>CAOKZL010001354.1:0-360103 GCA_948472985.1 Iguana delicatissima
TTGTCTTCTTTGTTGCAGTCCAGTGAAATTATACATGTCCTCTGGAATGAACTAATCACACCAACTGGGGTTTCTTTCCAATTAGACTTTAAAAGATAAGTGAATGTAGGCTGCATCTTTGATATGACAACTATTAACATCAACCCAAATCACTGACTTCGTGACTAGGAATCTCCGGACGTGGCATCAGAATTCTGGATCACAGTTTAACGACAGTTGCCTGAGGTCACAGAATTAACAATATTGGTCTAGAATTAAAATATCTATTGAATAAACGATATTGAGCTATTGGTCATTTCTTGTTTGTTTTTAAAGTCAAATTTGGTCCAAATTTGTGGGATGTTGGGAAGGCCCATTTTGAATAGATGCGGACTTGTGCAGGATCTAAGAAGGGAAAACAATGTCCTTTAGATTCATACTAAACTGCCAGCCTTGGGTTGGATTGGCAAATGATGATCTAAAATTGTTTTCTTATAGGGAATGCAATAAACCCCTTAATTATTTTTTTGTGCCCATTTTCCGTCCTAACATCTATTTGTAATATGAGCTGGATTCATATTTGTCTTCTGTTACTTGCTGTCCTGGACGGTATGTGGTGGGATGATGTTTTTAAGGTCTATTTAGATACAGATTTGAAGAACGGTGGATTGAATTAAAATTATTATTCTCAAAGAAAGAGCGACCAGTGCTGTGTTGTAGATTGCACCAAAGCACATTACATCTTTTCTACTTGGAATATGTAAAAGACTATAAACATGATTTTCATGGTTCCCTCTAATGGGCCATTCACAGAAGAGTTCTGTGGAACTCAAAAGCTAGTAGATACAGTAGAGTCTCGGTTATCCGACATAAACGGGCAGGCTGATCGTCGGATACCCGAAAATGTCGGATAATCTGGAAGCCCATGGCGGCCGCCATTTTGGGGGCGTGTCTGGGGGCGTGGAAATGCCTACAGCCACGCCCCCAGGCAGCCGCGACATCGGATAATCCGGAATGTCGGAGGAACGAAGGTCGGATAACCGAGACTCCACTGTAAGTGAGATGCATGCTCTTGTTTTAACAGCTGAGATTATTTGTATTCTAAGGCGGAAGGGTGAGGGAGTCAAAAAAAGAAAAGAAAGAAATGTGGCAGCACCTTAAAGAATAACTGGTTTTATTTTAGCGTGACGTTTCATGGATGTAAACTCATGGCTTTGGATGCAGTACCAGGTGGTATTCTGTGGCTTTTGCCAGATGCTGTAGGACAGACCATGTGCGTAATCATAAACACACACAGATTTCTGCCTGGACCCCTCCTGATAATGTCCATCTGTGCTGCATTGCTTAAAAGAGTTTGAGCAATGTATTTCCCCAGCTGAAGTGCAGCATATTTGGCTGTTCGCTAGTCTGAGTGCATAAACAGCATTGGCGATGAGTAGATGGTACCTCTAAAACCTCTAATTATACGCCACAGCCTGCTCTCCCGGGGTCAAAAGGCGCCTCGCTTTCGTTTGACGCGTTGCAGACGTTCTGAAGTGCTCCTAGCAGCTTGGTTGTGGTTTGACTGATTGGTCTGTGTCAAACAACTGGCAGGAGCATTTTCATTAAAGGCAACGTTTGAAACGTTTCCGCACAAGCGTATTTGGGCTTTAATGTCTTGTTCTATGACTGCAGTAGGAACTGGATGGATTGTGACACATTCAAGGAAATTGTTTAACAGCCACGGGCTGCGCATATTATGCCACACGCAGCACATTGCTCTTCACTGGTACTGTACTAAAAGCCTGTCAGAACTTTTTAGTATTTAGGGTTTGTGGAGTGGGACAGGGCGGTTAGATGCATGCCTCCAGGAAAGAATTCTAAATGCCTATCTAAGACGGTTATTTAAAAACTTCTGATGGCAATGGATGGTTATCAGATGGTCTGTTTGACGGAGGTCCATATGTCCATATTTAGCACATCAGATCTATGACAAGACTACAGATAATCTCTTACCTGAACACAGATCTACAAGTTTATCAAGACAAATACAATGGGATAACTCAGGAAACTCTAAATTGCATAAACCCTAGTTAGTGAGAACAGAGGAAGAATTGAAATCACACAGTTAATTCTCAGTGACTAAACAAGCCACAGTTCTGATGTCCAGGGGAAGTTACATTAAAAAAAAACACTAAGAGAAAGCTTCATTCTCTTTCTTCTGGCTGTGGAAGAGAAATGAGAAGGAGGCAAGAAGTACGCGAGCCTAAAACTCATGTGAGTTTATGAGAGTTATCTTTTGTCGTTGCTGCTTTTGGCTAGAATCCCGAGGTCCACTCAACGGAACCAGATGCAAAATGGCTCAGGTGTGGAGTCAGTTACATAGACCATTGTATAAGAAATATGCTGGGAATTTAAAATAATATGGAATTGGAAGCCCTTGCCGATCTCTCGTAAATTGTCCAATTATCCCTGATAGGTTTGTCTTAGGGTTGCCACAAGTCAGAAATGACTTGAAGGCACACAAGAATAATACCCTAGTCTACTTTCTGCCCACCTTGATGTAACAGGAAACCGTCCCAAACTAGGCGTCTCTTCCCAATCCCACGTTTATAAGGTTTTTGATGTGTATACAGACGCTATACAGCACTCTTTGTATGGCCTCTTAACTTCTTCCACATGCCCATTAACCAGGCTGGAGAATTTTCAGGGTCAGCAGCAGCCGTGGGGAAGCCCTCACTGAGAAAGAGTATATCAGATCCTTCATTGAGAGCTTCCGTTCCGCTTGGGACTGCTGCTTCCTTTTGATAACGCATCTGAATTCCCAGGGCAAACATATGATCCAACCACCTGATACAGTCCCAGGGTTTTTTTTATCTTGTGCAAATGGAAGTACAGTATGGATACATTTTTCTTAGGGCCTTTCTGCACTACCCTGTCTTAGTGGTATTATTCCACTTTCAACATCCTATGGAATCCTGAGGTTTGCAGTTGTGCATGCACAGATAGTTTCCTCTCCAGCAACTTGTCTGCCGTGGGGACCGTTCCCTACTAACTGTGATCATGATTCCAGTCTCCAGGGTAATGAGACTTGTAGGATATAGCACTTTTAGTACAGTTTCTTCAGATAGACGATCAAAGTGTACTAATAATAGCCTGAAAAAATGGGAGCAGTTAATCAGATTATTCTGGAATTCAGCTGAGAACCGAATGCAAATCATATATGCCTGGCAAAACAATCCTGTGTTTGTAACTAGGAGAATTAAGGCAGGAGAAATCACAAGAACATGAACATGTATTTGCTAGATCACAATGAGAGTGAGTCTCCCTAGTTCCTCCATTCTGTTTTTAACATCACCAGGAAAAATGCTGGTCAGAATGATTGAAAGTGCTGTCCTCTGTTGTTTGTCCCCACTTTTGGTAACGGGGGATATGCTACGTCTAAACACGGAGGTTATTGTTTAACTATTGTAGCTGTGAATTTATCTAGTGTTTTAAAAAATGGATTGGAGGACCGCTGATAACAGGTTTACTATAAGCTGTTCTTCTTGGAACAACAGGACAAAATATTGGGATTTTCAGGCGATGGCTATGGCCAGGAATACAGTTCTTCCAGAACAGAATACAGGCTATATAGCAGTGGTTCTCAACCTGTGGGTCCCCAGATGTTTGTGGACTTCAGCTCCCAGAAGCCCCAGCCACTATGGTCAATGCTCAGGGCTTCTGGGAGCTGAAGTCCAAAAACATCTGGGGACCCACAGGTTGAGAACCACTGCTATATACTCTCTTTGATCAAGAATGTGGCCGCCATATTTTCGTATAGTGGCTCTCAACTTTTTGGTCCTCCAGATGTTTTGGACCAACTTCCAGAATCCCTAGCCATTGTTAATGCTGGCCGGGGCTTTCAAGATTTGAAATCCAAAATACTAGGAGGGCCAGAGGTTGAAAAATCATATTACCTTGGACTAATTTTTAAATGGAATTACAGCGTTTAAAATCTTCCCCCCCCCCCGATGTATTCTCTTTGGTTTTCTTCCCTTCTCCCAGAAATATTTGTGTTTGTGCGGTTTTAACTTTTAACTTCCATGGATTTGAATGGAACTTTGATTTGATGGATGGTGTTAGACACCAGAAAAAAGATGAGATACAACTCAAATGAACAAAATAAATAAACTCACATCTCGGTAATTTAATTACGTGGGAATGGTCTTTCAAGACTACCTGGAAACTTCACTTGGTCCTAGATGCTGGGACTTGCATCCTTCTAGCATAGGCCACAATCACTACTTCATAATACTAATCCTAAAATACTTACATTTATTTCCTGTCTTATTCCTGAGTTCATTCCAAAGTGATGGGTTTTGTTTTTATTACCAAAGGTGGGCAAAGTATGGCACTTGAGCTACATTTATTCTTCAGAATTTTTTGAGAATATTTTTTGATGCCGAATGCTCCCAGACTTCCTTTTGGGGAGGTGGGGGGCAATTTTGCCAGATTTTTGCCATCTCCCAACCATTTTAGGCCCAGAAAGGGCAAACAGAAGGTGAACCAGAAGTGACTTCTAAGTCATTTCATGTTGGAAAAAAAAGACTCTTCTGGGCCATCCCAGAAAATGCCAAAATGTGGCAAAAAGGACTCGTATGTCCCCTAGAAGTAGTTAAATTTTATTTTATAGTTTGCAGAGGGGGTGAATTCCAGAGTTACGGTATGAGAATTCCATTTCCAGTAGGGATGGCTTGGTCCCCATTTCAAAAGCCGCCTTCTTTCGGGATGTGTTTGACTCACGTTTTACATAGAAGTCCTTTTTTTTAATCCTTGTCATTTCTTTTTTTTTCAGATTTTTTTTTTCAGATTTTTTCACATGGTTTTTTTTTTTTGATTTGCTATTATTTCTTGTAGGTGAACCACTGAGACCTATATAGATTTGATAGATTAAGCAGATAAGGGATTGTCTCATTTTCGTTGTCCTGGATCTCTGGCAAATTAATTGTTTTAGTTCAAGGGGGAAAGTTTCCCCCTCTGCTTGTCGAAGGAGTGAGCAAAACAGAAATGTGAATATGAATTAGAGAAAAGAAGGCTTCCAAAGGGAGGGGAACAGTGTCAGCGAAGGAAGGGATTACTTCTCTTTCAGTGAGCATTTGAAAGGGTCAACTGGTAATTCTAAGGTTACTGTCTGTACAGACACTACCAAAAATTTTTAATC
The DNA here is from genome assembly GCA_948472985.1 of Iguana delicatissima. Lineage (NCBI taxonomy): Eukaryota > Metazoa > Chordata > Lepidosauria > Squamata > Iguanidae > Iguana > Iguana delicatissima. Next base: position 5,162 of record CAOKZL010001354.1, read on the forward strand.
TGGGATAAAAGAGATAACTAGGATATAAAGAGCACTCCTATAAACATGCAAAGCATAAAGTTGAAAAGGCAACTTAAGGGTGATTTCACATGGAAGACAACTTCCACACATGCAGAGACAGGCCCCACTAGTTCTCATTTCTTTACAAATTTGTTTCCCAAACCCATCTAAGGGGATGTAAAATGGGTTCGGTATGCAACAGTTTCCACAACTGTTGCATACACAACCATTTTCTTCAACAACTGTTATCACAGTAATGCCTGTCGGCTGCGTCCATCTGACCTTCATTTTCCCATATAATGTTTATCAGTATAAGCCTACAGCCAACCAGAACATGTGTCCAAACCAAAACTGGAAGCTTTGCTCGTTCTTTCTACTTCTCGTTCAGGAAGGGGTTACAGTTGGCCCTTCACGTTCACTAGGGTTAGTGGCACGGCACCCTCACGAAAGCGGAAAAACCGCGTATATCAAAAATGGGTGTGCGTCTCCAGGAAAGTGGCCGAGGCATGGTGGGGACAGTCGGCACCCAGAGTCCAAACCAGATCAGGGAAAGGGGAGCGAAAGGGAGCCCTATGCTTTCTCCCTCGCGCCCGTCTCCTTCCTTGGATGTGGAGGGAGCACCAGGAGAAGGATTGTGGCGCTGAAAAATTGGTCTGTGAGCTGTCCTTAGATGGCCGGGAAGCAGCTGGGGAAGGAGGAAGAATCGTAGAAATGTAGAGTTGGAAGAGACCAGAGGGGTCATCCAGTCCAGCCCCCTGCCATGCAGGAACACCCTCAAAGCACTCCCGACAGATGGCCATCCAGCCTCTGCTTAAAAACCTCCAAGGAAGGAGACTCCACCACACTTCGAGGCAGCAGATTCCACTACCGGACAGCCCTGACCGTCAGGAAGTTCTTCCTGAGGTTCAGGTGGAATCTCCTTTCCTGCGGCTTGAATCCATTGCTCCTTGTCCTGGTCTCAGGAGCTGCGGTAAACAAGCCCTCTCCCTCCTCTATACGGCATCCCTTCAGATATTTAAACATGGCTATCATGTCCCCTCTTAACCTTCTCTTCTGCAGACTAAGCATCCCCAGCTCTCTGGGGCATGGCTTCCAGGCCCCTCACCATTTTGGTCGCCCTCCTCTGGACTTGCTCCAGCTTGACCATGTCCTTCTTGAATTGGGGTGCCCAGAACTGGACACAGTATTCAAGATGAGGTCTAACCAAAGCAGAGTAGAGTGGTACCAGTACCTCCCTCGATCTAGACACCATACTCCTTTTGTTTTTTACATCTAGCAAGAGCTTTAATAATCCAAAAATGTTGATAAGCATTTTAGGCAAAGAAAACGGTGTGTTTTCCCTCCATACATTGTGTTAAATGAGGAAGACCATTTTGATGAAGTTGAGTATGCTAATGCATACTTCTTAACATTTGGTAAAATATGTCTTGGTATAGTAACAGTTCAAATAGTACCTTCATTCCTAACCTTTTTAAAATGTCTGCTTTTTGTCTTCAGTTTACATCTTGCTGGTATTCATAAGACGTGACATGCAGCAAAGGCTGTGTTGTATGCAAATGTACAATCACTTCACGTGTATACAAATCATGACGTATAGCCACGTTTTACTTGCACATCACTAAAATGATGCTTCACCTCTCAATATTGTCATTATGTTGTTAACATTGCCTTTGTTCAACAGAACTTCAAGATGAAGTCTATCTTACTTACGGTCATAATATTTGAAAAGGTGTGTGACGTTAGGGACAAAATATATATTGCTTTTCCATCAGTATACATTGGGTTTTTAAATGTGGCTTTTTAAAGGGCTGGTCAGAGTTGCAAGAGGAAAGGTTTGCCTGGAAAAGAAGCACCTGAAGTAGCGGGGCAGAGGGGTTGGAGAGACTCATCAATAATCAAATCTGGGAAGATGAAACCCGCAAATGTGGAGGGCCAACTGTATTGTAGGTTGTACTTGAAGCGTTGCTCCTTTTTTTCTGCCTGGCATTGATCTGTATGTTTCTCTTGAATTGTTTTAGTGAATTTAGGGGAAGAGTGGGCAGAGTGTTCCAGGGAAAAGGGAGAAGAAATGGTGAGCTTTGCACTAATTTGACAGTGGAAAGAGCAGCACACACACACACACCATGCTTGCATGAAAATTAACATTTTCTGGTTGGTTCAAGCAGTGTCACACTGCTAGAGTGACTGTGTGCCAGTTGTAACAATGCCACGTCTTGGTATTAGAGATCTTGAGAGAGGGGAGATGGTATTGCATATTTATCAATGAAGACCACTATCTGCCCTTCCCAAAACAGCAACTCTGGAAGTATACGACTGTTGCATAATCCCAGCTATGTCATGATGGGGAGACACAGTAGCCTACCTGACTACCAGTTGCAGCAGCTCTGCACTGCTTGGATAAGTATTTTTATTTGACGTGAGAAGGCGGAAAAAGGAGGAAAGAGATGCTGCTGCCACAACTCCTTTTACCAATAAGAATTCCTGAATTCTTACTGATTGTCCTCTAAGGAAAGAGTTGAAAATGCTTCCCTTGAATGTCTGACATTCCTAAACTGGAAGCCATTCTTCTTGAATGCTAGAAGTTACAGATTTATCTTATGGGGTTGGAATAGCAATGACCTTTAGTGTTTCATTCAGGGTATTTTCCATAAGGTTAAAGACTATCTGATCTTCGTAATTTCTTATTCAATGCAAAGTTGGATGAGCGGCCTGAATTTTAGCCTTGCATTATGTTTCCCTGACATGTCTATGTTAAAACAATAAACAATGGATTGTTATTTTTACCATGTCTTGCCAGAAAATAGCAGCCCTGTCTTTATTTAAAAAAAAAATGATGAGTTTGCACATAAGTCCTCTATTTGCTGCGTTTTCAAAAACTTGTTAGTTCCTCTGACGTCACTTTTTTCCTTTATAAGTTACCCAAATAGCTAATGAGTCAATTAATTCCGGTTAGGCTTTGCTAATTGGAGCATAATCAGGTTTTCACAACTTAAGTTGTGAAAACTTGATCATGCCCCAGTTAGCAAAGCCTATTCTATGTACTCAAGCAACATTGAAAATCAATAGTTTAATTTTAGTTGCTTTGCATAGAGAAAGAGAAGAGCAGCGGGCTCCAAAACATAATTCATCTAAATAGTAAAACTGACTCTTTTAAAGTATGTTACCCAAATTCCTTTCCCCCGCCCTTCAGTTATTTAGTAGAACAGAAATTTAAAAGTAGTCCCTTGCCTCTTTCTATATATTCATAATGAACTCATCCTCTGTGTTGGTGGCACCATGCACATGCCGGAAGAGGGTTTTAGTAAACCCAAGGGCCCACCAAGATTTGCAAAAGAAACCCAGGCAACTTTGGAGGAATTAAGGTAGAATCCTCAGAACAACTCGGTGGAGACAGAACATTCTAGGTAGCAATGAAATGCTTAGCAACTAAGATGCGGGGCGGGAAATAAAATATGATCAAGAGAGGTGGGGAAGGAATAGAATGGAATATCTTGGAGGAAATGATGGCTTGTTGACCGGAGCGCTGAACGTGAAGCACTCCATGCTGACACGCTGTGTTGCAGATTCCGGTGTTGCTTCCTATTCCGTTTAACTGCATCCCTTTCCTCCTGTTTGCTTACACTGGAACTTTAAGGTTGTTTAAGGTGTTTCTCCTGATCCTTTTAAACTTCTAGAGAGAGGGCATTTTCTCTGATGGCCTGATACTAGAATAGTCTGCATATACAGATTTATAAAGAATGGGTTTGGAACTTCTTATCCTCAAAGACTTTTAAGCGTCCTTCTGTCTAGTGCCAGGTTGCGTTCTTGACTTCCGTTTCAGAGATTTATGAGTCCTGGTTTTTACTGCTCTAGCTGCCTATGTTTGCTGGTATTTTAATTCCGTATTGTAACGTCCTGTTACGTTTTCTTATACGCTGTTCTGGAGACTGTTGGGTGAGAACGGGGCGTGGAAATTAGTACATATGCCTCCCCTCTCAGTCGCTTGTTTTACTGATATATGAAACCATGCATGGGAACGTCCCGTGTAAGGCCATTTCCGCACTAGCCTGTTATAGCGCGATGATTCCTCTTTCAACATCCTCTGGAATCCTGGGGTTTGCAGTTTCGGGAGGGGCCGGCCGGCCCCTCCCAAAACTGCAAACCCCAGGACTCCAGAGGATGTTGAAAGGGGAATCATCGCGCTATAACAGGCTACTGCGGAAATGGCCCAAGATTCAAAGTACAGTCCTCCTTTCACATTCACAGGTTTGACCTTTGTGAATTTGATTATTCACGAGGCGCCCGCTTGCCTCCCCGCTTCGCCCCTCTCATTTCCTTGCCCTTTGCCTGGACACGCGTACCTTATTTCTCCAAACCCAGGCAAAAGGCAAGCGAATGGAAGGGGGGAGCCCCACACGTGAAGAAATAGGATGCAGGCAAGCCTACCCCTGCTCAATTGCCTTGGAGAAGGAAGGCAACATGCCTGGGCAAAAGGCAAGAGAATGGAAGTGGGGAGCCCCAGAAGGGAATGGGAGGGCTTACTCAGGCTAGGTCGGTTATTCACAGGATTTTTACTTTTGTGAGGGTTCTTCCCTCTGCAGTTGGGAAAAGTGGTAGTGAAAGGTGGGAAGGACTGAAACTGGAAATTACTCTTTCTGTTCTAGAGGATATACTGGCCATGTCTTCAGAAGATGCATTCCCTCAAGCAGTTCAAGATGTCTGTTTCTCATAGACTGTGCTTTTCCTCACTTTGTATCTTGCATTTAGGGTGCTTTGTTTTGCGGCTGGTCATTGGAAGGCAAACATGGATTTAATTTGGAAGTCTAATTGCTGGGGCACATACGTCGGAGGAAATCTTTTTTAAAGGAGAAGTTTGTTAAATGTTGTCAATATGCGTTCGTATTTTCTTTAACATCTGCTTTGGCCTGATAGATTACCACAAGGAAGTGGCTATCTTTCCATCAGTTGCTGCTGCCCAGATTAGGTGCACAAGCTGAAGGGACAAAACCTTGCCATTTCACACCGTTCAGCTGATGCCCTGAAAGCAAAAGTCTATCCATATGTTGCCAAAGTTTTCCTTTCAAAGCTCAGTCATTGGCATTAGAGCAAGCATGTAATGTACCAAGTCCCCTTAGTCACCAAAGTTATACTTCATGACAAAAGGAAATCTCCTGTTTCAGGGTTCAAGCTAATCCTTAAATCAGAGTGGAGTTGCACCTCACCAAGTCGGAGGGATCTTCCTAACCATAAAACAAGAGACAAATGCCACATTTCTATTTAATTCTTTGGTTTAGCCTGGCAAATACTGTGCCATATGGGGCACCAGAATGCAGTAATGGTAGCTGTTTGCAAACATGTAGTCTTAAACATCAAGAATATTTGTCATCGAGAGCTAAACTGCATTTAGTTGCATTGGAAGAGAGATCACGGTGCTTCATATTAATAGGATGACCTTGTGCTGTTATGCAGTTGGCCTTTAAGATATACATTTTGAGCTACAAATTCGTACAAATTAAACGCATCCTTTCTGGATGGGTGCCCGTAGCATTAATGACAGACGATGGAAGCTAGCTGTTTCTTGGTACCAGCAAATTCCGTTTTCAGCAGAGTGGCTTTTAATACAAAGCCTTCAATTTATATTATTGGATTTGACTTCCCTGTTGTGGTTGGTGGGAAAGAAAGATGTTTTAAGCCTGATCATAAATCAAAAATCATGCCACAAAACAAAAACCCTTACCCCAAAAGGTTGGGATTTGTGTACCCTTGCTCAGATAGGTTTGGTAGCCCACCTTCTGTGAGTGGAGAATGCAAAGTGCTTGAAAGAGCTTAAAATGCGAAGACCTCTTTTCAGAACAGGTTATTTTCAGATGTGATCTAAATCACTCTTCTTCAGACCTCTGTCTCTCCTCGTATGCTGGATTACATACTGGTGGGGAATGACGTCTTCCAACACATTTAGAAGATGCTAGGTTAAGAAAAGTCATTCTTACGTGTCTAGAAGAAGCACATGGTACAATCCTTGGTGGGTGGGGGTCTTGTACCATTTTTGGAATGCAGACAGGAGCATGTGTTTTATTGCTGTCCCACATAGAAAACTAGCATATCAGGAACAGGGCTAACAGAAGCAATAACCCTATGCATTAAATAAATAACAGGAGGATTAACATATTTTCCATAATACAACCCTGTATTGTTGATCAGATTCAGGTGTAACTTTTTCAGCAGGATTTTTCTTCTCATGTGGAAATTGTTACGTTAAAATTCTTAGCCAAAGATTCCCCACTTTATTTCTTCTAATCTCTTGTTGCATTAATTTTGTGGGTGTTTGTCAAATCTCCTTTCTTTGTAGTTCTGTTAATGCCATCCCTAATACTGAGATTCTGCAGCTGAAGGCATCTCAGCCTACTTCTGTCCTACCAGGGTTATAGACATAAAACTCTGCTGAAGGGTTAAAGGGATGCTGGGTAGAGATGCAGTTTACTGAAGAATAGAGAACTTTAAAATAGAAGAAATAGGAAGAATGGGATTAGTTGGAATGGGTAGTGATGAGTAGGCCTCTGACATGAAGAGGAAACTCTCTTGGGTGCAAGATAAAGATTCTGGAATAGGCATGGACAGTTGCAAGCAGCTACTTAAGTTACTACACTTTGTTGTTGTTGTGTGCCTTCAAGTCATTTCCAACTTGTGGCAACACTAAGGTGAACCTATCACAGAATTTTCTGGAGCTGAGAGTATGTGATACGTCCAAGGTCACCCAGTGGGTTTCTGGGACCGAGTGGAAAATCAAACCCTGGTCTCCAGAGTCTTAGTCCAGCACTCAAACCACACCGGCTCTCTTTTATACATTTTCACTTTTACAATTCACCACTGTTAAAATCCATGCTTTTTCTGCTTCTGTCTTAAAACTTGTATCGTGACTTTGACTACCAGTCTCATTCTTTCAGTTAAAAGAATATACCTATTTCTTTTAGTTAAAAATATAACTATAGAATCATAGAGTTGGAAGAGACTCCAGGGGCCGTCCAGTCCAACCCCCTGCCATGCAGGAACACCCATCAGAGCATTCCCAACAGATGACCATCCAGCCTCTGCTTAAAAACCTTCAAAGAAGGAGACTCCACCACACTCCATGGAGGCAGCAGATTCCACTGCCAGACAGCTCTGACCATCTGAATGGCTTCAGATACAAAGATCAAGAACCTCTTGAGTATAGATTCCTATGAAATGCTGTTTCTTCTGCTAATGCATGTTTCCCAAATTTTGGTCCTCCAGATGTTTTGGACTTCGGCTCCCATGATGTCTGACTGTTGGCCAAGCTGAGGCTTCTGGGAGCTGAAGTTCAAAACATCTGGAGGACCAAAGTTTGGGAAGCATTGTGACAATGCTTTCCTCAAGAGGTAAAAATGCAGAACATTTTCTTGAGATGGGTTTCCTATCCCAGTTGGGCAGAGACAAAACAAATGCTAAAGTATTTGCTAGAGATATATGGAGTTGGAACACGAGCACTAAGGTTTCCCGAACTTGCATGGGCACTTGGTAGAAAGTTCAAAGGTTACATGGCTGCTATCCTAATAGTGTGTCTTTTCTTCTGCTTCCAGGTGTGAAGGAAGCGTTGTCTATCTCTGAAAACCGACTACTCTAGGAAATTAAATTAGCATCATGGAACTCCACAAAGGCATAATGGACTTCAAGAGTGATACACTTTAGATAATAGATGGCAGATGTATCCTATGACTAATGGAATCTTTCTGCAGCATTGGGTGAGATGCCTGAAGCCAAGATTCCCACTATGGTGCAAAGGTATGATGATTTATGCGCTTTAATGCAGATATATTTACTGGGGACTGTGGTTTGCTTTTTAAGAGTTCTTTTGGTCTTTTCCTAGAGGTCTGGATTATTCTTGTCACTGTATCTGAACTGCCCTTTTTTACCATCATGATTGTGGTTTTTGTGGCAAAGGGTCATGCTAAGAAGAGGAAAAGGGAACAAACCCTCTATGAAACTCTTCATAGAAGCACTTCTTCCCAAAGGAACACTATTAATGGAGCTAATTTGCTATCTCAGATTTCATTTCAGATCTCTGAAGAGGGATGAACCCTGCTTTCTTATACTTAGCAAGGCCACGTTCTTCAGAAATCCATCCTTAAATATTGGAGGTTTTCAGAGTTGAAGATGTCTCCAATAGCTGAAAAAGATGGGGGAATGTTTTCTCTTTTACCTGTCCTTCAGTGTAAGGTATTTACATGTTGACCTTCATAGCGTTTATTGCAGAGTGGTTTACAAAGTAGAAGAGTGTGGTGGAACTGTGGTAGAGCATCTGCTTTTTGTGCGGATGTCCTTGGATTCATTCTCTAGCCTTTCTAGGGTCAGGGATAGAGAATACCAACCTAGAGCTACCTAGAGGAAAGATGAGAAAATAAGCCAGGTCCAGGAGCCAGTTCTCAGCCCTGGAACATACTAAGAGCTGCACAGACTTCCAAAAAGGCAGAAAACATGGGGGTGAAAACCTAGAAATGACCAGAAAACCATCTCCAGTTTTGAAAATACTTTTTTATGCTGAAGATTATTGAGAAGGGACAAATTGTTCAGAAGATGAAGCCCTGCTCCTGGAGGAGAGCCCTTTCTGGCCAGAAAAAAGGGAAATTTGGGGGGAAGTCTAGATGAGCTGGAGCCCCCACGGCTGTACTCTGCCCACCCATGACCTACAACCACATCACAGATGTTACAGGGCCAGAATTGAGGTGGTTTCTGTGTCTTCACTGCAGTTCAGTCTTTTCTGAGATTGGTGTCTTTGGGCTGACTGAAAGTGTACTCCTGAAAATCTAGTTGTAGCCCCCAGATGACATGTTTGCTCAGTTGTTTTTCTTCCTAAAATGGAAATGGCTTTCTGCCAGCCGGTAAGTAGAAATGCAAGGATCCATCCTTGCATTATTGTTTAAATTAGTCCTTAGCCTTCAAGGACTTGGTCTGAAGATTACAGCTGCATCTTCGAGTCCTTGAATGGAACAGTTTAATCAGAAGCCTCATCAATAGTTTTGTGCAGGAAGAAATGATCTCTTTTAAGTAGCTAGTTGTAATGCTTTTCCCTTCCCTTGCAGAGTTTGATATATATTCTTGTTCTGACTTCTTAAAAGTGCATTAATTTTTCTGTATCTCCTGAATTAAATTTTCTTTGCATTTCTCCTGTCTTTGTGTTCTGTATTATTGCTTCTTTTAAAATTCTTGTTATTCTGTTGCCTTTATTTTACTTTACTTTTAATTCCCTGGTTCATTGTTCTTTTATTTGTAAAGCTCCTTGTACAAGTGATAGAGCTGTATAAATAAATAGATGATGAAGAATAAAAATAAGAATTATATTCCACTTTGGCAGTTAGCTCAGAAAAGCGCTATACGTTGTTATAAAATGGTGTGCTATTTACTGGATTAGTACTTAACTCTACCATATTAGCAAACAGTGTCCAGTGCAGCCTAGTATGTAGTAAAACAACCCAAGAGAAATACATTTATTGAAAACCGTGTTGCCAGAAGACAAGGGTCAAATAAAATACTGGAAACAATTCCACGTTTAAGTGCTGCCACTCAGAACAGTGTTACTCAAAATGGTGGTCCCTGGACTGATATCAGCCCCTGAGCTATTAGCTGCTGGACTCCGAGAAATTTCCAGGAAAAAAAGAAACCATTATAGCTAAAGGGTGCAGATATGATGCCAGTCCCTAGCACACTGGGGGGAAAATAGCCGCCTTGCTTATCAGATAGCCTGAGAAGCACTGGGTCAGCAGTTACCAAATTCCCATTGGCTGCATCTCACCTGTAAGAAGGTAACACACAACTACAGGAGGGCCTTGTACAACTCAACGTAGGGGACAGGTAGACCGTGAGCATGAACACAGCCTGTAACACATTCTGTCCGTAAAAGAATATGGGCATGCCTATTGGGCGTTTGGAAATAACACTGGGTAGCTGGAATTGCACTCAGAAGTGAACCTCCAGCCACTGAAGGTTGTAGAAGTTCGACATCCTTCCTGAACCTATCTGTAGTTAGCCGCTTTGCAGCAGCATTTTGTACTAACTGTATCTTCAGAATGCTCTCCAGTGGCGTCCCCGCATAGAACTTATTGCAATAATGCAGCAGATGGATAAGCATAATATTGTATTACTGGGAGAGCTGCAAATTATAACTTCTCTTCTAGCTAAAATCGAAGGAGCGTGAATTAAGTTTAGCATCCTGTAGTTGTCCAGTAATTTCACACATGCGCGGGTGTGTGAGTGAGTGAAGTGGTGAGTGGAGGGAAATGGGGCCGTTTGAATGAGATCGTATTATTTTTTCCCGTAATTGGGAGCTTATATAAGGAGCACTCCACACTCCACAAAATAAGAATGTCCCTCCTTTTTCCCCTTTATTGACCTGTTGTTTTGCTATGTTGGTAAAATGCAAGCCCTATGATGCCCCACAGAGCTCTTAAAACATGTATTTCTGTGGCCACACAACACTGTTATAGTGCTGTAATTCCACTTGCAACCTTCTGTGGATTCCTGAGGTTGCAGTTTAGAGAGGGACGTTTAGAATTCTCACCCAGAGAGTTCTTTGGCCTCAGTAAACTACAAACCCTAGGTTTACAAGGATGTTGAAAGTGAAATAATAGCACTATAACAGTGTAGGGCAAAAAGGCTCTGTCTGTCTGTCTGTCTATAGAATATGTATTTTTTAGGGAATATAAATAAATGCACACACACCACAAGCCTCCTGACATACAGAGAGCTCAGCACACTGGCAAAGCTTAAGCCATTATATTTAAAATATATGTTTCCTACCCTCCTTCTTTTCTCACTAAATCTCTTTTTATCGATGAGTGCAGATGGAATGAGGCTATGTCATTGAAATTCTTCTTGCACTCAGTAAGCAGCAGGATACAGAGAAGCATTCTGGAACTTTTGTTACGGGCAGGGCTGGCACATCCACACAATTCTAACATTCCAAAGTTCTTTCCGGGGAAAAAAAAATGGTGTTTGCATTTTGGCTGGACGGCATGCAATTACCTCGGCAGTTGCATCACTCGATGCATTACTCTCCAGTGAATTATTATAACTACAGCCCAACCCCATAAGGACTTTCCCACAGACAGGAGTGCAGCCTTGATTCAAACAGGGCATCTTTGAAACAACAGAAGAAAACCACGAGGTTTCTGGGTACATTCACAGTGGTTTGTGCGAGCACAGAACTTAAAAGATGTGCAAACGAAAAAACTCTAAGGAGAAGGGGCTGTTTTGCTTCTCCTAATAGCTTTCTTTAAAAAGACAGCAACTTGCCCATTTCATTAATATGAAATCATATTCTCTGACAAACTGAGCAGTGTGCCCAGATCCCTAATATGAATATTGGCGGTACTCACACAGGTTGGTGATGGCTCCTCTCGTGTCTTTTGAGATAGAGGTGGAAAATGCCACTGGAGTGTTCAGGAGGTCAAAGCATTCTTTTCTGGACAAGGTGCTGGTGGTGGCCCATGGTGACGGGACTCTACAGGAGAAAATATTGGCTGCTTAGGTTCTTACTCAAGCACATCCTCATGGTGGCTTCTGTACCATGTCCCTCCCCTTTCCATTGTCAGGGAGGGAGCTCTGTTCCCCAGCCTTGCCTGCGTTGCAGCACTCCTGCAGAGTGCAAACAAAAGATAAGGGGCAGGGAAATAAAGCCCACATCTGATAGTCGGACCTCCATCGGCTTCCATTGTGGAACTCCCGTTGCCGTGGCCGTATATCATAAGCATGAGATCGTCCTTTAAAGCTCATTGACTAATTTGTAAATTACTTACTTTTACCATTTTGTCCACCCAAAGAGGTACTTTTCGAGGATCACTGCTCTTCACCTTTTCCTGCTTGGTTTCCCCACTTCTCACAGGGGTTTTCTTTCCCCCCTTCGTTTTGTCACTATCTCTGCCCTATCACCTCAGAGCGTTTGGACTCTGTTCCCGTCCAGCCATCGGAGAGCTTGATTTGGTTTGTCAGAAGAAGTTTAGAGAGCTGTTCCTCTTTCGCTGTGCGGGGTGGGTGGTTTTGTCTCTCTCTGCGTTGGGAATGACAATGCTCTCTCTTTACATGTGCGAGCAGCTGCAGCGCATGAGAATAAATCTGGCATCACTCCTTTGTACTGCTTGGGCTTGAAACACCTGTTGTCTCAGTCTAGACACATTCATTGGTATAAGCATATCCCTCTGGTTTAGGGTCTGTGTGTGTGTGTGTGTGTGTGTGTGTGTGTTTTGTGTAATTAGTGCCTGTCAGACTTGGCTGTTAGTCTTGCAAGGAGTCTTCTTGTGTTTGTTTCACCTGTCTATTCCCTTTCTCGGATGGGTACGGTAGCTCTGTAGAGAAAAGTATGCTCCCGCATGCTTGAGATGTAGTAACTTAAGCACTAGAATTTGAAAACTTTTAGGAGTCAGTTTTACTGGCTGCTCGTTAGAAATTTAACCCACAAAGATGAACCCTGTAATGTGTAGCAGAAGGATGTGTTTATTCGGGGGGGGGGCAGGGGGAAGTCTCTGAAAAAAAATACCGTATTTGCTGGTGTGTAAGACGCACCGGTGTATAAGACGCACCTCATTTATACGTCAGCAAATACTATTTTCTGGTGTATAAGACTTGAGGCCATTTCTGCACAGGGCGAGGGAATCGCCCTGTGCTGCTACTTACCGGATCTTCTGGCTCCCTGGTCCGATCCAGGCTGCTCCGGAGCAGTGCGTGGTCGTAGAACCACACTGCTCCAACGTCCAAAATGGGTCCCGACCAACCACTGAAGCTCGCCAGCCTAAAGCCTGCCCTCTGCAGATCGCAGGCTCGCGTTGGTGCGAGCCTGCGAATCTGCACCGGAGAGCAGGCATGCAGTGGCGCGCTCCGGGCTTTTGAAAGACCGGGAAAATCAAGTCTTTCAAAACCACGCTGGAGGACCACTTGGGTTGTTCCGGAGCAAACTGAGGTGCGGATTTACAGTAAGTAGTCCGGACCCAGTCCGCTCCAAGGTGCAGACGTCCTCCGTGGAGGACACACTGTACCGTTTTTATTACACCGTGCAGAAATGGCCACAGTGGCATATTAGATGCATCTCATTTTCAAATAGTACTTTTTGGGGGAAAGTGAGTCTTATATGCCAGCAAATAAGGTACACTGCAGATTGCTACTGTGAACTGCAGTTCCTCACCCCATGTGTTTGGGGAGCCTGTATGCAGGGAAATAAACACTTGCCTTGTGTATCTAGCTTGCACTACAAGGACCAAGTGGATTCAAACTAAATATCCACAAACTCATTGGAGCTGAAAGATGGAGAAGAGTAGGGTTTGAACCATTGCTAGGTAGAATAGGCATTAGTGTTCCAAACAAGCCACTGGTGCTCTGTAGTGATAAAATCTGAGAATAAAATAAAAGTGGTCTTAAATTTAATTTTTTAAGCTCGTTAAGCATTCTTGGTTTTCTCCCAAGTTAGAAACCTGCTAATCTTTAAAGTGTCATGAGACTCTTGCTTTTCTTGCAACAGGCTAACATGGCTATTCCCACCTGTCCCCCTGGCGACCTCTAAAATGCTCGGCTCTAAATACTTTCCCACTGTCTCTTTGATCTGTATTGATTTTTTCCAGTCAACCTAGCTCAGTTCACCTGAATTCTTGTGAGCAGTCCAATACATGTCCAGTTCATAGGCCCAAAGATCTGTGGAGCTGTGGTCAAGGTCTATGTCAAACCGTCCATGAGACAAATTCGCTGTTGGCAAATAGTTTATGCGGTGCGATCTGTTTGCTTTGTCCTTAAAACAAGTAACAGAGATGGCAGCTAGAATTAGGGCAATGGCTTCTGAATCTTGCGACCTTCATGTGATGAAATGTGAATATATATTGAAAGTTAGCAAGAGTTGCAAAACTTTCCTTTTCTTGATTTCGTTTCTATGGTTTGCCCATATAGGGAATATCTCTGTTGTTCTGTTGAAAATTCACATATGTGCCCTGTTGTTTGTTTTGAGTGTTTAAAAAGTGTTTGAGAAATATATAAGCAAATTTACTTCAAGCTGTTGAGGTAGGGCAAATGTGTTGCAGAATTTAAAAACAAGGCAGGGTGATGGTGGTGGTGTAGAAGGAAAGACCTCCCTTGTTCATTATTTTCTCTTTTAAAAAATACCCCTGTCCCTCTCTACCTCTCCCTAAAAAATTTTACCACCAAAAGGTCCAGGTCTGTAACTGCGTGTGACAAGAAGGAGAGAATAACACTATGACACTTTAAAGACCCACACACACACACCTCTCTGTGATAAGTATGTACTGTTATAAAAAATACATTAGCGTTTTAGGTGCCCTGGTACTCTTTTGTTCATTTTTACTTTAAAAAAAAATCACTGCAATTGTAAAGTGTGTTCTGCTCTAGAAAAAGAAAAGTATTGGAAGGAAGATCCTCTAAATTTCTGAAACAGCTATGGTCAGCCAGTTTGCCTGTGCTCAGGGCAGGCAGATAGAAGGGGAGTAAAACGGTGGTAATTATCCACGTCTTCTTGGTGGCTTTTGTTGCGGTTGACTGTTGTGAGCTTCTGGATAAAACTACCTGATAGCTCACAGGTAGCCAGCACAGCACGTATTGAAAGCGATGTTCCCTTCCTTCCACAATGACGTCGTTTCTCCCTTTATTGCTAGTTTTAAACTGAGCGATCTTAGACGGTGAGATGCCTGGAGGACTGCTTTGTCCATGTGCGTCCTCTTACCTATACACTACGGTCTTCAGGTGAGGCCCTTTTTGGGATGCCACTGCTGTCTAGATTGGGGTGGGTGTGATAGAGGAAAAGACCTACTCAGTGGTAGCACTTCCCCAACTTTGTAATGCTGTCCTCAGGGGCTCATCTGGCACCTAATTTGGGTTCGTTTTGGGTCTGGAGACCTTTCCATTTTCGCAAGCTTTAGAATCCACTGCAGATTGCTTTATGCTATTATATATTGTTCTTATTTTCTAGTTGGCTGCTTTTATACCTGCTCTTTTATAGTGTGGTTGTTAATGCTTTTATTCCTTGTGTTGTTGGGAAAAAAAATTGTACAGTGTCCAAGGAGCTGGCCAAAGAGTATGACGTTAGATAAAGAAAACAAAACAAACTTGGCTAATGCCAGCCGTCCAGATGCTTCCGTATCCCCACATTCACCCTCTCCTTGTCACTTTGCTTGCCATGCTAATGACTACTATGAGTCTTCTCCCCATCCAAAATTGCTTTTGCCACATCACCCTGCCGTTCCTCTACTACTGACATACTCATTCTCTACAAGTGGAGATCTTTCTTGCATTTCAGATCCGTTAGTCTCCCCTACTTTTATTAAGAAGCAAAATTTCTCGCCATCCTTTCCTTGTCATCTAGGGAGATTTTCTGTTGCCCAGCAGGGATAGATGCTAGACCAAGAAAGCAAAAACTATGGCCCTTTGCAAATGCGTTTCTATTTAAGTCCTCCTGAACCTTTCTGACCTCCTGCAATGGTACGAATCTGTAGAGGGGGAGGGTAGGTGAGGATGGGTATATTCGATAACAACAATTCTCAAACCAAGTTTGCCTGTATCAGAGATGGATGTCCTCCCAATTTGCCTGTCATCAGTCTTTCTCTTTTTTTGCTGTAAGAGAAAGATTCCTTCTGGCAAAAAGTAGTCCATGTCACTGCCCAGATTGTGATTTTAAAAATATAAGGAAAACTATCTTTGTCCTGAAATGGGACAGGCCCTTCCCAAAGTTTTGCTGGAAGCAGTCCTTTGGGAGGAAGATGACAAATGACTAGTTCAGAGGACCCAGTCATGTCTTACATCATTCTAAGCAGGAAGAAGGATTAAACTATCCTTTGCTGACATAGGCAGAGTCAAGAAAAATACCAGTAAGCATTCCTCTTCTTGCTCCATTCCCCCATTCAGCGTGTGAGTCATCCTAAATGTGAGCACCCACAAGGGGTGAGGATGTAGGTGTGTGAGAAGAAGCAACAACAACAGCCACGCATACTGACCTTCAGTTGAACCATAAATGCCAGTTACTGTGGTCTCTGTATAGTTGGTTGTCTTTGCATCCTTGTTTAAATATTTGAAGGGATGTCATGTTGAGGACGGAACAGGATTGTTCTCTACCACTCCAGAGAGCAGGACAAGGAGCAACGGATTCAAGCTGCAGGAAAGGAGATTCCACCTGAACCTCAGGAAGAACTTCCTGACGGTAGGGCTGTCCGGTAGTGGAATCTGCTGCCTCGAAGTGTGGTGGAGTCTCCTTCCTTGGAGGTTTTTAAGCAGAGGCTGGATGGCTGTGGGAGTGCTTTGAGGGTGTTCCTGCATGGCAGAATGGGGTTGGACTGGATGGCCCCTGGGGTCTCTTCCAACTCTACATTTCTATGATTTCTATGATCCTTTGTTTGTGATATAATGTGAGGTTTTTATCGAATTCCACATTATTTTATTTTATGCTTTCTTCTTTCTTTTTTTTAAAGAAAACTCCCTTTGTAATGCCAGCCATTCACGGCTGAGGAGCTGGATCTAGCTAGACAGGTGCTGCCTTGGTTGCTTCTTCCAACATGACCAGTCCCCAGTAAGTACTTACATGAGAAAGCTGTTGTACAGTCTGCTAATTTACAGCTGCTTGGGAAATTCTAGTCTCTCAGCTACCTTACTGGGTTGATTGGCTTTTTACGAGGTTTGTCTCTCTTTACATAGCTATAGAATTGAACACAAGCTTCCCAACTGGAGTTCTGCAGAGCGTCATTTTAAGGAGTGAACTAAAATTGCCAAATGTGAGTTCCTAAGCACTGGAACGTAAAGGGTGCCTTGTTGTCGTTGTTGCTGCTGTTGTGTGTCTTCAAATCATTTCAGACTTTATGCCAACCCTACGCTGAACCTATCATGCGGAGGTTTTTTTAGCAAGATTTGTTCGTAGGTGGGGGGTTTCTTCCCTCTGAGGATGAGAGAGTGTGACTTGCCTAAGGCCACCCAGCGGGTTTCCATGGCCAAGTGGAACAGCATGGCCCCTCCCGAAACCGCAAACCCCAGGATTCCATAGGATGTTGAAAATGGAATAATCACGCTATAAGAGTGTAGTGCGGAAATGGGCAAAGCCTAGGTGACAATAGCAAAACCAAGCATTTTCCCTATAATAATTTTAGAGAACTGCTTTTTTTAAAAGTTCGCTAAATAATTACGTATTAATTGCTGTTGTATGCCTTCAAGATATTTCTGTCCTATGGTGATCCTAAGGCAACACTGTCCTGGGGTTTTTTGGCAATATTTGTTCAGGGCGGGTCAACCTTTGCCCTTCTCTGAGGCTGAGAACGTTATTTGCCCAAGGTTACCCAGGAAGTTTGCATGACTGAATGGGGATTCAAACACCAGAGTCATAGTCCAGCCTCCAAACCACTACACTACACTGGCTTTTTAAGTATTAATTTTGTTGTTGTGCCTTCACGTCATTTCCAAATTATGGCAACACTGTGATGAACCTATCATGGGGTTTTGTGGGGCTGAGAGTAATCCAAGATTACCTAGTGGGTTTCCATGGCTAAGCGGAAATTGAATTTTGGTCTCCAGGGTCATAGACCCCACACTGCACCAAATATTAATTACTTTCCCTTATTAAAAAAATTGGTTAAAACTAGGCTGCTCTTCTTTTTCTCTTCGCTTTGGATTCCTCCTTGCCGCCAACCCAGCGACCATGTAAAGTAGCCAATAAAACTTAGTGTGCGTAAGGCTCATTTTTCTAAAGCCATCATCCACAAAGCTTTCTTCCAGTCCTGCTTTATCATATTCAGCAGCCTCAGGCCTGGTGCATTCCTGCAGAAAAGTCAAGTTATGATGCTTTTCTTAGGATGGTACCCCTTGAAATATTTGGTGGAAATTGGCACATTTTAATACTTCTCCCCAAACAGAAGACCTCACTGCATGTAGAAGTCTAGCAGAGCGTGGAGCACTTACTACACTGGCTAGAATAAAAACATCAGGCTAAACACATTTGCCAGCCCCAACTAGGTTAGACCTGTGGAATCAGTGGAACATACATTGGTATTGACTTACAAGGTCCCAGTCATTTCAGTGGGTCTTCTTGATTTGGGACCAGTAATTGGATTTAGTGCTTAATTCCTTATTAACCTTCTCTAATCCAGATAAACAACCCAGGTTGCTTGGTGGGTGAGAGAATAGCACATTTTTACCAGGGATGATGGAGGGGAAAGGAGAAAAGAAGGGAGATAACTGATAAACTGTAACCGGTAGCTTGGATGATACCGTGCTTAAAAGTGGCGTTTTGCAATTTGGCCATTTCCAGAGCTTTAAAATTTGAAATCCTGCCTTTTCCATCTTGCAATTGAATTGTGGGATTCCTAATGTAAGGCAGTGCTGCTTCAGCTATCTTGAGTGGTGGTCCAGTAATACTTCCCCCCAAAGTACGAGGGACCGGCACTATATTCAGGCCTGGAAACTTTATTTCCTGGAAGGTTGCTGCAAGCTAACAGTTGATGGCTCGTGCACCAACGCACTTCTCTGCAGACCATCACTTGGGGTGGTATGACCTAAGGAATCTAGAAACTGCCAGCTTTAGAAAAGGAGCTAAGAATAGAAAAAAGAGTCATTTTAATCAAGCAGACAACAAATTGAGCCACTAAAGGGCAATACTGTCAGTTGCAGAAACATGTGCCATCTTCTGCTCAAATTTATTTCAGAATGTAATGGTTAATTAACGCGACAGATTAGAAAATCTCCCAACTAGAGAGAATGTAAGTTAAATTTGGCTTTGTGAGAGCCACTCTGGTATAGTGGTTTGAGCATTGGATTACAACGCTAGAGATGAGGGTTCGAATCCCCACTCAGCCATGGAAGCCCACCTTGGGCAAGTCACAATCTCTGAACCAAAGAAGATGGCAAAGGCAACCCCACCTCAGAACAAATCTTGCAAAGAAAACTCCAGTCACCGTTAAGTTGGAAATAACTTGAAAGCACACAACAACAGCGAATTTGGTTTTGGGATTGTCTTACTAAAACCTTAACAAATGAGGCTCTTTGTACTAATGTTCCAAGCTGTGCTAATTTTGCATTTTCAAGGGGCAACAGGTTAGCTGTTATAGGAAAAAAGAAGCTGGATTAGGTAGGCTTTTAGTCTGATTCATTGGGGTCCAGATGGGGTTCTTGATGTTGGTACGATTCAGATAATGGCAAGCCAGAAATAGCTTGTTGATCTCTAGTGGGGCATAAAGAGGTAGAGAAAAATAAGCAGATGACACCAAATTGGGAGGGGTTGCTAATACGCCAGATGACAGGATCAAAATTCAAAAGGACCTGGACAGATTGGAGAGCTGGGCCAAGGCTAACAAAACGAATTTCAACAGAGAGAAATGTAAGGTCCTACACTTAGGCAGAAAAAATGGTATGCAGAAATATAGGATGGGGGACACGTGGCTGGCTAACAGTACGTGTGAAAGGGATCTAGGAGTCTTCATAGACCACAAGCTGAACATGAGTCAGCAGTGTGATGCGGCAGCCAAGAAGGCCAACACAATTCTTGGTTGCATCAATAGGAGTATGGTGTCTAGATCGAGGGAGGTATTGGTACCACTCTATTCTGCATTGGTTAGACCTCATCTGGAATACTGTGTCCAGTTCTGGGCACCCCAATTCAAGAAGGATATGGATAACCTGGAGCAGGTCCAGAGGAGGGCAACCAAAATGGTGAGGGGCCTGGAAGCCATGCCCTATGAGGACAGACTTAGAGAGCTGGGGATGTTTAGTCTGCAAAGGAGAAGGTTGAGAGGGGACATGATAGCCATGTTTAAATATTTGAAGGGATGTCATGTCGAGGAGGGAGTGGGCTTGTTTTCTCCTGCTCTTGAGACCAGGACAAGGAGCAATGAATGCAAGCTGCAGGAGGGGAGATTCCGCCTGAACCTCAGGAGGAATTTCCTGACGGTCAGGGCTGTCCGGCAGTGGAATGTGCTGCCACAGAGTGTGGTGGAGTCTCCTTCGTTGGAGGTTTTTAAGCGGAGGCTGGATGACCACTTGTCGGGAGTGCTTTGAGGGTTTTCCTGCATGGCAGGGGGTTGGACTGGATGGCCCTTGTGGTCCCTTCCAACTCTACATTTCTATGATTCTATGATTCTAAGCATCCTAAGACTCTTAATAGCCTCCTGGTATCTTCATGAGACGCAGTGTTTGTGCGTGCAGGCATGCAGAATTTGGGAATGAAGCTGAATAGATTTGATGGTTTCATACGGCTACTTACTTATTGCTTCTTATTCAGGCTTAGATTTCAGGTGTTCTAAGAACAAAGTGGTTTTCTTCCATGTCTAGCTCTAATAAATTTGTGCAGAATACCAGAAAATGGACGCTTTTGTTTGCAATGGGGAAAGCACGTTTTAATTATAATTGTACCTCGCTTTTCAGCTCACATGGAGTCTGAAAGTATGTGCAGTTTTAAATCGACAGAAAATTAGAATATTTGAGGGATATGTTGGCATGTTCTAAGCTCTTGACAAGAAGTGATATAGGCTAAATGCCAGGGTCACCCTTCTAGGGGCAGAATGAGTCATAGATGGATGGAGAGACTTGTGTTGATGGTTTGGACACTAATTTCACTGAAGCAATCCTTTCATTGATCTATAGAGTAGCTTACCTACCACAAGGATATTTGGTAACTATCCATGTAAAATCCCCTGTCCTTTTGGTATGGAATAATTTTTGAGTGGGCTCAGTGTTTCTCCATTTATTTTGAGCCGTTTCGAACTAATAATCCTTTTTTAAATTTGGTAACTATCCATGTAAAATCCCCTGTCCTTTTGGTATGGAATAATTTTTGAGCGGGCTCCGTGTTTCTCCATTTATTTTGAGCCGTTTTGAACTAATAATCCTTTTTTAAAAAAAAAACTTAAAAAAGAAGTGTTCAGAGTGCAGTATTTAGGTGGGCTGCAGGTTGACTTGCTAAAAAGAAGACAGATTATGGCATCACAAGCTACGTTGTTTCAAGACACTCTTATTTGTATATTAATAATCTTTAGCCTTTTTGATGTGCTTTTCTCATATCATCTAAGTGTTATTCTCTTCTCCCTTGTAGTCTAGAAAGACCCGTGTAGTTTTAAAATTTTTTGCTTTGATTGACTTTCTTTTTTCAACGTCTCCTCATCTTTGCTCCAAACTCTTTCAAATGCTTTGTCTCAGGGAAAGGTTCTTGTGTGATATGAGCCCTTGTGTTGAATCTGAGCTATTAATATTATGCAGATGATTATCCAGGTCACTTAAATCATTAGAGAGGGTTTTTGATCACTCGCTTCAGAGGGAAGTCAGTGCAGTAACTGCTGCAGCCAAATCGTAACAGGAAAGTGGAATGTGAAGCTTTTTCACCACTGCTTCCCTTAGGAAATGGATGCACATCCCTAGTCGTGACAGTATATATAGTTTTTTTTGAGGAAACCTCAATAAAACAGTGTCACAATTATTCAAAAGTTGGTCTACTGATCTACTGAAGCCAAACTGAAAATGGTGCGGAAGATCTGTGGCTGGGTATCCCAACATCATTCTTGTTGGGTTGCTCAAAAGCAGCCTTTCTGGCAAGATGAAAGGGTAAATGTTTCCTCGCCCCTTTCCCTAAATTTTAAATCACCAGTCCAAGAAACTGCTCTCAGATGGAGAGAGACGCAAAAGAAGTAGTGTGGCAAGCACTGCTCTCCTCATACCTAGTAGTATCTTTGTGTAGTTTTAATTCAGAAAGAAAGGCTTCTCTCCTCCCCATCTGCAGACTACTTCAAAGCAAAGAAAAAGACGCATGGGGATTGTGCCGCGTATCTCCAGGTTTGCATCTAGTGTGGTCTTTTATAAAGAGATCTTATAACCATGTCCTACCATCAAACTGGAAGAAGACTTTTGCTCAACTGATTGGGAATCCATCCCATCCCACCTGGAACGTGGTGTGCAAACTCTTCTCCTATTTGAACTTCCCTGACCCACTTTGTGAAAAGGGTGGGAACGGTACAGCCCCCCAGGTGTCGTTGGACTGCAGGTCCTGTCTGTGACTGGCCACCGTAGACAGTGGTGAGGAATGCCGGCTGTCCAACAGCAACGACAACTAGAAAAGTGTGTTGGTGCGTACGCTTGCCCTGAACAGGTTCTGAGGACACGTGATGACTGCCAGACTTTTTTCTATGTGAAAGTCAGTTGTTCAAAGAGATTACAGACTACTCCTTCACTGTTCTATGAACCACAACAGTCTAAAATAGTTCCTGCATCACCACAGATCTCAGAGATGCAAACTAGCTATATTGACATATAGGCGCCCGTTCAGATGCACTCATAGGGCTATTTTCAGGCAGGGGCTTCAGCTTCACATCTTAAATAAATTTTCCTCTCCTGCGTATGTGGTACTTTTTCTTTTTTTAAATGATATCGCCAGGCACACTTCCTGGACATAAATATATAAATATGACCTAATCGCCATGTTTAAATGATCTTCTCTGTGCTTTGTTACAAATGACACTTGGATAACGTTCTGTTTTGTAAATTAAAATGTTGCTGCGTACAGAGGATGCTTTTCCATTTCTTGCTGATTTATGTATTTTTGTTTCCCATTGTTGTCGACTTTATTTGTTAGGCCACCTATAGAAGGCGGAGTTTCAGAAGTTGAAATAATATCACAACAAGTAGAAGAAGAGACCAAAAGCACAGCCCCTGTACAGCTTGTTAATTTTGCTTATCGGGATTTACCACTAGCTGCACTAGATCTGTCTGTAGCAGGTTCCCAGCTCTTGTCAAATTTGGACGAGGAGTACCAAAGAGAAGGGTAAGTGCAAAATGTTTTATTTAAAAAACTTTTTTTTTATGTTATTCTGCCTCTTCTGTGAGACGAAGGCAGCTTTCAACCAGTACTTAAAACAACAAGACCATGTAGTATATACTGAAAAAGGCAAGCTGTGTGATTGGTGGAGTTGTCCCTACTGTTTTCCTGAAGTCCTGCAAAACCCTTGACGTCACGTGCAGGTGATTTTTGATGTCATTTCTCCTTAGCTGGTTTCTGGGACTTTGCAGTCTATTAATTTCTGCTTCCCGAGTGAACCTGTCCCCAGGGTAGCTTTTAAAAACTGTTCTTAGTCTTCTGTCCTGATCTTGTTCCCACCTTGAATGTACAGAACGATGATTATATACAACTCTTTTTGGGCATGTGAAAAAAAAATAGTGCGGAGAGTCCAAGGGCACTGAAGGGAGCGCTGTTCTTCCCAGTCCCAGTAAATGAAATCCAGGTAGCTGTTTTGATTCAAAAGAATGGCAAGCCATTCAAAGAGGGAGCATAAATGATGGGATGAACTCATGCATATATGTAGTTACTTACCCTGTAAAATTTCCCAGGGAAGTTTACAGTAAGTCGTAAAATGGTAAACAGTTGAGAGCAGTAAATGGTGGTGCTAAAAATTAAAAGAAAACTGAAAAACTTGAGGAAATGCTTGGAAAAATAAAAAAGCTCTTTGGCTGTTGTCTGGAACACATTGTTTTTCATGCCAAGGGAGTCTTTTTGGGGAGAGTAACCTATGATGCTTTGCAGGCGGAAGGTACTAAACTCGGTCTGTGGCATCTTCAGTTAAGGATCTCAAGCGATAAGGCTGGGGCATACTTAAAATTCAAGTCAGAATAAACAGTATTGTCCTGATCTAGATAGATAAATGTACTGACTCAGAATAAAAGAGCAAAGTCTGATAGGAAGAATGAACAACTTTTTAAAAATACTTGGTATTTATATCTTAAGACTCAATCTCTCTTTCTCTTTAAATTCCTCTGATTTTTGACTTGCACCATTTGGCCTCCGCTTCCCCATCCACGTTTGTGGATGTTCCCCTACAACACAGGAGGGCAGCTGCTTGAGGACTGGGAACCAACTGACTGGGGGATACAGAGGAAAACGGTAGTACTGGAAATAGTGGAGCATTCCGAGTTGCTTGTTGGAGTGTGTTGGGAGTGCTTTTCCATCTTTTTACGCACTGGGGGCGTTCTATGTGATTTAGGAGCAAAAATATGCCTGAAAATTGCACACAAAATTTTAAAAACTGTGGGGCCTTGGGAGCCTTTGGGTGACTAGCGGGGGTCCTCTGGGGTGCAGAAGTGGAGGACTCCTGGGCTGCCCATGGGTCGGAGTAGAGCCATCCCTGCCCCAGAGGCACCTGTACAGTTGGCAAACCCCATCTTTCCCTTCCAGTACTTTGGCACCAAGGACTTTTCTTCCGCTGAGCATGTCCAGTAATCTACTGATGTGGGGAGTTCGGTGTTTTGTCCTGTTCTGAGGATTTTTTCCATCTGTATTGCTCACTAATCCTGCAGACGTTGTTGACAGAAGGTAGGCAACTAGCCTGAAAGTGAGACTCATGCAAACGTAGAGGTGTTGTAGGAACTGTCCCATCTTCTAAACCTTGGCAAAGGGAGTCTTCTTGCTTCTCTGTTTGGAAGCCTGTCTCCGAATGCATAAATAGAGCGCAAGCCAGTATAAGGTTGCCTTGTAGGCTTTTCTTAAGTAGTCAGGTTATAAATGGCCATTTCTGTTGTCTTTCTGTCTGTAGTCATCTCCACCAATCTGTTGGATGTTTTTCTGTTGCATTTCTGTCTTTGAAAGCTGCTGGAGAAGTTACTTCCTAGAGTGTAACGATGGATGATTCCCTGATTGATTTTACAATTTTTGGTTACTGTCTGAAAATATATAATATTGTATATTATTGATGATTATAAACTAGTTTGAAAAACAGGGGATGGCTGGAAAACAGGTTAAAAATGCCAGCAATAATTATCATTCAAGAGAAGGGAGGGAATTGTATACATCTTGCCCAAGTGTGTAATGTGTTCTCAGATCTTTGGCGGTGCTTAACTAATCCTTTACATTAGAAGTCAAAGTTCATTGGAAGTCGTATCTAAAATTGTGTTTTGGCTCTTGAGAAAGAAAACAACAATAAAACTCTGGCTCGTATTTATACTAAGAGTATATCAACTTTCTTTCCAAGAAAAAGCTTGCCCAGTGGGATGTACAAGTATAGATAAAAGCAGTATTGTAAAACATTGTAAAAATAACCAAACAGAGAGCAAGAATGTACAGGTAAACTGGTTCCTGTTATCTAGGCCCAGCCTGTATGTGAAATTAAAAAATAAAACTGTTAATTGTTTTTTTCTTTAAAACAGCTGGTTTGAAGGTCTTTTAGAATTGGTTCTATTGTTATAGCTTTTCTTTGTCATCCAGCCTAGAATAAAGAGTTTGGACAACTGCTTAGCATGTTGGCCATCCAAGTCCTATTTTAAAAACAATGGCAACAACAGAGTTCCTATGTGTCTTCATTTCTTTTTAAAATAAAAGTGCTTTAGATTCATACGTTGTGAGTCAGTAAGAAATGTTTTTAGATCAGAACGCTGTGTTCCTCCTGGCACTGCCTTTCTCCTTCCTTGCCATCATGTTTAATAGTATACAGTTGGAGAGGAACAGGAGGATCTGCCTGTATTTAGTCCTAGGCTTGGAACGTGATATAGCCCTAGAAAGTTTGCCCGTATCATCGGTGAGTTGGGTCATGCAATCCCTCCCGTTTTCTTTGTGAAGCAACTTCAAAAATTCACCATTTGGAAATTTGTCGTTTGAACAAGTCCAGCTTAGATTAGGCTCCATGACGCTATATGTTTCAAAAACCCAGTTCTAATATTTCTTAATTACCTTGTAGATCAGTGGTTGTCAACCTGTGGGTCCCCAGATGTTTGTGGACTTCAGCTCCCAGAAGCCCTGAGCATTGACCATAGTGGCTGGGGCTTCTGGGAGCTGAAGTCCACAAACATGTGGGGACCCACAGGTTGACAACCACTGTTGTAGATGGACAATCCAATTGGTGTTGTCAGGATGGCTCGTCCATGTAGATTTTGGTGTTAGGTTGCCTCGATTGGGGCATTTTCGTACTAGACTGTTATAGTACCATTATTCCATGGAATAATGGAATTCTGAGCTTTGCAAACCCCAGGATTCCATAGGATGTTGAAAGTGGAATAATAGCACTATAATAGTCTAATGTGGAAGTGGCCTGAGTGAGGAGGATGAACATCATGGAAGGTGAAAAGATCCAACTATTGATGTCAGATTCGTGCAACGCTCAAAATTTGAGGCTAGGCCAAGAAATTGATATAGGAAATAGTGCCTACTTACGACATTTTTTACTTGAAGTGGGTGAAAGATCCAAGTAAGCAGAGAACTACGGCGAGATTGAGCAAAGTGTGGCCTGAAAGACAGCTCCCTTTATGGCAGCCCCTAATGTGTCTTGTAAAATTTTTTTTTAAAGGTGGGGACATTGCAGTTTGCCACTGAAATCTGGCAGCAAACCACTAAAGATATTGTCAGTTGGTAAAAGAACTAAATATACTAAATGAATTGGCTAATCAATGTCATAGCATCTTATTAAATAGTCGGTAGTGTGGTGGTTTGAGCACTGGACTGCTAGGGTTTGATTCCCTGCTCGGCCATGGAAATCCACTGGACGGCCTTGGGTGCACCACATACTCTCAGCCCCAGAAAACCCAGTGAGAGTGTCATCCTTAGATCTGCTGTAAGTTTTAACTTGAAGGCACACAACAACAGCAAGCACATTTTATGTTCATTTTTATATGCAAATATACATTTCATAATCAAGTATTGGTTTGGTTGGACCTCACCTGGAATACTGTGTCCAATTCTGGGCACCACAGTTCAGGAAGGATACGGACAAGCTGGAGTGTGCCCAGAGGATGTAACCAAAATGGTAAAAGGCCTGGAAGCTCTGCCCTGTGAGGAGTGGCCGAGGGACCTGGGTATGTTTAGCCTGGAGAAGAGAAAGTTAAGGGGTGACGTAATTGCTGTGTTTAAATAGTTGAAAAGATGTCATAAGGAAGATGGAAGGAAGCTCGTTTTCAGCTCCTGCAGAGACTAGGACATGGAATAATGGCTTCAAGCTGGAGAAAAAGAGATTCCATCTAAACGTTAAGAAGAACTTCCTGACTGTAAGAGCAGATCATCAGCGTAATACACTGCCTGAAGCGTGGTGGAGTCTCCTTCTTTGGAGGTTTTTAAACAGAGGCTGGATGGCTATCTGTCGGCCGTGCTTTGACTGTGTATTCCTTCATGGTAGAATGGGGTTGGACTCTGCCCCTTATGCCATGTACCTTAGCCTTGTGGCCCTCAAGCACGTGGCCAACCTAAAAAGTGGTCCCCCCAGTCTCAGGAAACCTACCCACACCTGGCCTTCAGTATATACAGTAGAGTCCCGGTTATCCGACCCAAACGGGCGGCCGCAGGGTCGGATAACCAAAAGGTCGGATTACCCGGACGCCTGTGGCAGCCGCCATTTTGGGGGGGTGTCGGGAGGCGTGTCGGGGCGTGTCTGGGGGGCGCGGAAATGCCCACAGCCACGCCCCCAGGCCACCGCAACATCAGTTAATCCGGATGGTCGGATAACCGAACGTCAGATAAACAGGACTCTACTGTACTCGGTAGACCTCTGGATCAGCTTTTCCTGTTTAGCGGAAATTGTTTTCTTGCATATTGCATAAACTTGTTATTTGTTTATTTTTGCTTCCATCAGTTGCTTAGAAAAAAGGAACAGAATGAAACTTTAAAAAAACAAACACGCATTCCCCCAAACTTCCCGATGCCGCCCTCTGAGACACGGTTGGTGGCGTTTGAACTGGATGAAGAACCACTCTTGCAGAATGAGTTCACTTTTAGTATAAATTTATTCCTCTCTTAATGCAGTGAGTGTGTTCTTGGGCATTGCTTCTATAACAGAAGATTTGGTACCAGAGGCAGAAATAAAATGGAAAGACTAGAGAGAGTTCCTACACCAGAAAAAAAGAAGAGCAGTTGAACGGGATTCCGCAAACCTTTTTCCAAGATGAACGGTACGGGTATACGGAACTGAACAACCTTCTATAAGTAAAGTAAAATATTTTGAACTTTCTGGAGATCGCTTGGCTGCTTCTTCCAAAATGGGTTTACTTTTCCTTTCACGGGCATTCACTTTTCCGCACGATTTCCATTTTGGTGGCCAAACTTACGGACCTGTGTTTTTTAATCCTCCTGGCTGAGGCAGGCAAAGAGACAGCGCTTTTCTTTGCCAGAGGCTTTGTTAAGCAACATATGCCTGCGTGTGAAATGGTAATATACTTTTACATGCCTTTGCATATTCGGTTCATTCAGGTGCCCCTTGTGACAGCTGACTAAATTGTTTCCTCTTAGTCTCCCAAAATCTTTTTGATTTTAGTACTGAAGGGTTGATCTGTGTCTGTCTATCCTTTAAAGGAGTTACCGTCAACCCTCCACATTTGCGGGTTTCACTTCTGCGGATTTGATTATTCAAATGCCGTCCGCTCTGCTGCCTCCCTAGGCCATTTTTAAAAGGGCCGACAAGCCTCGTGAGACTGAGAAACTGCGAACAAGGCTTGTGAGACCCTCTTAAAAATGCCCCACCAGCCCCCCACTTCCGCCTTGTGAAGGAACCCTGATGCCCCAAAGGAATCCATGGTGAGTTGAATGCGGTGATCATACTTTTTTTTTGTGTTAAATATGGCTTGGGACGTCCTAGAGTTATTCATGTTTTTTCCCACTTTCACTGGAGTCCTTTGCTCCTAACCCTAGCAAATGTGGAGGGATGGCTGCATTCGTTTTCTATTAAAGAGTATTATGAATCATGCAGAGAAAAGCTATGTGTCTTTTAGCACGGCTGCATATGGGGGAAAGCTCATCCCCTCCTTGCCAATGCATGCACGCTTTTTTCAGAGCCAAGGAAGCAGAAACAGTGACAGCTGTTAGCAGCTTGAGTTGAAGTGTTTGTAGTGGCTCATTACCAAAGAAATATGGTAATCTTTTCCCACTCTTGCTCAGTGCTGAGCATTCATTTAAACAGTAGTGTATTACAAAAATTGTCAGCTGGTAACAGATTGGCTTTGTACAGAGACAAACGCGGAAAGATGTGCTTTTCTTCTCTCGGTCTTAAATTGGCGTTCCTGACCTTTCCCTCTCAGTATATTTTTAAGAGGTATCATTTATTTTTAACACGGTATCATGCACCAAACGTTTACGCTAAGACTTCCACATATCAACCCAATTTTATTTTAGCTGTTTCATACAGAGCTGTAAACCGGTGCCAGTTAAAGCCTTGGCAAGGCATTACATTTATTTTTTTTCAAGATCTGCATCTCCAAGCTCACTGTGAGTTTTGACAGAATTGGGGAAGGATTATAGAGTTTGAGGGAAAAGGCTTTGCGTGGCATGCCAAATGAATCCCTGACATCTCCACTTAGAGCAGTGGTTCTCAACCTGTGGGCCCCCAGATGTTTGTGGACTTCAGCTCCCAGAAGCCCCAGCCACTATGGTCAATGCTCAGGGCTTCTGGGAGCTGAAGTCCAAAAACATCTGGGGACCCACAGGTTGAGAACCACTGACTTAGAAGATTCAGGTTGTATATAGGTCATGGGAAAGACCTTTGCCCAACAGATCTGGGGGGCCACCATCACCCATCCATTTCCGCACGACACTGTGATAGTGCTATTATTCCACTTTCAACATCCTGTGGAATTCTGGGATTTGTAGTTTACTGGTATTTGCTGGCTGTTTGCCGTAATAAATTTGGAAAATTTTGAAATTGGTAGTTTACTGGGGCCAAAGAGTTCTCTGGCTGAGAATTGTAAATGCCCCTCCCTAAACTGCAAACCCCAGGATTCCACAGGAGGTTGAAAGTGGAATAATAGCACTATGACAGTATAGTGCGGAAATGGCCCCAGTGCTGTGCAGGGAGCATCAGATTTTGGACAGATTCAAACCCACACCCACTCAGTTCCCTGGTTCACCTTGGTTTGTTATCTCCTTCCTCGTCTGAGCACAGTGTTGTTCTGTTAAGGCAAAAAAAGTGTGGGGCAAGGCACAATAAAACATTTAATCGTCCATCTTTGGTCTCATTTTCATTTATGTGTTGTAATAGGACAGGTGGCTTGAAGTCACATACACGACAGAGCTATTTCTTATGGCTGACACGTGTCATAGGTAGAGATGTAAAGACCTGGGGGAGAAATGGAAAAATCCACAGAGAAAAATTCGCTCTGCACAATTTTTATAAGGTTTTCTTTCCTTAGGAAAAATGTATTTTGAAATACTTTCTTTCAGAATATACATAAAATGCTTAAAGACAAGGAATTTATATTTTTATTGCCTCCACAACATTTCTGTGGGGGATGTCCGGGAAAGACTCTTGCTCATCGCTTCGTGTGCATGGTTGGTACTTAACTGGGAAGGTTCATTCTTGGATGCCATCCAGACAATATCCTGGTATGTGACGGGCTTAAATTTTTGTCCATCTCTCCATCATTCATAATTTTCCTCGCTCAAAAATAATGTTGCCATATGGACAACATATGAGTATCTGCCTTCTTTGGGGTCTTTTGAGAGAAAGCAAGGAGTGAACCAGAGGTTACTTCTTACCTGTTTGGTTGTAGTGTCTGTATTATTTTTAATTTTATTAATATTATATTAAAATAATATAATATTAACTTTAAAAGTCTGTTTATAAGGGATTGCCCGTTTACTGATGAAAAATGTCTTCATCCTTTTGCCTATGAGAGGGACGACTCTGCCTAGAATCCATTAGCCGTATTGTTAAATGTTTTCCTCCCCATCCATAGACCTCAATGGAGGAGACTTAGGTTTCTTAGTTTTTCTTTTACCGTGATGGTAAGAGGGCCTGTTGCAGCTGCAAAGCCCACCCTTGGAACTTCTTGCCAAGAGAAATCCCAAGTGGCTACCATGATCTAAAGCTTCATCTCTTAACTGGAATCTGCTTTTGTTCTTCAAGCATTTCTTGTTCTGTGGTGGCGAATGATTCTCTCTATTGGATTTGTGCTGTCACGCAGTTTTTACTGTTAGATACACTGTTTTTAGATGACGAATACAAAACTCATAAATTCTCCAAACACAAACGCAGATTTTTCCCCTCCAAATCTCAGCTCTTTGTGTAAATAACAAAAAATATGGCGTTTTCCTTTCAGTTCTGACTCTAATTGAATCTTCGTTGTTGTTGGCATTACAAACATTTGTCTATGCTTTATCACTCTCCAATCTCTTTGGAAAAATAAGTCAGACTGAAATAAAAATTATATTATATCATCTTTTTGAATGCGTGCATCTCTGCCCTCTGCTGTCCATCTATGGAATTTGAAAACAAAGGGAAAAGTTGAGAAGACAAAACGTTGCTTAAAAACGGTAGTAAAAGAAGAGAAAGATTGAAGCAAAAATAAAATCATGGAAACACTATTTGCAAAACCAAGCAACTATTTTAACCTCCAATGGTGAATCAGGCAACAATGAAAGTAGAGAATGCAAGCAGTAATATTGATTTAATTATGAAAAATACTACATAGCTACAATGGCATCAGATGTACGCAATTGCTCTGAAAGTATTAGTACTTCAGTTTCAGACTATTGCTCTGGTATAATTAATTTTTGTAGCAATCAGTGTCTAAAGCAGTGCATCGCAAACTATCTGAAGTGGAGAACTGGCCTTTGTTCCCTCCCAACATACCATGGATGGCGCCATATTTCTGCACATTGGCTGCAGTCGTTTCTCTCCTGGATCCTTGCCTGCGACTGGCAGCCAGTAGCTTGGGGACTGACACCAGTCCAAAGACCACTATTTCGAGTAGCACTGATCTCAAGCATCTTCAGAACCTGAGGAGGCATTTGGAGCGTTACGTTAACTGTAGCTCAGTGGTAGTTTGAATGGTTTGCATTCAGAAAGGTGCTCAATTCAACCAATCACTAACATTTCCAATTAAATCAAGGGTTGGCATCTGGGGAGGGTGTGAAAACTACACCCAGTCCATTTTCTACCACCACAGCCATATCTGTCCCCTTTTTTGAGTTTTGCAAAATGCTATTTCAGGCCCTGGAAAGGTGGAAGACTCTCCAAAGTAGCCATAAGACGGAAAATCGTGCCCCTTGGAGGCTTCTGGGCATACAGTTCTTGGGAGCAGTGCAGTAATAGTGGAGCATGGGTGTCTTCAGCAGACCATATAGTTTGAACCCATGAGTTAAATGGTGAGGTTGCCAGTGATAAGAAAGACATCTTTGCTAGATAGCTTTGCCATGTAGGTTAGACTGTGCTGGAGTAAATGAACCAATGGTTTGTTTGGTTTAGTATAAAGCTGCATTGTAGCCTCATAGCTACCTATTTTCAGATAAAGAATGTCACAACATTGTTCGCTGAACATAGTCTAAGCTTGTGGCAGGACACTCGCAGTAGCAGATGTCCTAGTATCCGGATTAAAGTTTCAGCTTGTTGAAGATTGCTTCTAACATTCTGTAATTCAAATACACATATGGTAAAAACATCGTAAAACTACTTCAGAAGATATGTCAGTCTTTTTTCTTGGAATGACTGATATATACATCTGACTCTACAGTTCATCAGCTCTGACACACACTTGAAGCAGTTGTGAAATTCACAATTTTCTGTTTTGGTCCTAAGGTTTGTACATGACTTCTACAGACCCCACCTGCAACCTCTAACCCAGGGGTGGAAAAGTGCAGTCCACGGATTCCATGAACCCCCAGGACAGCATCTCTGAGACCTTTCTAAGGAATACAGCGGGGCAGTTTTGTCTTATTTTTGGAGGATGGGGCGTTCAAAATCAGAAGTGGCTAGCTTTTTAACACCCTCCCTCCCTGGGTCTAAACGGCTCAGGAGGGAATTATGGTAAAACCTTTTCCCATGCCTCCTAAGGCGTACAAGGGGGCTTTTTAAATAATTTGTTTTTAAAATGGTGGTATCAGGGGATTGTTCAACATTTCAAGGTCTGGGGAGGGGGAGATTTGAGCTACCCTCTGACCTTTCTAAGTTCTCAGGTCCTGTTGTAGTCTCTTTACTGGGAAGTTTAACTTTTTGGACATACAAATGCTTTATGCAAAAGAAAATAAGATGAAACATGTGATGAAACTGTTTCTGATCTGTTACAGTTGAGGAACTATAGAATTGGCTGCATTCAGATTATCCAGTCCCAGCTTAATGAACTGAGGTATGAGCAAGCTTTGCGGCTGCACATACAACTGTTTCCTCCCTTTCTTCTGAATGCAATATAGAAGTCTTCAATTAACGATAGATTTCTGTTTTGCCCAACAGAGAGATTGCTTACCAGCCTTGGAACAAGCCAGGATTGTAAGCCATAGTTTGAAGTTGGTTTAGGATCTCATTATGTAACTGATATCCATAGTTTCTCAGTTTGAATAAAACATGAAACCATAGTTAATTAAAGACTTACACATTGCATTCACACGCTCCTCAAGTAAGGAGACTCCTTTATTTATTGGCTTGTTAAGCCAAAATACAGTCACCTAAACTTTAAGTTGGTTTCCATAATCCTACTTTTCAGATGTTTGGAATCTTTGATAAGGAAGATAATGGAGGGAAAGGTACTGAAAATGAAGTTGGAGGTTTACATAGTAGTAGTAGATCATGAGTAGTAGACACTGGCGAGAAATACAAAAATGTAACAGAAAAATTGCATATCCATTGGGAGGGGGGCACAGCAGTTTTATTTGATTTGCAAGGTATTCAGTTCTGTCTTAGGTAGGAAATTCTTCAGTTCCCCCATTGTGGAGCTAATTCATAGGCATCAGCAATAATGCAGAATTCTGTGCATTAATAATACAGAAACAGCCTTTAGTTTTAGAGCTAAAAATTATTTTTTTTTTGTACTCTTAAGTGATGAGATACAATGGAGTTCAGGATCACAGTAGGGATAGACTTGCAAGTTGGCTGCCATCGGTGGCTATTTGATTACCTCCATTGTTGTACGCCTGTCCGTAAGACATCTTGGCAGATATGGGTGGAAGGTGCTGTTGCATTTATATTCCACTTGTGAACGTCCTTCAGAGTTGCAGTTGGCCCCCATGGGAACAGATCACTGGACTGGATGAATCTTTGGTCTGGATCCAGTGCAGCTCTTCTTATGTTCTTACATTGTTTTGAAGATAATAGGCAGAAGAATTGTGTTTTGTAAGTTGCTCATGTAGCTGTACGTGGTGCACTCTTCTGAGGAAACGTGCTGTCTTTTCTAAAGTTTGTATTACAACACATGAGTATTTAGAGCCCAAAAAGTAAGTGTGTGTGTGTGTATATGTATGTATGTATGTATGTGTGTTATAATAGACTAACACAGACATACTTTGGAATTTGTAGTAGGTGCATACCTATTTTAGAGGACGAGTGAACAGAAAACTTGAAAGACTTCTTAGGAGAAACCAAAGCACTCAAATTTCTGTCCTGTTTCTGTCCTGTTACTCTTACCCATCTACTTTTTTTCCCTGTCTTCCCCCCCTTCCCAATTCTTCCCCCTATTTTATTTCTTCAGATCTAACTGGCTTAAACCGTGCTGCGGGAGGCGAGCGGCTGTGTGGCAGGTATTTTTGCTCAGTGCCAGTCTCAACAGTTTCCTGGTAGCCTGTGTAGTTTTGGTGGTGATTCTTCTGACTCTGGAACTCCTAATAGATATAAAGCTTCTCCAGTGTGAGTAGCAGGCTTTTATTTTTTCTGAAACTTTTGATCAAAAGACTTTTATGTCCAGGTTAACATCCTGGGGGCAGGGGGTGGATGGAGTGGGCTCGTCTTAGAAGTAGTGGATAGAATTCATGACCTTGAAAGCACACATAATATGATGGACTTCTGGAGTACTGATGCTGCTTTTCAGCTGGTTCCCATATAATGCTACCTGCTGCCTTCTTTGGCCATCCCTATTCAGGTGCAAATTTGAGTGTTTTCCAAAAAACACATTTCTTGAAGGACTGTTACATATTCAGAACACCATCATGTTGATTGGCGGCACAAAGTAATGGAAGTAAACTGTGTTTGAGCATGGAGCTAAGTCCATTGGGGAACAGGCGTGGCAAGCAATTCATTTTCAGCCACTTGATGAGGACAAAGAAGAAATCTGTCTTGGTGGCTGGACATATAGGCACTGTGTTCCAGTGAAGTGGGATGGGAAGCCAGAATCAAAGGATATTTCTAAGGATTCCCCTACGCCAATGGAACAGGTGTCCAGGGGACTAGTAAAGTTTAACATGTGGTCAACATGGAGCCGCAACTAATCCTGGCTTTTTGATGAATGCTTGCTAACTGTTATTGAACCTCTTTGGTGCCTGTTTCCTATACTGTAGGAAACACAGCACTCCTTGAAGTTTACTCCAGTCTATTTTCATCATAGTGATATTCTGCTCTTCCCGAAAGAGCATAGACATAGCTCTGAGTGCCCAGTAGCTGTACAATTGGCCTTCCACATTTGCGGGTTTGATTTGCACAGGTCTGACTATTTGCAAGTTTCTTCAACCCCTGTTCTCCCACCCCAGCAGCTTCTTTTCCAGGGGAACCTTCCCTTGGGTGCTCCCATCAGGCCATGCGCCCCTTTAAAAACCCATCTCTGGTCCTCCTGCTCCTGCACCAGGTATTGCTTGGCCAGCTCAGGATGGCTCACGACCCATTTTCTCAATACCACAAACCCTCTCCCGGGGTTTGTGCTGACCCACCTCTCTTCCCTCTCCTTTCTCTTACCTAGCTTGGACCCTGGGTGCCTGTTCTTCCCACCATGTCTCAGCCCTCTTCCCACAGACAGGCACACATTTTGATATTTGCGATTTTTCCACTTCTACAAGGCTGCTATGCTCCTAACCCAAGTGAATGTGGAGGCCAACTGTAGTTTTGTTTTGCTTTGTTTTTTATAATTAAAACTGCTGCTTTCTACTTTTAAGGGTTGCTGCCTCTTGGCCATGGTCTTGAGCCATTTCCCCCAAATTATGAAATTAGCTTAAATATTTGGAGGCATATAGGAAGCTCCTTATACCAAGTCCTTATACTATTTGTCCATTATGTCTGCTGTGCCTGGCAGTAGTTGCCTGATCCTTCTAACTGGAGATGCCAAGGATTGAATCTAGTATCTTCTGTGTGCCAGGCAGGTGCTCTGCTACCAAGCTATGGTTTCTCCCCTTGCAAACTTACAATATATTGTATTTGCTGGTGTATAAGACCCACTTTTCCCCCGAAAAATACTGCCTGAAAATGGGGTGCATCTTATACGCTGGTGTGTCTTACACGCCGGCAAACAGTATTTGCCAGTGTATAAATTGAGTACGTCTTATACACGGGTGCATCTTATACATTGGCAAATATAGTGATTGCTGCTGGCTTTATATGTGGTTTGTTTGAGATTTCTTTATATAGGTTCCTTCTAGAACTGCAAAATAGACATGCAGAAGAATCTTTTCCTGTGGCTAACACTTTGGGAACCACGTTGTTAGATGAACTGCATGCTAAGAATTCCCATTTATCCAGATTTGTATTTATTCAGATGCGTCCAGGCCATTTGGAAAAGTGAGGTTGTATTGTGTGTAGGCCATTATCTTCTTGACTGGTATAACAAGGCCTGCATAGGTGGCAGTGGGGTAAAACTTGCAGACACAGTGGTGCCAGGGGAGGAGGCAGGAGAAAAAGCCATGTTTGCTGAGAGAGTCAGCTATCCTGCCAGCTCTGGAGACAGAGATTACTTTCTCTATCATCCCCCTCCCTCCCAGCTGTTGCTACACATCTGTGCAACCCTGTGTATTGCAGTGGCATAGGACACCAACAGGATTGGGGCAACAATGCGTTCAGGCATTTTCCCCGGTACGATTGCCTTTGGTAGAGCAAACAGCTGTCAAAGTGCAGGATTTTTAATCAGTGCTTCTTACATTGTTTGATTTGGTGGCAAGGTAATAATGTGCCACGAATGGTTACCATATTCATGTCCATTGGCTGCAACTTTTTCTTTTCAAAACTTGTCATAAACTAGCAGCTTGTGGCTTCTAGACTAGCACCAGTCCACAGAGCACCTTTTTGAATATCACTGTTTTAAATCAGGGATGGAGGAATAGCAGGATGTCAAGGGGAGTGTTTTCCTTTATTATCTGATCAATTTTATTGGAGGAACCAGCAATCCTGCCTGGAGAGCTGCTTCCTTCCGCAAGTAGCATTTTCTTCAGAAATAGAAAGGACATTTTCTTTAGTAGTTGGTTTCACCGCTTGGGATGAGAACAGTTTTGTAGTAAAACCAAAATGGCAATAGTGTTTTAGCACTTCCATGAAACTTTCTAGCGTCTAAAGTCATTTGTTTAAGGGATTTTGTGTCGCTGTCATTAACCATTGTCTGTTTTCCTTTTTTAAAAAAGGTAGCCTTATCCATAACTGTAGATTTGTGGTGGCACAGATATCTAAAATCAGTCCTAGTCAGAGTGCCCTTTGCCATCTGGGGAGCAAATTATTCTTCTGCTCCTGCCCTTGGTTCTTTTACATCCATCGCTGCGGGCTGATTCCTTTTACCTCTGCCCTTGGAGCTGAAGTCGGGGAAGACAGACAAGAGAAGCTGTTGTGCTGCTTCCCCTGTCTGAAAGGATGTTTTGTAGCTGGCTGGAAAATACCACATTCTTGCTCCTATTCCCTGGCTGCCTCCCCTCCAGCTTTTTATATTGTTTGAAAGCTCTCTTTTAATCAGGGGATCTGGCACAACTGCTTTGCACAGGAGTGCAAAGCAGTTGCGCTGTAAAAACAAAGTATAACATTGCATTATTATTATGGAGTTCGGTTGTTTTCCCTAGTTTGGGAGGTGACTTTCAGGGCCAAGCCTTGGTTAACTGTAGCTTCTAATTAGATTAGACCTTCCAGCCTTCTGCCACTGACCAAACAGCTTCCAGTTGCAGTAGAGGTGAACAGCAAATTACAGAGGAGATCACTGTGCCTTGAACTAAGTGCGACTAGTTATTTTTGTATGAGGCTAAACAAAAAGATGTGGGATAAACCCAGATTTCATTGGAAATTTTCCATGAACACTTTTGTTGTCTTGCATCAGGAGTGGGCAGCCTTTCGCATCTGAAGATTGAACTCAGAATTCTATGATGCCCCCAAAGTCCATTTTTAAGTGAAGTGTATATAAAGCTGTAAATGATGGTTAATGTTACAAATGAGCTCTTCTCAAAGGTACCATAAGTTGATGAAAAAAGGTCTATAACTTTGGGCTAGTCTTACAGCCAGACAAAAATCTGTGCCCAAAGTCGTCCCAAAAAAAGTCTCTTTCCTGACTTTATGCTCCTCCTTCAAAACACAGCACGGTATGAGTGAAAATCTCCAGCTCTTCTCTCTTGCTGTAAGTTTGGAGCTGCTCCCTGCTCCCGTAACTCAAAACTAAAGGTGAGGAGAGGCATTTGTTTCTTCTTTGTGCTAGAGGAGCTGTGATCCTGGAATACCGTGCCACCTTGAAGTATGCTCTGCCTCTATGTCGTATTGGATGCTCCGTGTCCATCAGACACAGCAGCAACCTGTATCCCCATTTTCCACCCAGGAAACAGTGTTGTGTTATCAGTCTGTCCTTGTGCCTCGCAAGCACAAAGCAATCTCCAGGCTTCCACTGAAGTTCGGCGCTGGAGCGAATTTTGGGATTCAGACACCCCACCCACTCTCTTCTTAGTTCCTGAGTTTGAAGGAAACCCTCAGACTCATCTCAGTTACCAAAACGTCATCCCCCCCCCTTGCACCTTGCCATTACAAGATTGTTGTTTTGTTGTTGTGTGCCTTCAAGTTGTTTCTGACTCATGGCAACCTCAAGGCAAACCTATCAGGGAGTTTGCCTTTGCCTTTATGAACAGTGGAATGTGTACGATATAACACTATGATTAGCATCATTTATAAACATATACATCTGCTTATGAGTGACTCTAGTGCTGCTGAAAACTAAAGGTTTGCGTCTGTTGAATCCTATATGATGCAAAGTACCTTCACGTCTTCTCAAACATACTTCCACGTACCCCGATAACCCTGCCAGAGACCCTCCTCTCTGTGCTCTGTCAGGTGAGCTACAACAGTTGTGGGATTCCCTACCCAAGGAGGCTCGCCTGGCACCTACTTTAATACCCTTTTCATTGTAGGCAAATAACACTCCCAAGCCTTTAAAACTGTCAGTTTGAACCAGTCTCAACATTTGTATTTTATTGTCTATTCTTGCTATTACTTTGGATCGTCCAGCACTGATGCATTGCATTTTATTTTGCCATTGTAATACTCTTTTGCTTTATCTGGATCTCTTCAAAAGAGTTACCTCCTGGGGATTCTCCTGCTTGACATCTTGCATTGAACTGGACCTAACGGCCTCGAAGGCCCCTTCCAGTGCTATAATTCTGCAGTTTTTAACTTGTTTGGAGGGTTTTGGACTTAATAAAATTCTGTTGCAGGAAAGCTTACAGCCACAGAAAGCAAATAAACAAACTGAATATCTGTATTTCTGGCCCTTAGAATACCATCAGTATTTCTTGTCGGCATTGTCAGAGGAAGGAGAAATTCCTCCAGATTCTGCTGTTAGTTTTAGAGCTTTTGTTGTCTCTCCGCACCCTCTGCTTTGCTTGAACGCTAGAGGGCAGCTAGATAATTAGATATCCCTGCATCTTTCCAACAAGATTTAGATTGCTGCCCTGTCTGTAATGTTTTCCCTTTCACCGTATTTTATCTGTCATGATATTACTGAGACTTTCAGGTGTTTTCCTGTTCTTAACCTTTCCCATTATAAATGTTTCGGAACTGGGAAAAGCTACATTTTTACTACAGTTCCCAGAATCCCAGTGGACAAGCTGGCGGGGATATTTGTAAAATTGTAGTCCAAATAACAACAGCAACGACAACTTTTCCAAGTTTATACAGTGGTATTTGAGTTCTAGGATTGCTAAAAACCATCCTTTTAAAATTAGAAATGAGGTGGGTTTTTGCTGCATTGCATACTCATTTCTAATGATCTACTATTCTATTACAGTGTGAGCTTTCCCTGTATCTGCATTACACGCTACACTGGGATATATTCATACCTACCGGAAGCTGATGTAGAACTTTGTACGTAAGCAATGTGCAACATAAATAGGAAGAACTGGTACTGCAACCACAAGGTTGCGAGTTCGATCCTGCCAGGCTCCAAGGTTGACTTAGCCTTCCATCCTTTCATAGGTCGGTAAAATGAGTACCCAGCTTGTTGGGGGCAATTAGCTAAAAATACATTGTAAACCGCTTAGATAACACTTAGTTGATAGGCGGTATAGCAATAAATGCTGTTGCTATATTGCTATAACTGATCTTCTTAAAATGATAGGCCTCTTTGAGGATTACATGTTACAGAAGGGTCAGGTTGTTTTCATGAGGGCTGCTCATTACTGGCTTTCAAGTGTTGTTTTCACATATAAAAAAAAAATCGGCCTAATGGTGACAGAGAAGCAGTTTTGCTTCAGAAGAACCCAGGATTGAACAAGCCCAATAATTCAGCACTTGATATTATGCTTTTTTCCATATCCTAAACCCAGAGCCAGGAAGGCTTAACGGGAATGGTAGACCCATTACTTGTGGGCGTTGGATCTGTTGAGTGGTCTTCGTGCTTGCTTGACCAGTCTCAAATCTTTTTATGTCCTGTTTTTGATAGGAAAACTTAATTACCCT
Source organism: Iguana delicatissima (assembly GCA_948472985.1). Taxonomy (NCBI): domain Eukaryota; kingdom Metazoa; phylum Chordata; class Lepidosauria; order Squamata; family Iguanidae; genus Iguana; species Iguana delicatissima. The sequence continues at coordinate 45,655 of CAOKZL010001354.1, forward strand.
CCAGAACAACCTGGAAAAGTACAATTCCAGAGAGTAAGGGCAAGTTCAAATGCAGGCCTAGATTCACCCAGTGGTTCTCAACCTGTGGGTCCCCAGATGTTTGTGGACTTCAGCTCCCAGAAGCCCTGAGCATTGGCCGTAGTGGCTGGGGCTTCTGGGAGCTGAAGTCCACAAACATCTGGGGACCCACAGGTTGAGAACCACTGGCCTAGACGTTAGTGGAGAAGGGAAAAACCCTGTCTTGATAACCTGATCGTACTGGGTTAACCTCTGTGTGTGCAGTTCCACCAGAGGTGGCATATGTATGTGATCTCCTGAGGTACTGATTGCACTACATAAGTGTTTATCTGCTAGTTTTGATAGATCTTGCTGTGGTTGCAATGACACCATTGGATACCTGCTGGGGTGTCTACTCCTTACAGATTTCAGTTTGCAAGCCAGGAGACAACTAGTGGGCTAGGCAGTCCTTTGCCTCCCCAGTACCGATTCCCCCTCCCTTTCTGGAAGATTATTACCATGCTTTAGCATCACAGCCACCCCGCAGCTCATGATGGTGAGCCCTGAACAGAATTTCCATCTTCACACAAGGTTTTGAAGCAAGTGTGCAAATTCTGATTCCATAGAAATTCAATTTTTTTTTAACCATGTCAATTTAGATGTAATGATAAATCAAAGTAATACCAATTGAGAGAAGAAGGAATTCACAGTGAGGAGTAGGCGGAAGACCATATTCCGGAGGCGGGTATTTCGTTCTCAAGGAGTTTCAGTGAGTTAGTATTACCTCTGTGTTGGACCTAAATGGATACGTTTTGTTCTCTTAGCAAAAATGCTTCCCATCAGAGATGGTTTCACAGTTAATAAATACGGGAATAGCGCAGTGAAATACTTCTAACTAAGCAGTTAAGCTTGCAGTTAACGGCCAAAATTTATATGTTTGCATGACATCTGTGCTAGCATCTCTTGAAGCTTTCATTTTAATTGTTAAAAAAGAAAACCATGGCAAGTAGAAGGTCTAAACAGGATCCAGGTAGTTGTATTTAGGGAGGAGAATTTAACCAAGTGTTCATTCCAACTTTAGGAAGCCATGGGAAGAAGATTACATCCAACACGCACACACTTCCATGGGGCTGATTTCCCACATCTCTTTGTTTTGGCTCCAAAATAATGACCATAGTAGGCTTGCAAGTAGAGGCAGGTAGGCAATGGCAAAAATGACGAATTTAAAGTACATTCTGCATAAGGACTACAGAACCTAGAATGGAAAATACACTAATCATTTGTGGAATGGTAGAAACTGAGTCATGCTAAATTGTGATTTAATGTTATATGAATGAGCCTGGGTGAGATTTAGTCTCTTGTCTCTCTTCCGGTGTAGCTCAGAAGCTTCCTTTTTTAAAAAAAATTCATTTTATTCACATTCACATATAAAACAAACAATTATAGCTGTAATTTTACATGAATTATTATTGATCTTCCACACTGATCTAGATTTCATTTCATTAAGATAATTAATGAGAGGGCTACTGGATATATACCATGGAGCTGGAATGGAGAGACAGACAGACAGACACTTTATTTCAGTCATTGACCAATAAAAGAATGGAGAGATAGAAATGCCAGAACTAACATGTAATATTAGCAGTACCATGTGGTACAATAATATGAACATGTTAAGAGATATAGAAGCCTCCATTTTTTAAATAATTTCAGTTTAATATTATGTCTGAGCCTTGACAAACAGTGGTTAATGTAACTGTGTTTTAGTATATTAACTACGTTTGATTAAACAAGCAAACTTCAAACCATGGCTTATAAAATGAAGTTGACTCGTAGCTCTAATTAAGATCTGCCACAGTTAGAGTATGGATGTAATGTTAAACTGTGATGAATCTGAAAATGGAAGAGAAGTCTTCTAGCTTCCTTGCAGCTGCACCAAAAGAGAGAGGGAAGTCAACATGCATACCTGGGGCTCAGCCAGTTTACATTCAAATGAGACAATTGTGTTAAAGATTGCAGACTACTTCTCTTTCTGTAACTGAGTAAGTAAATACAGATTAGAAACTATGTGCTTCTATTATGGTTACAAAACTGAAAATTGATGTCTGAATAAGCAATCCAAAGGATATTGTTGCTCAGTGAGCCGTTATGAATGGATAGCTAGAAGTGGAATTCCAGACCATGGCTGTTGTTGACAGTGATTTGTCAAAATTGACAATTTGTCAAAGTGACAGCTGTGCTATATTTAAAGGCGCATGCATAGACCTGGTGTTAACAGCCAACACTACCACATAGCTGCCGGCGCTCCGGGGGTTGCCCCGGACTCTGCACATCAGGGAGCTGTGAGCATTTAAGCCTCCCCAAATGATCCTGGAATACTGTGTCCCGTTCTGGGCACCTCATTTCAAGAAGGATATTGACAAGCTGGAGCGTGTCCAGAGGAGGGCAACCCAAATGGTGACAGGTCTGGAAGCCATGAAGCCCTATGAGGAGCAGCTTAGGGAGCTGGGGATGTTTAGTCTGCAGAAGAGAAGGTTAAGAGGGGACATGATAGCCATGTTTAAATATTTGAAGGGATATCATATTGAAGAGGGAACAGGCTTGTTCTCTACTGCTCCAGAGACTAGGACAAGGAGCAATGGATTCAAGCTGCAGGAAAGGAGATTCCACCTGAACCTCAGGAAGAACTTCCTGATGGTCAGGGCTGTCTGGCAGTGGAATATGGAGTGGAGTCTCCTCCTTTGGAGATTTTTAAGTAGAGGCTGGATGGCCATCTGTCAGGAATGCTTTGATGGGTGTTCCTGCATAGCAGGGGTTGGACTCGATGGCCCTGGGGTCTCATCCAACTCTATGATTCTATGATCCAATTTGACATTATTCCTGGACATTATGGGATTTTTTTCTAATGGTGGATCACAGCTATCACAGGGGAGGCCTAAATATTCTGAAGGCACCAGATCCCACCTAATCTTGGAAGCTAAGCAGGGTCAGGCTTGATTAGTACCACCAAAGAATACCAGGAGAAGACCACCAAAGAATGCTTGGCTCTGTAAACGATGTTTCAGAGACAGTAATTAACAAAACCACCTCTGAGGATTCCTTGCCTAAGAAAACCCTATGAAATTCATGGGATCACCATGAGTTGACAGGCAACTTGAAAGTGCACAGAGCTATTACCCTCTGTGTCCAGGTAAATTAAAATAGGGCATCAACATAGGAGGGGCCTCTCTAACTTGGAGATGTCCCAGCTTGTGCATCTGAGGAATGGGAGAGTAAAACAGTCAAGCAGCTGTAAATTGTGGTACCACGTGTACTTTTGGAAAACTGAACCCGTTGATTGTTACTAGTATAAACCATAGCTGGTGCGATGTCTGAAATGAGTCTGTGCCTTTGATATTGTGTTCCTGTAGTGGATAAGGAATTTGCTTGTTTTACCTTTCCTCCTCCACAGTTGTCAGATTGTAATCTCCTGGGTTCAGCCCTGTTGAGGGAGGCTAGAGTACCTGTGTGTGTATTTGTGTATTTGTGAGATCTGTAACTTGCTTGCTAAGAAAGCAAAATTATGCCTCACTGTATTGTGTTTAATTGCAGTTTCGAGTGCATCACAGTTTGCTGGAGTTATTCACTGGATCAGTCTGGTTATCCTCTCTGTGTTCTTTTCAGAGGTAAGTGAAACATAAATAGTGAATAAAATGTGTGACACAGGGACAGTGTTGAACAATTGGGGACTTTCCTTTGGAAGCAATTTTGGTTTTATGTTCATCCATGAAACTTCAATATAAGGCTATACTTATTAGTACGTCTTCATTCATGGCTGATTTTTCAAAAGTTTTCAGAAATCGCAGGTGGTTTTCAGGTTGCTGAGTCTAATTGGCCACAGAGAGAATTATAGAAGCACCAATCTTGAAATAATTGGCCTGTTTCTTCATCTAATTCAAACACCTGGTCATTACCTTTAAAAAGACTAAGTGGTCTGGATCTAAAATACCTGAAGGGACCACCTGTTCCCTTAAAAAATCTATTTCATTGATGTGTGTTTTGTCCGGCCTGTTTTGGGTTCCTTCTGCTGGAGTAGGATAGAAGGTTACCGGGAGTGCAGGTTTTTCCATAACAGATCCACAGTTTTTGAACTGTCAGAGTGGCTTCTGCCAGCCTTCTGACACCACAGAAAATCTGTATTATTTTGGAGAGCATCTGGATTTGCAGGGGCAGAAAGGGAACATAAATGGTTCAGATGAGTTTCGGAATCAACACAGAATGCCATGGTGACTCTAGGCTTCATAGGCGATAAATAGCTGTATTTATTAACAAAGCTTTCCTTTTCCCCCATTTTCACTGAAAGTGTCAGAAATGGGTATTATGATCAGTTGAAATCATAATCCTCACTTTTGTCTTTTCTTCCAGTTCTGCACTTTCTCTCTTGTCCGAAATTAGGTTGTAAGTTCATTGAGGCACGCAGGTACCTGTTGTGGCCACAGCTTGGAGTGTTAGGTTTGGAAATCAATTTGATCATGTTAAATGTTAGAAATTGGGAAGGTAATTTAACTGGCTGCAATCTTTTGACCCTAAAGATTAACAAAACCATCAGGTAAAGGGCTTGGGATTGGGAAGGAGAGAAAAGCAAAGAAGGGAGATGGATGGGGATGCTTTTCACTTATTTAATCCAGTGCCCAGCGCTGTGATAATAAACATTCATTTTTTGAGTACACTGCTCATTTTCATTTTGTGGGGTGCCTTTGTTCCCGTAAGCAGTGTGATCAATATTTTAAACAAGTCACATACCCGGGTTGTACGAATGTAGGGCAATTGAAAGATTTTGGTAAGGCCGGATGTTCAGGCAGCCGTCTCACCAAAAGACCATCGTATTTGTACTCATGTTTTGTCATTGATGTGCCTTTGTGATGCCGGAGATGTAATGGGCCTGTGTGCGAAATCATGTCATAGACCCAGATGATGGATGCAGGTTTTGCGTCCTTTGAGGACTAGACCAGCCATCTGTGAAGTACTTCGCATGAAAGATATTTGATAATCCTGTCTATACGAAGGAAAGATTACCAGCAGAAATACCATTCTCTGACACCTGCATTTCTGTATTCTCCTTTTTCCAGTAGAGATTTAGTGGAGAGAAAAAAAATCTCTATTCTCTTATATATTCTGAAAGGCATTCCAAGCCTTTTGCCCTCCAAAAGTTGTAGAAACCAATGAATTCATAGTGAGAAACTTCCTTTTTATTGTTCTTTGTTTATCTTTTGTTCAAAGCCTATACCCTGACTTTAGGCTCATTAAATGGCTGCTGATTTCTAGAATATGATTATGAAGAAAAGCTAGCACTAAATGATGAAAAAGGAGAATTTTGTGTGGAAGTTGACCTTGTTGTCCATCTGGCTGTCCTGTTTTCTTTCAGACTATATTTCTTACTCCACTTTTGGATCAAGTAGTACACCCTGTGATTTTATATTTCCTAAGAGATAATAAGATTGAGGCCCTCTGCTCCATGCATTAGAATACAGCGTTGCAAGAACATACGATAGAAATACAGTCTGATTGTTCAAACAGGCCTTTAGACATCTAATGTGACGACTTTTTTTCGTGATGCAATGCTATAAAGTGCACTGCTGTCGTTTGTTTGTTGGTTTTGTTTTTATCAGTATAATCATGTAAAAATAGTGCATCTTCTACCCTCCATTCAGCGTGTCCTTCATGGTTCTTCATATATCTTGTCCTCATAACTGCCTCTTGGGTTGGTTTAGGCTCAGAGGTAGTGACTGATCTGTGGCTCAGTGTTGATTTGAACATGGGTCTCCTATCCGAGATGCCGAACAACACACAAAGACTAATCAAAGTTCAGACTTGTGGGATCTACTTAGAACCCTAAAGTCAACCAAAGCAAGCCAGGTATAAAATAATTGTGGGCTGTGTGTAAAGGCGACTAAAAATCAGAGGTTCAAAATGTAAAACCTCCTGCCTGTTCCATCCAGGGCAGTGGACTTATACCAACGCCTTATAGATGAGGAGTATTGGAGCGATCAGACAAAAGGCATGGCAGAGAATGCTGTTACTATCATTTTTATTTCTGTTTCACAGTCCTCCTTCCACGCTCACAGGTTTGACCTTTCTGAGTCGGATTATTCATGAGGCGTGCACATGCCTTCACCCTCCCCTCCATCTTCTCCTCCCATTCCCTTGCGTTTTGCCAGATGTGGAGAAAGAGGGCAAAAGGCAAGGGAATGGTGGGGGAGCCCTGGAAGGGAATGAGAGGGGGATTGCAGGGGGAGAGATATTTGTGATTTTCCCACTTTCATAAGGGTTCTGCACCCCGAACCCTTGCAAAAGCGGATCAGCCACTGTATATTTTTCCCCCTGTTTTTAAATATTTAGGAAACACTTGATGAACCATTGCAGATCCTATAGACATTTACGAGTGGGTCCCAATCTGTTTTCATCTCTTCTGCATCGCAGTGGCTTGGCACGTGCCTACGGAGGCTGAAAAAAGCAGTCCCGGTCACTGCTACCACCAGTCCTAAAGGAAAGGTTTACTCCAGCCTTGGAAGGAAAAAGCCTGTTTGCACACAAAAGCTCCAAGAGACAAGCAAAAGTAGTATAACATTTTAGCATTGATCTGCACTGCGCATATTAATTGGTTTCAAATGTCAGTATTATTTAAGAAGTCTGAAAAGGAACATCTATGGAAAAATGAATGATAATTCTTCCTCTCTCCTCTTTCCTCCCTCTCCCCATTTCTCCTTTTTCTTAGACTATTTTGAGAATTGTTGTTCTTGGTATATGGGACTACATTGAAAACAAAATAGAGGTACGTATAAAGTACATTTAATCTCCAATAGCATGTTGTTGTTGTTGTTAATATGCCTTCAGGTCACTTCTGATTTGTGGCAACCCTAAAGTGAACCTCTCTTGGCATTTTCATGGCACAGTTTGTTCAGAGGAGATTGCTCTGAAACTGAGAAGACTGCGACTTGCCCAAAGTCAAGGTCAACAGCATTCCATTCTGTCTCAAGCTTGGGAACTGTTGCATTAGCAATTGAGGAATATTGGAAAATGAATGTGTGAGCCCAAATTACTTTTTGTTTTCCCATAGCAACTGTGATACATGTACAAAAAGTACTAGAATTTGCCCAAGGGCAGGATGGACAATACCTGTGGACTGCAGCTTTTAAAATGTTCAGCATTGGCTAGGGTAACTAGAACTGATGGGAAATGCAGCCTAGGAACGTGTGGAGAGCTTCATATGGCTTTGGGTTCATATGTTCGGCCCATAAATGCAGCTCCGTGGAGATTTCATTGCATACGCGGGTCTCTTTCCAGCTCCAGTTTCAGTACGGTCTAAAATATCCTTCAGCCTCTGGGCTGGTTTTGAAGATGTCAGATTTCACAATTAGAATTATCTGGTCACTCATAAGAAGTGGTGCCGAATTCATCAAGCAGCTTCTAGGATGCTGTTAACCTAATTGTGGAGAGTTTGAGAATGGGTGGTAGGGGAAGAACAGCAAGTCTTCTTATTCGGCAGAGAAGGCTGCTGTTTATCCGGTAAGACGATCTGTCTTTGTAGCCAATATTGGTTGCCAATCAGAGCAGTTTTACTCCAAAGTTCTGTTCACATGATCCACTAACTGAACCTTCCAGTGGTTCTCAACCTGTGGGTCCCCAGATGTTTTTGGACTTCAGCTCCCAGCAGCCCTGAGCATTGACCATAGTGGCTGGGGCTTCTGGGAGCTGAAGTCCACAAACATCTGGGGACCCACAGGTTGAGAACCACTGCTTTAAATGAACAGTTACAAGGACTGATTCTTGGACCTTCCAAGTACGAGGCATGTGCTCTACCACTTAGCTGTGGCAATGTTGGTTTCCTGGTAGAAGCAGAACTGGAGAATTTTCTGGAAAAACTATGTTTTTTTTCATAATTGTTTCTGATTAAGCACATTTGGTTTAAATGTTATATTTAAATGTGTTAAAAGCTTTTTGTGGCATTTATTTTATTGGAATCTTTGTAATAATGTAAAGAGAATAGCATATACCTCCCTGACATTTAACAAAAACGAATGTGTAAGTGTGGAATATGCTGCCTCGGAGTGTGGTGGAGTCTCCTTCTTTGGAGGTTTTTAAGCAGAGGCTGGATGGCCTCTTTTGAGAATGCTTTGATGGGTGTTCCTGCATAGCAGGGGGTTGGACTGGATGGCCCCTGGGGTCTCTTCCAACTCTATGATTCTATGATTCTATGCTGCTTGTGAAATCCTTTTCATATTAGGTATTTGATGGTGCTGTGATCATCTTATCCTTGGCTCCTATGGTGGCGTCTACGGTGGCTAATGGACCAAGTAGTCCATGGGATGCTATCAGTCTGATTATCACCCTAAGAATTTGGAGAGTCAAGAGAATTATTGATGGTAAGTGAATTATCTTTGAAAGATTTATTAATTTTTTAAAAATATATCTGTGTCACCTGTGTGACACAGTTTAACAATTTAGCTGGATAATTCTCACTGGAAAGATGGACCAATTACAAGTGCTCCTATGGCAGCGTTTTTTAACACCCGATTCCTGTCTCAGAATAGTTGCGGTAGTGGAAGGAGCTGCTTTGAACTCTGAACTGAAATGCCTCATTTTATCAGCAGGCAACTTTGGAGACAGAAATGTCAGCGGGACGGCCTTGGCCTGGGAAAACTGGGATCTGTGGCTCAGTGGTGGAGCACATGCTTTGCTGGGGTTTCCTGTTCAAATAGGGTGCAACCGCACGGAGGATCTGGGACCAGTTTCAAACCCACACCTTTCATCAGTTTTGGGTGTAGGAGACCACTGCCTAATAAAACTTTAAATAGTAGGAAGTTGGCATGCGGATTTGAAAAAAACACACACCAGTTTTCATCTTTTAAATGCCACATGAGAGAGGAACTATTCATTGGTAAATTGCACTTCCAGGTGGAAGATTCTCCTATTTTTCTGTAAAATTTTGACAGGGGTGGGGGCTTTGAGACCCAGCAAAATGTGGTGGCTTGCAGGTCCCATGTGGCTCATCCCTATGTTAAAGGAAGTTTAGGCAGTGGCGTAGCGACGGGGGGCGCGATTCGCCCTGGGCGGCAATGTTTTTGGGGCTTCCCAGCCCGTAACCGCGCTCCTGTGCACCTTGGCCACTCCCCCACACGCCGTGGCCACTCCCCCACGCACCGTGGCCACTCCCCCACGCGCCGTGGCCACACCCCTCAGGCTTTAGTCTCCCACACACACACTCCAAGCTCCACCACTGAGTTTAGGTAACAAGTGATGTGAAAAATCCTTGCTGTGGATAGTGGAGAGCCATATACCAGGCATATTCTATATGTTTTCGATTACAATTCCCATGGGCCCCAAGCGGCACAGCCAGTATTTGGGGATGGTGGAGACTGCAGTCCATAAATCTGCAAGGGACTGTGGGTTGGGGAAATCTATTTGGACAAAGCTATGACCTAATATAGAACAGCTTGTTTTGTTGTTCTTATATTCCTAGATAAACCCAAACTGGTAGAGTGGGGTAGTTTTTCTTATAGGTAGAAAAGAAGCTCCCCTTTTTAAAAGATTTTTTTTAAAAAAAAAACAGGTTTGAAATGTAATAGGTTTCCTGATTCACATCAGAGTCTGGGTCCTTTTAATTTTAACCTGCATAATTTGTTCAGGCTCTGTAGCTAGAAGAGCGTCACCCAGTTTCTGATTCCACCAAAAGTTTTCTCTCATGCTCAGCTAAGATCGTGCTAATCAAATGAAACATCATGTCCAAGTTCATGTCTTCTGGAGCTGAGAAAAGTTACCTTTTTAGACCACAACTTGCTGAATTTTCCAAGCACTTTGGCCTTTGGCTGTGCTGGTTGAGAGATATTAGGAGTTGCAATCCAAAAGAACTCTAACTTCTCCAAGCGCTTTGTCTTAGGTACATGTTATATGAGGTCTGTGGCAACCATTTCAGAAGCCTAGCTGCTTTTGTATCTTAGTTGCATTTGCTACTCTACAAGATCGTCTTTTCCAATACTGCTTTCTTGTGTTTTTTAGCTTATGTATTACCAGTTAAGGTGGAAATGGAGATGGTGATTCAGCAATATGAGAAAGCAAAGGTCATCCAAGATGAACAACTAGAAAGACTAACCCAGATCTGCCAAGAACAGGGGGTAAGGCACAGCCGTATTTTCAGATCTCTGTCTGTCTGGCGTTCATGCCACCTTTCCACTAAATTTGTTCTCAGAGTAGCTCACATTTCAAACACAACAGCAGCTCCATAAATACATCAGATTATTATATCCAAAAAATAATATCCACATTTTAGCAGATTTATCCTGTTAATTTCAGCACTGAAAACAAGTAACATGGGGTGAAATTGAATTAATAGGGTCTGCATATGTGTACACTTAAACCATTCAGCAACTGATTCGGTAAATCTTTGGGACCAGCAATTTTATTTAGGCCACCGTTTTTAAAAATTAATTGGTAGCATAAGAGTTAAACATAATATCGGTGAAACTGGATAACCGGGATGGTCACAGTACTGGTCTAAAATCAGCATTGTGTTGGAACCTAGCTTACATAAATCCCAGGGTCTGACGCACTAAAATTAACGGGGCAAGCTGGTAATGTCTAACGGGTCCCATCGATTCCAGTAGGTCTACACTAAGCATGAATAGGTTTGGACCCAACCTGGTGTGATTACCTTTTTATCAGTGAGTATACCTAGGAATACACAGGAATACTAAAATCAGAATATTAACATTTTTGGTGCCTTCATCTTAAAAAAAAAAAAGAAAAAGAAAAGAATATTGTAAATGTGTTGTGTTGTCATATCTAAAAATGTTTAGAAAATTTTCAAAGAAGTGAATTCCAAATGAAGCTCTGGATTTGTTTGTACATTACATTCAAACCACACTAAGCGCACTTTATTGATTTTACCCCACCTTCTTGAATATTTCAATTCAACTGCTTTTAACTTTGCAGTATACTCTTTCTCTCTCTGCTCCCAATCCTATTCTGTTCGGCCAGACCTAGAAGAGGCTGTCTGGAGAAATTATCTAGCAATGCAGGGAAATATAACTTGTTTTGGATAGCTAATCCTAGCAGGACCTGGGAGAATTTGGGAGAGGGCGAACATTGATTAGTTCAAAGCTTGGAAGAGTTTCATTTTGTGAATTACAGCTCCCAGCATTCCCCAGTCAGGATGTTGGCTAGGGGATTCTGGGAGTTGTAGTCAAAAAGCTTTCCTGAGTTCTAGATAGCCAACACTTAGCTTTGCCTTCAGGTATAAAAGCAGACTATTGGGGGGGGGAACACTTCCCAGTTATATTAATATGATTTTTTTTCTTGCTAGATAAGGACTCTGTTGATTGTGAGCAATGAAAAATGCTCCAATTCTAAATTTTCTAAAAAAAAAAAAAATCACTTTCAGCAATATCTTTTCCCTAATTCTACCAAATGCGCTCCAACAAAAATGGTACTAGGATTTCAGAATGCAAATCAGATTTGTTTCAGTAAAGACAGCAGCATTTCGCAACTAGTCAGCAATTTCATAACGATGGAAATTGTCTTTCTTGTGTCTTATTCAAAGGCTATGTAAGGATTTCTCGTAGGAGCACAACTTGTTCTTGGTTTATCATTTATATAGTACGGGGTAAAGGCCAGATTTTCCCCACTAGCTCCACATTTTTGGATTGACAATCAGCCAAGAAAGTTCCCAGAAGTAACCTGAAGTCTGCTTTCATTTTAATTTCTTCAGAGTTTGGAGACCAGTTTTTTTGGCTGCTTTTGGGGGTGGGGTGAGTTTTAATTACTCATTTACTTAGAAAACTACTGCTGCAGGGTATGTTTGGGGGGAATTTTGGCATCTTATTCATCTGAATTTTATTTTATATTGGGAGTAAAGGAGGGATGACATGCGAGATGCACTTTTCCCACCCCTAATACAGCACCATTGGTATGCACAGTGCTTTAGAAAGAAACAACAAAGATTCTTTGCCACAGAGAGTTTAATGTCCAAAATGCAACATACAATGTTTGCTGGAGGGAAGGGAAGATAAATGGAGGAGAGAATATGCTTTTTCTGTCATGCATGCTGCAGCATACAGTCCAGTGCAACGTTTATGTAGAAATTAGTTCTGTAAGGGTTGTGCCGGCGGCTTCAGCTCAGTGGGCGAACATACACGTTGCATGTAGAACGTCCCAACTTCAGTGCCTGTTTTTCCAAAGCAGGGCTGAGAAAGCCCAGGTTGTGATCTGGAGAAATGTTGCAAGTAATGCCATTTCCGCACTAGCCTGTTACAGTGCTATTATTCCACTTCCCACATCCTGTGGAATCATAGTGCAGAAGTGGCCTAAGGCTAAACGGTACTGAATGAAATGGACCAAAGTTAGTTTTGTGTGTGGCTTTGGAAACGGGCTTGCAAGGAGAGTTCAGCAGCTGTGTAACCGTGATATCTGGTTTGGATGAGGTTGAAGAATAGCCAAGACAAATCGAAAAGAATTTTAAACTGTAGGAGAGATACGTAGAAGGGCAGTGGTGTTGTGAATCTCTTTTTTCTTTTCACCTCCCAAATAACTTTGAAGTTTTCTTTTTTTAAAAAAAAAAAAATTCAGACCATAACACAAGACCTTGAGAAAGTCTTCTTCACTTTCAAAACGATAGGTAATTTGTGAAACAGCTTCCTCTGCTGTTCCCACTGTTAGGATGTGCTATCCTCGGTTCTTTTCTCTTCGCAGTAACTTTTACTCCTAGCTAGCCGACATTTTCTAGTCGTTGGAAGGCAGCCGAGATCGTTCTCTGTGTTATTCTAGCCCGTAAATCATTTCTTTGCAGTTGTCTCCTGTTGTTGTTTTTGAATTACCTTTACCCACAAGCCGTCCAAACTAATGGAAGTAAATACTGGCTGGTATCCCGGTGGCAGATGAACATTTGGGCAGGATGTTCCATCTGATGAAGCCCAACAGAATGGAGCCAAACGATTTGCTTTTGCATTACTGTGGCTTCTCCTTTAAAGTGTTCATTGATTTCCCCGACTTAGTCCAATCATCTTCTGCCGTTGGGCCATTAAAGGGGATTCTCCGACAAACTAAGAGCTTCGTCCCTGCATATATGTGTTGTAAAACACCATCCAAGATGGGGTAGCCCCTTTTTTTATTGCTAGCCATAAAAGGCAGGTGTTCCCCAGAGTTCCATACAGGTCCTGGGCCTTTTATGGTTATTTATAAATAATTACTTAATGCAATGGTCCAGCTATTTAGGAACTGGGGATGAAATTGTAGCTCGCTTCAGTTCCTTGCTGTCTTTGTTTCCGTGCCAGATGAGCTCTGAAGCCTTGCTGTATAGAAATTATTTTGCATTTGTGCACATTAGTAGTAAAATATATTTTCTCATGGTATGTAATGGGACTGTTAGTCATTTTTGTGTTTAAAATAGCTAATAAAATATCTAATAACATAAAATGGAACAGGCAAACCACACACACACACACACAACTATCAAGATTTTGACCAGGATCCTTTTAGTCCTAATTAGAATAGACCCATTGAATCCATTGTTGAATGATGTGTCAATGCATAGGCAAATCTGGTTCACTGGGCCCACCTTAGGTGTGATGAGCAATAGGATTTAGGCCATAGAATACATCTGACCTTGTACCGGTACAGTAAATAAACAGACTACTTCAAGTCTATTCCAACATATGGTGACTCTGTCACAGGGTTTTTGCTTTGTTTTGTTTTGTTCTGTTGGTAAGATTTGTTCAGAAGCATTTTGCCATTTCTTTCCTCTTCAGGCTGAGAGAGTGTGACGTGCCCAAAGCCACCCAGAGGGTTTCCGTGAGGGTTTCCAACATTCAAACTGCTACACCGTGCTGAGTTGTAAACCCTGCCAATGTACGACGGAGCACGCCCAGAGACACCAAAAGATACTGATTTCCCGTTTGCCTGCCCTTATTTTAGTAGATGCTCCGTTGTAAACGCGAGGCTGGCTTAGCTGCATTTTTGCTCGCTGGTCATCAGAGGGCAGCCAAACTCCTTCCTTCATTTTTCTCTGTTAACCTGAAGTCTTCACTATTTTACCCTGCCGGTTATTTCTGAAATGCCAGTTTTTTCTCACTGCTGCAAGACTTCTTTTATAGTTTGCTGTAGCAGCTCCTACCAGCCCCACCTAGCTCCATGACGGCTGTTTAACACAGAAAGAATCATCAAATGCAATAGTGCATTTGAAATTATTGCTAGTTTGTCACTTGAGCTGCAGCCCTAAAGACTCACGTTCAGGTGGTTAAAGAGTAGCCTTCAGTTTACACCCACAATTTAGAAATTATCTTAAAAGTGATTCCATGTGAATGGCTTTTACCGTGAACTGTTTTTGTGCGGTAACAGATAGCAGTTGAAAAAAACAGCTGATGGCATTGCCCTGTTTCCAGGTAGATCCTGGAGGGGTTCTATATAACATTAATCAGACATCCAAGGATCTGCTTTAAGCTTCTGTCCATAATGTCACGCTATGGATTACACATCTGTAGTAAATTTTTCTTTTTAGTTAGAATTGTAACCCCCTAGAGAGAGGCCCATTTCGGTTGATAGCAGCCTGCTTTTTTTCATAGCCGGAAGGCCGTGGTATGGAGATGATACTTTCTGCATTTTGTGGCCTTTTGCATCCAGTGTTTATAATCCTTCCCTCTTTGCCTCTGTACATTACGCGTGCATTGCATACCGCTGTTGATACATATCTGCAAGCTAAGGATAATTCTCCTAGTCCACGAAAACTTATATTCTTCAGCATTGCACATTATCAGTTGCTGCTTTTGTCATAGGCCTTTTCCACACCGGAGAAATAAAATGGGGCACGCGAGCTCTGACGGACATCGCCCACACGTTCGAGTGCGCTAGCTTGTACATATTTGGCAAGCTCCACACCTTAATCCGCCCGGTTAAGTCGGCAACAGTCAGCGCGCGGGCTTTTTGAAAAACGGGGAAAAGGTGGTTTTTCCCCGTCATACTGTGCTGATTCGTGCATGATGTAATCGGAGGGCGGGCTGTGGGCGTGGACAGCTTCAGCGGTTGGAATGCGCCGCGAGAAGCCTCCAAGCAGCGGCACAGAAAAGCTTAAATCCTCCGCAGCGTTACCAATAAAAGGCCAATCGCCGGCGCCTCCCCGCGCGGTCTTAAGCCCATAGATGTCCCAGTTCAGCCAGCACAACTCCAAGAAGCCAGAATACAGCTAAAATGGGTCGTTCAGCTTCAGGAAACACCTCTTCCTCCATCGCTCACAGGGAAAGATAAAGGCAGAAAAAGGGGGCGAGAACCCACCAGAGATAGGGAGAAAAGCTGCACTCCACCCAGCTATGGCGCGGAAAACCATTCCCCCGAGATAGGGCGCGAAAATAAAAAATCGACAGGGTTTATTTTACGGCTAGCAGGAGGAATGGGAGGAGGGAGTCATCGTGGGAGGAACTGCGGGGCATGACGTGAGCACGCACGTCATGACGCACGGGGCCATTTTTTTTTTAAAAAGGGCTGCCAATCACATCCGCTGCGCGAATTCCACGGAACGTGTGGAAACGGCAGTAGACCGTTGTACGATATGTCCACGGTAGCACGGACGGAAAAAAAACACCACCCGGAAACGTTGCAGCGCAAGTTCCACGGAACGTGTGGAAAGGGCCATAGTGAAGCCTAACACCTTGGACTTTCCACTTGGCAACAGAGCCTCTGCTGTGCACAGACGTTTAACATAAAACCATTAAGGATGGGAATTTTTATTGATGTGCTCCTTGTAGCCCAAATGTCCATACCTTTCTTAAAACACTGTCCGAGTGTCAATCATGCAATAAGTGGCAATACATTTTTGGATCCTGGTTCATTTTTGCCGTTAACTCACTTCTTCCCGTCTCTCCCCTCTGTTCCTCCCTTTGGCCGCAGTTTGAAATTCGGCAGCTGAGGGCTCACTTGGCTCAGCAAGATCTGGACCTAGCCGCCGAGAGAGAGGCCGCCCTGCAAGTCCCTCACATGCTGAACAAACAGTCCAGCAACCGGTACAAAGTCGTGGCCACGGGGGGCGATTCTGACGACGAAGCGACGGAGAACATAATGGAGTTGCGACCACCGCGAGGTAAGTAGGAGACCCAGGGCTTAAGTTTGCTGAGAATTTCTGTTCAGCATCCTCTAAAATGCTTGTGGGCCACCGGAGAGCTTTTGTCAAGATCACACTGCCAAGGGATCTCCCCGTGGCTGTCGTTTTCCAGCTGAATGTTGGAAAACAGGGTGTCCCAGACAACCTGTTCTGTGCGCTCTGATGTGGCTGGCTGCCTTCAGATGTTTCATCATCGCTGTTGAAATAGGTTCAGTTGCGCTGGTATTGGAGTAAAGGAAATGTGCTGCCATTCGTCTTCGTATGTATGTAAATCTTTCCAAAATTTGGTAGTGTGTCTTAGTACCTAGAAAACCCTCTAGACCAGTGGTTCTCAACCTGTGGGTCCCCACATGTTTGTGGACTTCAGCTCCCAGAAGCCCCAGCCACTATGGTCAATGCTCAGGGCTTCTGGGAGCTGAAGTCCACAAACATCTGGGGACCCACAGGTTGAGAACCACTGCTCTAGACAGTAGTAGAATTTAAAGACATAGCCATGTTAGTCTCTATCAGTATGCAAAGGGATCTTGTAGCACCTTTGAATCTCAACTGCTCATGGTATCAGCTTCCTTCTCTCAGCCTGAGCGGATCCCTTTGCGTCCTAGGTTATTTATGTTGGATTTTCTACAGTATAGATTTGGACTTCCTTTTTGATTTGCTGCTTCTTTCTCTCAGCCTGAGCGGATCCCTCTGCGTCCTAGGTTATTTGTGTTGGATTTTCTACAGTATAGACTTGGACTTGCTTTTTGATTTGCTGCCTCCTAAGTTGACAAAGGCTTACTGCAGTCTTTGGGAGCTTCTTAGCATGTTTTCCTATTTATCATCATCAGGGTCTTATGATAACATAAAGTCCCATAAACATTGCTCGCGTGTAGCATCCCCAGCCGAGAGATTTTGTTGTGTTGTGCGATAAAATCTTGGTACCCTGGTGTGCCACTTTCCAAACTGGGTTTGTGCAAAGCTTCCTTGATCCATTTACCTCCCCGCCTTAATAAGATTTTTTAATGCTTTTCTCACAAGGTTACTTTATAATTTATGCATATGTTCCTTGAGGGTTACATTAGGAATGGACCAAAGTGGTACACACCTCTAAGTAAGGTTGCTGAAGTTATTGTGCTTTTGAGAGTCAGCCTTAAACTTTTAGACTTTCTAGACTTGCATGTTTCCAGGTTGCCACACATAGTGGTGTTCCCCCCCCCAATCTCTTTGCAGAGGCTTGGTCATGCATAAAACATAACAGGTCTGCAAGCCAAATAAATCATTCCTGAATGTCTGTACATTACATTAGTGCACTTAAGTGGGCTTAAGATTCACAGGCTGCTTAGGAAACAAGTCTTACTAAAATCAGTTAGACTTCAGTTTTCAAGTATGTGGGTGCTAGAGATGGAAAACTAAAGCACACCCTGGTGCTATTCAGGAAAAAGGAGAGTTTTGTCCTTCCGTTTGACCCACATCTACTCTTTAGTTCCCCATATTTGCAGTTTTGTACAAACCTAGCATAGACCTACCAGATGAGCATGGTATAACATTGTCATCTAACAAGCTGCGAACAATGTTTGAATTACTTGTCATGTACAAATCTTTTTTTTTAACAGATTAAAAAATCCAGCTGAGACCAAAGTTGTCCCAGCAAATCTATTGCTTTTTGCATTTGGGGGTACTGTTCCCCCCCAGCCATTTCAGTGCATTTTGGGGGTGAAGTCCCATGAAGCGGATGGAGAACAGTGGAATTCTCACTGAGTTAAGGGAATATAAGATGTGTAAAGTGGACTGTAAGCCTCCTGGGTGATTCCAAATACATTGGGATTCACACAGGATCAGAAAATACCCCAGAACTGACGCAGGATTAATCCCATTTGAACTGTACCTTTTTGATGGTTTGTAACAGCAGTAGAGACAGAGGAGGGCAACCAGAATAGTGAAGGGTCTGGAAGCCATGAAGCCCTAGGAGGA
The DNA here is from genome assembly GCA_948472985.1 of Iguana delicatissima. NCBI lineage: Eukaryota > Metazoa > Chordata > Lepidosauria > Squamata > Iguanidae > Iguana > Iguana delicatissima. The sequence continues at coordinate 63,722 of CAOKZL010001354.1, forward strand.
ACGGCTTAGGGAGCTGGGGATGTTTAGTCTGCAGAAGAGAAAGTTAAGAGGGGACATGAAAGCCATGTTTAAATATTTGAAAGATGTCATGTCGAGGAGGGAGCGGGCTTGTTTTGCGCTGCTTCAGAGACTAGGACAAGGAGCAATGGATTCAAGCTGCAGGAAAGGAGATTCCACCTGAACCTCAGGAAGAACTTCCTCACGGTCAGAGCTATCCAGCAATGGAATACGCTGCTTCTGAGCGTGATGGGGTATCCTTCTTTGGAGGTTTTTAAAAACAGAGGCTTGATGGCCATCTGTTGGGAGTGCTTTGATGGAGGTTCTTGCATGGTGGAATGGGGTTGGACTGGATAGCCCCTGGGGTCCCTTCCAACTCTATGATTCTGTGATTCTAACACTTAAACCACTATACAGTGCTGTTTCTACTGTTGCAGACAGTATGCAGTTTTATGTCACTTTAAAGACTATATTTGGCACGAGTTATCTAGGTGAGAGCTGTCACAAGTTTATACCAAATTAAACTTGCTGGTCCTTCTGTAAGAACAAATTATTGCATATTTACAGGAGACTTCGCTACCACTAAACTCCAAGGGTATTTTCTTCAGTCCGCATGCCTATAGCAGGCCAGTTTTGTAGATTGCCCTGCTTCTGAGACCTTTGTCCATCCACTTAAACCCTTTGCATGTCAGAAACTACCTGACACTGAGCCGTCAAGTGCCTCTGGGCCTTGACGGTTATGTTAACAGCATCTGGGAACTACAAAACGTTATAGCTGTGCCTGGAGAGGCTGAAGTATAAAACAGGCAGGGTTATGGTTTGCTGTGCCAAATCTGACTCCAAGTCCCTGGAAAATCTTCCAGGTTTGGAGACCCTCAGTTCTGCCACTGAACAATGGGCTTTTAGTGAACTGAACTACCTAATTCACGAGAAATGGGATACTCCCTCTCAAGCCAATTATATTTTCCCTACTCGTAAGGAACAATGGAAACATTCAGCGTAGGCTACTTGACCATGAAGGGTTGCAAAATTCCAAGAGAAATATTAGATTTCTACTGATTTCTCTCCTCCCGCCCCTTCACATGATATTTTTATAGAGCAATCCATAAGTTAAAGCTCTACAGGGAACAGTTCGGATTTGCATGGTTGCGCTTGCGTGGGACTTTTGTGCTGTTAGGGAAGTCCTCAAAGTTTTTGCATCGTGTGGCACATGCTGCAAAATAATATTACAATATACGTACTTAACTATAAAACAGTATGGCAAGTGCTGGCAAGACAGATAACTTTCAACACATATTTGCAGTCTTTTTTTTTTTTTAACCTTTACTCACTTTTCACCCCCTTCTCTTGCTGGTTGGAGAGACAAGTCAATAGCTGGGTAATTTATTAAAAGCCATTAGAAATGGGTGAATGATTTGTGGTCTGTTGTCATTTTTACATATTTTTTTCCCTAAGTTCATGCTGCTTTATATGTAGCTTGATCTGCAGGTTAAAAAAAAACTTGAAAAAATTTGCACTCAGATACTTGCTTTCCTCAAAAGATGTGTCTAAAATTTTCTCATGACATTGATTCTGGGAGAAGAACTCTCTTGATTTTTTTTTAGAAAATATAAACATGGTTGATAACTAAATTCTAATTCATCCATTACAGTTGGCCATGGATTCCGCTAACCATGGGTTGAAATTATTCCCCACCCTAGAAGAAACAACTCATGCCCAAGACACAATGTATGGGATTCATGTTACCTGTGGTAGACTCAAAGCACCCCCAAAAAGTATGGCGGTGACCATCTAAAGTCGGGGCCTAAAAATATAATTGCGTGAGATCATGGAGGAGATTGGGTGCCTCCATGTTGAGAGGCAAGGTGTTGCTTAAGTGTGTTTCTAACCCCCTGCGTTCGCTTGGAGAAAAGCTTAAAGCATGGAAGGATAGGAACATGCCTTCTGACAATGTCAGACCATTGGCCCAACTATTAGCAGTTTTCCAAGGTGTGATGTTAAAGATTTAAGCTGAGACCTTCTAGATCAGTGGTTCTCAACCTGTGGGTCCCCAGATGTTCATGGACTTCAGCTCCCAGAAGCCCCAGCCACTATGGTCAATGCTCAGGGCTTCTGGGAGCTGAAGTCCACGAACATCTGGGGACCCACAGGTTGAGAACCACTGTTCTAGATGCACAGGATGTGGTTTTCATTGTGAGATCTGTTGACCGGAATAGTAACACTGATTGGCGAAGTAAAACTAATATTATAATATCATGATATAAAACAACAGTGCAATAATTTCTTGTATAGTTTTGCCATTAGATGGGATGGATTCTCCAGTAAAAGTTTAATTATTGGGTTCATGTCTTTGTTAGTTTCAAATCCTTGCAGTTCCGAGTCTATCTGGAATCTCTCGTGAAGCTGTCGATAGGGGAACCAATTTAGTTCAATTCCTTCCTCTTTAAGCTCTTCTAAGCAGAAGTATAGGAGGATCGGAAAATACAGTAAACTTTCATGTATGTAGATAAAAATATGATGGAGAAACTGTTTTTTAAATATTTGTTTTGTTTCAAAATAATATGCAAAAATGATAAATTAAAAAAAATATAAAACAACAGTGGGAAAGCACCAAGCCCAAAATAAAACAAAGTAAATGCAAATTGGCAGAAAAGTAATTTGCGTTAGATTTAAAAGCCTGGGGCTTTGCTTGATACTAAGGACGGCATCGGGTGTGCTTCCCAAGGTGAAGGTATTCCACCAGGTAGGACATTTGCTTGTAGTTGCCCAATACGTCACACGGCAGAGGCCTCGGAGAAGGGCCTTGTTTGGAGATCTTTGTGTACGATAAAGAGGTGGAGATGGTGGGGCTGCCAGGTCCCCTTGCTAACAGTTGCAAAGAGGAAAACCACCATTTTGATTTGTGCCTGAACTCAAACTGGCAACCCATCGAATGTATGTAACACAGGTGTCGTGCCATCCTAAAACCCCGTCCCAGTTGGCACCTTTGCAGCTTTAGTTGGGGCTGGCTCGAATTCCCAGACTATCTTCAGGTGTACCCCCACGAGTTACAGTGTCTTTCACGTGCACGCTTCCCGTCTGAATGCTATACCCTCATTGGCAAAAAAATGTTGGGCCCCCGGGGGCCACAAAAATGGCTCTTTTGGGCCGCATGTACCTTTGTTGGCCATGCTTAGCCCACCCCTGCTGTTTGGATCCCCCAGTTCTGGCTACTTGTCTTTTTTAACAAGTGGATTGTGTCAATTTTCCATTTAAAATATAAAGGGAATGGCACTCTGCCAGGCTGTTTGTAAGATCTGTTTGGAAAATGCTGGAGTGTAAAGAGTATTTGGTCAGCTTCCAAACTGCTAGTCTCCCCCTTTTTTCTGGCAAGTACGAATCAGCTTCTGGAAAACAGGCAGGGATGCCCTTGGTAGACTGGAGGCGAGTCAGTTGGCGCTTTCAGACTGATCTAAATTGTGTGTATTTTGACTAGTGGCCATCGGGAATGCCCACACATCGTGCAACATTCAGGAAGGACATCCACTGCCTTTTCATAGAATTATACCTATGTACAGATTCCTGTCTGTTGGTTCTAAAAAAAGCTCTTGGCTTGTTTCTCCTGTTGAATTTGCTCTCCTAGAAACTCTTCTAAAGAGGTAAAAGTTCAACCCATCATGAAATCACAAGATCACAATAGGTCATGTGGCTGTAAACTTTACGAACCTTTAATTTTTTTCCCTGTGACATATTATTAAAATTCTACATTTTCCTCTCCCCCCTTCTTTTGCAACCTTTTGAGATACGCAAACTTTTTTAAATGTTCAAATGCAGACTTTCTGGCATATATAAAGAAAAAAACCATTTCACATTTTAATCGTTCTTAACCAGCTTGGTTTGTGTGGGGAAGACATTGTGACCTTGAGAATAAGAGGCAGAAACTTACTTCCTTCTGTTGGCCCCCCAATTTCCAGTCCCTCCCCGCCTCCATCTTTTTTTTCTCGGTTAATTCCTGCAGCCGTGGGACATTGGCTCGGCTTCCACTAAAACAATTGCTGCCTTGTTGCAGCAAGTCCCTGGAACTTCAGAGTGTGTGTTTATTATGGTGTCCCTAGAGACGTCTAGATAGCTTATTAAATGAAGTCACAATAAGCCAGCCAAAAGCAGGGAATAACGACAATAGACCATGTTTTATGCAAAGCTGATGCATCAGTGGCAACTCTTTGCTTAATAAACGGGAAGCCTCCGTTGGCAAAGTTGGAGGTGTTTTGTTTTCAGGCTTCGGCGGAGGTGAATGCAAAAGCATTTTGAAGCGTTTACTGCTTTGTTGCTTATAGATATATCCATATAATAAAATCATATGAAATAATATGGATAATACAGAGTTCTTAGTATGCTGACAAATTTATACATTAGAAGAATTAGCCAAACGGATTAATAGGAGCCAATTATTGATCCTTTTGGTTAATTCTTCTGTTCTAGCGTAGGATAGGGTAGAATTAAGTAGTTAAAATGAATAATTCCTCTTACTTGAGGTCATATACCTCATATTTGTCAATAAAAGAGGAAAAGAACACAAACCAATCATTGTTTATTAGCTAGTATTGCAACTGTTACTTTGGTCACAGGCTGCCTGTTTATTAAAAAGATCTTAGTCAGTTAATTGTATGAGTTTGCCAGTTAATTGATTAGATGTGCATATAAGTAAATCCAAAAGTTCTAAAGCACAAAACTTTTCCCTTATCGGAAAAAGTGTCTAATCCCAGGCTCTGATTACCTGGCAGTCCTAATTGCCCTTGTCCCTTGTCCTCCCATTTCATCTCCATTTCATTTTTACTTGCTTTATTTATATAATGTTTGAATGATGTTATGTGGACACCTCCATACAAAGAAAATCACAAAACTTTCAAAAAGCAATTCAATCTTGATAGCTTTCTTTAGACAACTTAAGGAACAGTCATCTTACGTTGAGTATGAAGAAATCATATTTTTGGTAAGTTGGTCCCTTGCCAAGGGATTCTTTTGGTGAGGGCCACCCCAGATTTGGAAACGATTCACCCCTGGAGTAATGTGGGGTAGAATGATCTGATTACAGAAATTTTCTAGTCCAGTTGTTCTTAACCTCTTCTTTACCACAGACCCCCTTTAAATATTTTTCGTTGCCACGGACCATCAAGACTTAACTCAAGATTAAAACCCTAAAGTGCATCAAATATTTATTCAAATTTGCTCATCAGTTTGCGTCAGTTTGCTCATCAAGAGTCTTCAGCTTTGGAGAGAAGGGAGAAGTAAGTGCCCATACTCCTATTATAATTTGTTATTGGAATGATTCAATAGAAATTTGCCTTTCTTCTTTTCTTTCCCTCTTTCTAGTTTAATTGTAAAAGTTCATAACACTTCTTCAAGCCTTCACGGGCCCCCTGTGAGGACATCACAGCCCCCTGGGGGTTCCCGGACCCCAGGTTTAAGAACCACTGTTTTAGTCAGTTAACCAATCGGTTAACCAATGATTTTAATTTACTTCATGTAGCTATATCCTATTTTATGCATCTATATCCTATTTTATGCTTTTATATCCTGTTCATAGTCTATTCTACTTATATATTTATATCCTCTTCTTAGTAGGTGTATTTTCTCTGCATCGTACACTTGGAGGGTTCACTGTGTTGGGTCTACGGACCGTAAAATAAAGTTTGATACTAGAGAGCTGCTCTTTGCTTTGTTTTCCAAACACTCTAATAATCTGTGGCAGGTTTTTTGTGGGAGATTTTGGTTAGGTCCTGTGTTGTAGGCGGACAACCCTTCTTAAATTTTACAGCCCCCCGGTATCTGAAGCATCTTTAGCGTTCTTCGGAGAAGTCGCAAGTAACTTCTGAACATTCCTCTGTAGCAGTGTCTACCTTGACGGCTACATGGCATTTATAATATCAATTATGGATGATTGAAATGAAGTGTATTTTAACAGCAGATAGCTGAAAAGCATTGCAATGTACTCCGAATCCAGCGGCATTGCCTTGAGCTGCACCGAGGCTTCTCTTTTAAGTTCAGACATTAGCAGAAAGCGCACCTCTGACTGCAGGCATTTAAAGATCAACAGAGGCCAAAAAAGCTTTTAAAGAGCCAATGAAACCAGGAAGGCAGCCATGTTCCCTTTCAGTGTCAGGTTAGATTGCCATCTTCGGAGCGCGGCTATTTCAGGTACCGAGCGCTTAGTGGTTTGGGTCTTGTTTTGTGGAGACAGCGTGCCACAGAAAACATCTGTCTCTTTCACCTGCAAACCACAACGCGCTGTGAAAAGGGCCGGGCTGTAGCCACAGAGACCCAGGGGGCTATGGAGAATCTGGCTCAAAGGAACGAGCGGGGTTATGCGCGCGCGCGCGGTCCCTCTCTCTCTTGCTCTCGCTCACCCCTGGAACATGGTATCAAAAAGAGTGCTTAATAGGAGACGATGCTTTTAAGGAACGTGATATGCCACAAAGTGGGCAGATCGGGTTGCTTTTCAGCTTGGGTGTTCTTCCCGCATGCTCTTTCCGTGGTTTTTGTAATGACTCTCATTTCAGCACCATGCAGAAAGTCTTGGCCTTTTTCCGTATTTGTTGTAGAACATTTTCACCTGATCTCAGTTTCCTTGCTGAAAAAGTAGTAATTGCAGGGAAAGCGGCCGTGCTTTGTCTCATTAAAACTGCCTTGTGTAAAAGCACCCCCAGCTTTCCTTTCCTCTACGTTGAGCTGCTGCGCTGCCGGTGTATTTGGCCTTTCTGGGTGATATTGCAAAGGGTTTGGGGTCCTTTTCAGAGCACAAGTTTGCAAAATTATGATTGGTGTTGCAAAAGATAGTAATTGCGCTCACCCGATTGGCAGCGCATAAAAATCACCTTGCTGGGTGTGACCAAAGTCCTGCCTAGTCCAGCATTTGGTTCGTGCTGTAGCTAAACTTGTGACTATGGGAAGCCCCTAGCAGCAGATGAGGACCAGTAGCTTCCTTCTGTTCACATTTCCAAGCAATAGGTTAACAGCCATGCCACCGATAATCTTGTTCTTGGTGGGTTTTGAAGGTGACCTGGACAATCTCGATCATAGCCGCTGATAACCTTATTCTTAACAAATTTGTCTAATCCCCACTTAAAATCTGTGTTGACCATCATCCGTAAATTCCTTAATTTAACTGCACATTGTCTGAATACACACTTGTCCTGAATCTCTGATCATTTTGGAGAACCCCAGTAGGATCTAGTATTATGATAGGGGCAGAAAATGTCCTCCTTGACTACTTTTTCTACACCACGCATAATTCTGTAGACCTCTGTTAAGCCTTCACTTGCTTTTTTCTAAATTAAAAGGCATTTTTGACCTTTTCTCGTAGGAGAGTTGTTCTGGCCCTTGGTCATTTGGATTGCCACTTCACCTTTTCCAGCTCGATGTTGTTGTTTTTGAGGTCAGGGACCAGAACTATGCAGACTATTCTGAATGTGGTCATGTCACAGATTTCTATGAAGACATTATAAAACTGACCACAGCCATCTCTCTATCCAAGCGTAGCCATAAAAGGTCAGCTGAATAATTTGTAACTTGTTGCTCTTGGAAGTACATCTCCACCTCCACCAGCATGAAACAAGATTCTGAATCTCCAAACTATGGCATGTTCTGAGCTATCTAAAAGCAAAGTTATTTGTCTAGAATTTTGAAGTTGACCGTTCCCATTTTACGTTTCAGAGGCCATGATCAAAGACGACATGAACAACTACATCAGTCAATACTACAATGAACCCAGTAGCGGTAAGTGTTGAATTCTGAAACGTTGACTTCAGGTTTGCAGATATTTCTTCACAGAGAGATTTTTCTTGAATGGTGCAGAATGAGCCAAAATAAGAAATCAGATCACCTGGATGCTGAAGCCCACTTTGGATCAGTGTGGGCACCAACTGGAAGATGCCTGGTTTCCAAAAGCAGGGTCTGTGTTACCCAAGCCAACGTGGAAACTGTATTCCTGATTTGCTAACTTCTTTCCCAACCGAACAGCTGCATTTTATATCTTACCCAAAGGGGAAAGTATTCTGTGTATGGTTTTGGGTATGGTCTTATTTTTATTCGTGTATTTTAGACTTAACCACTGAGGTTGCCAATACTTCTGGGGCCAAACTTTCTTCTTCCTTCCTATTCTTATGACCCACCCTATAACCTGCTTACCATACGTAATAAAAAGAAGAGCAAAAAATCAGTAGCTCTGAACAATCGGAATAAATGCATCAGATGTCATTAAGCACGTTGCAAGCAGAGATTTAAAACAACAGCAAGGTGTCAAATACAACTGCAGTGAGCCCTCCAGTGAGCTAGGGGCACAGGACCCCAAAATGGGAAGACCACAAATATCAAAGTGTGTGTGTGTGTGTGTGTGTGAAAAGAGGGCTGCAGGCCAAGAGGGAAGATTCCCCTGGAAAAGCACCTTAGATGGGGCAGGCAGAGCTTGGAGAAACTGGCAGATAATCAAATCCATGAAAGTTAATCTGTTGAATGCAAAGTGCCAACTGTAATCTGATGTTATTACAGAGAAAATGTCTCCAACGATATCCCCTAACAACTTCAGTGCATTATATATTATATATACGCACAAACACACACACAAACACACAACCATGCAGTGCATACAGCCTACATATGTCTGTAATGGGCACAGTGTGGTCTGTGTGCCAGGTGTAGCCATCTCATTTTTGTGCTCTCCCTGGTATATTATTTTTAAGCAGCATTCCAGTTTCTCACTGAAATTCAGCAGCAAACCAGCAAACCACTGAATGCATTGTTGTCAATATCACAGCTGGCTTAATTTCTTTTAGTTTAATTTCGTAATAGGTATCATGTTAAGGTCAATTTAAGTACTCTTAAGATATAAGTATACCCTTAAGTAGAACTTCAGTCATTTTCAAAGACATAGCTGTGTTAGTCTATTTTCACCATAAAATGGAAGTGTGTTCGTTTAGAAGGAAGGGGTTCATGCTAACCAGTGGATTATCAGCATGAAAGCTCATGCTAAAATAAATAAGTTGCACTGAAGACGTGAGAGAGATCCACAAAAGCTCATGCAAAAATAAACTGGATGACGGTGCCGATGACGTGGGTTGATATCCATGAAACCTCATGCTAAAATAAAATGCACTGAAGAGGTGAATTGATACCCGAGAAAGCTCATGCAAAAATAAGCCACATGCACTGCAGAAGCAGACTAATATCCGTACAAGCTTGTGCTAAAATAAATCAGTTGTACTGAAGGAAGTAGACTGATACCCACATCAGCTGATGCCACAAGAAACCACTTAATCGCAAAGTTACTGCTGGATTCCTTCATCTCCCCTCTTTCCAGTTCATATAAATTTAAGTATGGGCGGATGGGGGTTATTTGTTAATAATCAGCATTTGAATTTTAATTAATTTAATAATTTACTGACCAGTTTTTATTTGTTTTGAGCAAGTTTTTAATTTCTCTCACACATGGAATTAATTTGTATGTATTTTAACTTCTGAAAAACCAAATTTTTTAGAAAAATACAGTCCTGTCAATCTGGAGAGTGGCCTCTGAGCCTTGTAAGGCACGCAGATCCCAGTTGTGAAGAATAACAATATTGTCAAATCTTGCAGCTCTGTAAAGTTATACTGGCGTGGGAAAGCTTCACGGCAGTCCTGTCTTTCTTTTAAAGGAAACACATCCTCTCGTGCTCTCTTTGAATGTCTGAGGACACCTATAATCAGAAAGCTGAAGCATTATAGCTTCTATGGGTTATTTTGCTGTAACTTACACGCACGTGTGCGCTTTGTTGGAATGGGTAGGTTTTAGGGATGCTCAACGGTACAAGTTCACACCCAGGTGCACAGTCCACCCATGTGTTCTCAAATGAAGGCTCTGTTAAATAAATAGAATTTGCCTGCTTTCATACGTTTCAGTGGAGCTTGAAAAAAGAACTGTCTATGGACCAGAAGCTTCCAATTTTTTTTCCCGGCCTCTGGAAACCTTTGGGCTCCCCATGAAGTCAGTCATAATGATTTTAAGGTTCAGTTGCACTTTGAGGTCTGCCTAGTTTCATTTAAAAATATGGCATCTCGAAGGGAAACCAGGGGAAGAGGGGGGTGAACAACTTTCCATTGGGAAAAACAGACGATAAGGTAGTTTAAGAGAGCCTCACGCTGAGAACCTTTTAAAGGGGTTAAGCTGACTGAGAGAAGGATAAAATAACTCAACACCAGAGGAGACCGGTGTTAGAGCAGCGGTCACTGGGTCATAGTCAAAATGGATTTCTTTTCCCTTCCTGATGCATAGGTGCTCGTAGCTTTAGAGTCAACAGACAGTATTCTGAAATTTCATGCATCCAAAGCAGCTTGCCTAGTTTTGTGGTGGGGAAAGAGATTCTGTTAAGAAAACGTAATTTTTCATTTGCAGAAGAGCATCCGAAATAGGATTACAGTTGGCCGTCCACATTTGCGGGTTTGACTGTCACAGATTTGATTATTTGCAAGTTTCTCCAACCCTTGCAGCCCTGGCTTCAAGGACTTCTTTTCTAGGGGAACCTTCCCTCTCAGCCATGCAGCCCTTTAAAAACCTGCCTCTGGTCCTCCTCCTCCTCCACTCCCAGCCGCTGCCTTGGCCTGCTAAGGACGGCCCGCAGCCCAGTTTTTCAGCACCACGAACCCCCCCAGTGCCCCACGACACCCAAGGAAGGAGATGGGCAGGAGAGAGAGGGCCCCCCTGCCAAACCAACCTCTTTCCTTCTCTTTTCCTTGACCTGGTTTGGGTCCTCGGTGCCTGTCCCCCCCGCCACACTCCAGCCCCCTTCCGACAGACACTTTTCCCCACTTTCGCGGGGGCTGATGCTCGTTGCTAGTTCAGTCGGATTTAACCATGTTTAATTGTGTGTCACCTGTTAAGACAACTCCATGAATTCCATAGGTTTTTGTTAGGCAAGGAATACTCAGAGGGTTTTTTTTTTTGCCAAGTTCCTTCCTCCAAAATATAGTTTCCAGCACCTGGTATTTGTTGGTGGTCTCCCATTCAAGTATTAACCAGGGCTGAGCCTGCTTAGCTTCCAAGTTCAGATGGGATCTGCCGCCTCTGGGGGATAATTGACTCACCAGGTCCGTTTTAGTTGAGACTAAGGGACAGAATTCTGGCCAAGACCTGTTTCTCCAGTAGGCCCTTTCCTGATTTCTAGAACGGCCACCCTGCTGTTAACATCGTATGCCTCTTGCTTTTACCGTTTGCGTGCAGACAGCGGTGTTCCGGAAGGAGCCATCTGCGTCATTACGACAGCAGCCATTGACGTGCACCAGCCCAACATCTCCTCAGACCTCTTCACCGTGGAAGTGCCAATGAAGATCATTGGGAGCAATGGGACTTCCACCAGCGTGGCGTCAGGCAGTGCCTCCAGGTCCACAGACAGCTCCGTCACCCGCGCGCAGAGCGACAGCAGCCAGACCTTTGGCTCTTCCACGGACTGCAGTACAACCCGGGAGGAGTCCTCGGAGTATTGCCCCTTGGAGAGGGCCTGCCATGTAGCCAAACGCGATCAGGTAGATTCTTCTTCCACCCAAAGCAGGGTCAACAACGCCGTGGTGCAAGAACTGCTCTCGTCCTTGTCCGACGACTCCTGCTTGACGCAAAAAAGACTGGATCCCGTCAACCTCAAACTGCCAAGCCCAGCAGGGTCGGCCAAAACCAGCCCTGAACTGGAGCATCGAGTAAACATTTACAATAAGAAGAACCAAGAAAGCTTTGGTGTGTTTCAGATAAAGCCGGTAATCCACTTCCAGCAAAACGCACCGGTGATTGACAAGTATACGTCTTTGGAATCCAAAGATCAAAAGTTAAACAGGGTCCCAGATTCATAGTCTTTTTGTTGCCATGGGGGGGGGATTAATAAATGAAGAAGCTTCACAAGGGGGACATCCTAGAGCTTTAAGTGGGGCCATCCAAAGCCATCCCTGGGTGGGTCTTTTGCGTGGTTTGGAATAAGCTGAAAATCCATTTTAAAAAATGCATGAGTTGGGAAAGCCAGCACGAAAAACTTGACATTTCTACCATATGAAGTCCTCAGGCTTCACCCCCCAGAAGAAGAAATGGGGCTGGGGGGAACAACTCTGTTAAAACAAAAACCTCAAAGATGTATAGATTCTTAATGCATTTCTTTTCTCTTCTTTTTTTTAAGGCATACATAATTCCCACAATTTTTATGAAACTCTGGACAATCTTCTATCAGGTCAGGTTTCAGCAGGGTACGGTACAAGCAGATGTAAACTTCTCTCCTACTACAGTTTCTTACGGTTTCCCTTTGTACATGACAGCTATAAACCCCCTTTGTATAAATATGGCAATTATTTTTGTCCTTCCTGGGGAGGAGCGAAGGGGGAGAAAACATTTTTCAAGGAGCACTTTGAATGATGCAGATCAAAGAATTTTTTCGGGGGGGAGTGTGTGATCTCTTTTTATTTTCAGCATGAACTTTGGGGGAAAAAATATTTTGTCAAAATGAATTGCCTCCAAGACAGCAGAATGAAGGTGGACATTTTACAAATATTGTTTTAATTAAAAGGGTTTTTTTAAAAAGAAGAAAAAAGCCTAATTTGTTAAGGGTGTTTTTGGAGGGGGGTTGGTTTGGTTTTTTTGGTAGCAATAGAGCTGGTGTTGGAGTGATAGAATTTCCTTTGAAATGTTATTTAACCATCATTTCTGGGATGACTGGCATTATCTTTTTGCCTTCCATGTGTTTTTTAAGTCACAGCACTAAAGTCAAGGAGCTGAAATATCCAACATGCCTCTGGTTCTCTGGCCACTGTCCGTGTGACAAAACTTCATTATTTTGTTTTAATTTTTTTTATACAGATATACCTCATTTCACAAAGTAGCTGTGTTCCTGGGCATTACTCCTTTAACAGAAAAATTGGTACCAGAGGCGAGAAAACGTGGAGAGAAAACAGAGATAGGTTCCTACCCCACAAAAAGAAGAATAGTTCAACATGTTTCAGGAAACGTTTTAATAAAAAAAACCATGTGGAATAAAACAGTCAGGTCAGGTAAGCCTTGCATAAGTACAGCCGGCCCTGCGTGTTCACTGTGGTTAGGGGCCCAGGACCACCACAAAAGTGGAAAAACCACAAATGTCAGTATGTGTGTGTGTGTCTGTGCAAAGGGGGCATTGGCAGGGTGAGACTGACCGCTCAGGGAAAGGAGAAGGCAAGCGGGTGAGTCAGCGTGGCAGCCTTGTAGCTCCTCTCTCTTGCCCATTTCCTCCCTTGGGGCATCGGGAGGAGGTTCGTGATGTTGAGAAATTGCGGGGAAGCCGTCTTGAGCCGGCCAAGCAGCGGCTGGTGGTGGAGGAGGATCAGAGGCGGGCTTCTAAAAGGCTCTATGGCCTGATCGGAGCCACGGAGAGGGAAGTTTCCCCCCAGAAAAGAGGCACTTGAGGTGCGGGGACAGGGGTTGCAGACTTGCAAATAATCAAACCTGAATGTTAAACCTGCAGGTGTGGAGGGCCCACTGCCAACAAAAACATTTTGAACCTTCTAAAGAGAGCACTTGAAGGATTCTTCCAAAGTGCATCTAAGGATAGCTTTGCACTTTTCTCGTGACCAAACCTGCATGCTTTTTTAACCTGTTGGTCGTAGCTGCTGCGGAGGGGTTACCTGCTGACCCCTTTCCCCCGTTTTTCTGTTCATGCATGCTCGGTAAGGGTTTCTGGACACTCTACCTTGGCTGCAGGCTCACACAGCCCCGTAGGGTCAGCCGGACTGGGATCTCATTCTTTCCTCACTCAAGCTTTGATTGTTGCGTTGTTTGCTGAGGCACGCTGTTGCAACTCAACACCAAAGGTCTGTGTCTCCCAGCCCTCTTCCACCATCCTCCCAGTGCTGATGGTGTCAAGAATACATCCAGCTGGAGAGCAGGTGAGGAAGAAAAGTGAGGGCTGGCCAGGCGAACAAAAGACTTTGCTAAAGGGAGCTTCGTTGTCAGAGGTTTCTCAACTGAGGTATGTCCGTAGTTGGCATTACTTTGCACCTTTGGATGGGGGTTTGTGTTGGGTGTCATAGGGCCAAAATTCATCACCGGGTGTACATTTCCCACTTGTTTCCACTAAGGTCCGTGTAAAGGTCAGCATTGCAGAGGAAGCCCCCACCTGTTGATGCCCCGTTATCTGACGACTCGCTCTTTTGATGCTTCCAAGGGCAAGTTTCATTAATTTGACGGGGGTTCCTCTCTTTCATCAGTGCTTCTTGCCTGTGGCGGCTCACTTGGAAGCGCTCACATGCATGCACCGCTTGCAAAGTGAGCGGGGAGGTGGGGGGAAGGCACTCAGCTGGCTGAGACTTTGCAAGCAGCACACACATGGTCGGTCCCAAGCAAGCCTGTCTCTAAGTCCTTTGTGCTCCCTACAGTACAGTCCGTGGGTTCTGCTTTTCAACCAGTTCCGTTTTCTGATGCTGCTCCTGTCCCTAACCTGTCAGAAAGTTGGGGGAAGCATGTGTTGTTTCCTAAGATGGGACTTTTGGAATTTGGAAAGTTCTTTTTCAAGACCTAAAATGTGCTGGGCTGATTTATTTCTTTAGCAGAGACAGTGGCCATTTCTTCTCAAAGGCCCCTCCCTAAACTGCAAACCCCAGGATTCCATAGGATGTTGAAAGTGGAATAATCACGCTATAACAGCCTAGTGCAGAAATGGCCAGCGATTCAGCCACATTTGAAGGTATAGTGACTGATTACTTTGGAAGTTTCTTAGAAGCAAAATGCAGTTCATTGTTTGACTTGCTAACTGAAGATATCTGCAGTGGTTGCATCTGAATCTAATGGTTGGGCTGCCTACCTAATACCTTTGTGGTGCCTTTTGTATACCGCAGCCTCTTAGGTTTAAGAAGTCACTAGGAGCCATCACCTTAGCAAAGAATATTTGTGTTGGTGAGGAAAGGGCCATTTCAGAGACAGAGGAGAACATGAGGCCCTATGGGAGCTGAAAGCTAGACAAGCAGATGGGCTTAGAGGCCCAGAGGCAAGAGATAATATCTGGCAGTGGTTCTGTCTGCCTCCTGTGATGGTTATTGTTTTTAATACTTCAGTAAAGCAGCTGAAAGCAATCCAGCTTTTCCAGTCATATTAGGACACTGGTACAGTTTTTTTCTTGCTTTTCGCAGCAATCTGTGCTTAGCATGAGGAGGTGCTGAAGTGTATGTTGAAGGGCAGCTAAAAGCTGAAGAGAGAGTAAAGTGGCTCAAGTTAGACAAACTTACCATTTTTCCTTTTTAATGCTAGTTGTACTCCATCAAAGTTTTTAATCTCTATGACTTGTACTTTGCTATGAAATTGTGCACAGACTTTATGTATAGTAAATAGCCGCTTACTGGACACATCTTGCTGGAGCAGATAGGACTAATCTTGGTCCCTTTATCCTCCACTCGTTCTCTGTGAAGAACACTGTATCAAAGCTTACCTGTAGAATCTGCCAATCTGCACTGTAGGTTACCAAGAAAAACTTATGAACAGCTCCCAAAATTTAACCAAGCCCTTAATCTCATGGCATTGGAAAACTGAGTATAGCTGCTGCTGTGTGAAGCTCTTTGATAATCTCCACTGCTGGAAATGGTTGTCTGTCCTGTATGGGCTCACCTGTACCCCAAAGTAAACCATAGGAAGGGTTGCCTATGAAGCTGCCTTTATACTGCAAAACCATGGAATTGGCTGCTCTGAAGGTGCTCTGCAAGGTCCTTTCTAGCTGTGTTAGATGCCAGAGATTCACTCAAGAACCCTTTCTCGCATATGCTGGAGCACATGCTTTGCACACTTGTCTCAAAAGGATATAGAATTCTGGTCCTTTAGGATCTTTTTCCACCCCACATTAAAAGTAGCAGATAGAGGCAGCTGCCTTCTCCTGAGGGAAGAGCAAGCTGCTTGTACTGGTATGTTGTGGCTTCTGAAGCCATTTAAATACCATATACTCTGTTTCCCTCTACACAGAAGCTTTAACGCCCAGATGAGCAGCATGAAATATTATTGAAGAGAGTGGGAGCTACAGTACATTCAGTGCTGCTTCCCATCTTCTGCTGTACAGAATCCCAAAGACTGGGTAGACACGGGTGCTTTAAACAGCTCTCCAGGTAAAAACAAGATGAACACAGAAGGGGCATTATATTGCTTGCCGTACATATAGTGATACCTCCTTGCATAGTATCAATGATTCCTTTCATAGCTCACCTACATTTTCTGAAACTAAATCCTTCCAGTAAGCCTACAGGGCAGTATACATCTCCAGCTCCCAATGGCACAAATCATTTGTCACAGCCAGATACAGCTCTGTGGGATATTCCCCATTCATTGCAAACCCTTCGTGAGTTTTTAATTTTCTGCAGGCATGACTGTTCTGCCTGTCTTTTTGCCCCCTTGTCTCTTCCAACTTTGTGGTCATTTTATCTTTCTAAGCTTAACTGTCACAGACAAGCTGTCTCTGAGGTTTCTCTCCTGGTTACAACTAACTTCCCTCTGCCCAGCCATTATGATGTAGGCTGTCTAATCATGTCACAATCAGATTAAGTCTGCTAATAGGGTGGCATTCACCAGTCCCAGGACAGACACTCGTTTTGCCTGGCTGTCATCTCTGTATTAAAGCCACCGGAGGAGATGAGAGCACAAGGACAATTAACAATCTAGCAACCATTTAGAGACATCTGGGCTGCATAGGGAAGAAAATCAAGAGGCTGTCACATACCTGCATTTAAAACTTTTTTCCCAAGGACCCACAAGCCTCTATGGACCTGTTAGCTCCAGCTTACTGCTAAAACAGCCGCTGTATTGCTGAAGGAGAGTGTTTCCAAGGCAGGATCGCTGAGTTAGTCTGTTGCACAAAAGGAGCGTATAAGGCGCGATTTTTAAGGGAGGGAATCCTTATCAAGTTTGCAGACGACACAAAATTAGGAGTAGCAGCTAACACACTGGAATGGGAACAGAAATTCTGTAGAGATAAATGGAAAATTCTACATGTGGGCCACAAAAACGAATGCACAGGTAAGAGATGGGGGATACGTGTCTCAGCTGTACTACATGCGAAAAGGACCTTGGGATTATTGTTGACTGCAAGTTGAATAGTGTGATGCTGCAGCAAAGGAGCCAAATGCTATTTTAGCCTGCATTAAAAGAAGCATAGTTTCTAATTTGAGGGAAGTAATAGTCCCACTATATTCTGTACCGGTCAGGCCTCATCTAGAGTTCTGTGTTCAGTTCTGGGCACCTCATTTTGCAGAGGAGATAGACAAGTCAGAGAGGGTTCAGAGAAGGGCAACAAGGATGGTAAGAGGTATGGAGAAAACGTAGAAGAAATGGTTGAAGGAGCTGGGCGTGTTCAGTTTGATGAAGAGAAGACTGAGGGGTGACATGACTGCACTTTTTAAATACTTCCAAGGGCTCACAGAGAGGAAAGAGTAAGCTGTTTGTCTACTATCCATGAGAGGGTAGGTCTAATGGTTGTAAGTTGTAAGAGAGTAGATTTTGACTGAACATTGGAAGAAACTTCTTGGCAGTAAAAGGGGTGTGGCAGTGGAACTAACTGACTAGAGGGGTGGGCAGGTCTCTTTCTCTGAACGTCTTCAAAAAGAGGATGGACAGCTATTAGCTGGGGATCCCTTAACTGGCGCTCTCGTACTGAGCAGAGGGCTGGACTCAATGGCCCCATGAGGTGCTGTCCAACTCTCACTCTATAAGCTTTGGGGGGAGGGCTGCAGGTCACATTATGTAATCTATAAAGGCTTATGATAGATAAAACCTAGGCTTTAAAAAAGTACCATATGGCTTTCTGTGACTCTAACCACAAGTTTTTGAAGAAACTTAGGAGATCTCTGAGTCCAGGATGGCTGCATTATCCTTTTTCAAGTATTAAAAGGCTTCTGTCTCAACTGGGGAGTAAGTCATAGAGTAGGACTCTAGATAGGCAGGCTTAGTGCCCAATGCAGTCAACTTGTGCATTTCGAGTGCCACGTCACTGTGTCTGATGCCTAAAAAACTCAGTGCAAAATGTGCCCAGCCACGAAATGTTGGCGGTGGACGAGACTGGTGTTGCTTCAAAAGAAACTCCCCTTTCCCCAAGTGTGGTTTTCTAATGAAATGTTGCTTCTTTTTCTTCTGGAGGCACATGCAATTTGCTCCCCCAGCCCCGCATAAGTTTGACAGGGAATTTAGCCCTCCGGCCCACAAGAAGTTGCCTTCTACGGGTTGCTGTAGGCAATTATTTCAGAGGAAGGAACTGGCAAAACTACCTCTGAGTATTCCTTGCCTAAGAAAACCCTGTGAAATGCATGGGGTCACCATATGTTGACAGGAAGCTTGAAGGTGTTTGTGTACACAGGCACACACAAAATCCATACTGTACATAAATAGTCAAAAGTGTAATATAAAATTGTGAGTGAGATGTGTATTTCTTACATAATTAGAAAAAAAATCAAAACCTAAATTACAGACAAGGGCAACAAGAGGTATATTACAAGGCATTCAGAGGTCTTTAGAGTATACCTTTTGGGTAACGATTAAATGGTTGCTACATTTTTCATTTGATAAAATATAATTTAGATTTTGTTAAAAAAAATTCTCTCAAAGCTGAAGTCACACCCATTTCTGCCCGACACTTGGAAACATGCAAGTATTCACTTTTTCAAGGCTGCTGTCAACTCAGGAACAACCTGGAAAAGGAAAAGACATTAAACTAGTCTACAAAGAAAATTTTAGAAAATTAAAATGTTGCGATACCAAATCTTAACAAGCCATGTCAGTTTTATTTATAAGCCACTCTGAGTTTGCAAGGCAGGATGTTGATGAACAGCAGTCTTGGAGAGATTTCATTCACGGGGTTGCTGTAAGTCACAGCTGCCTCGACAGCACATAACAAAAATCAACAAAGATGAGAGAGGTAGACCTAGGTCAGGAAGGGCCTCCGAGACGATTCTTTCCCCTAATTTTACAGGAAGCGGTGCCAATTTCTTGCCAACTGCTGGGGCTATGCCACTTAACTGAACTCCGACCATGCTGCACGGTGATTTTTACTGGCTCTCAGGAGTGGCTGTGCGTGAAAACAGGTGGCCGATTTGCCCGCTGACTACACCTGAAACCCTACGTAAGCCACTGCGCAAACTATCAGTTACCTTGTATTTCCAGGGGCTGGAGGATGCCCACACTCGGAGAGATCCCAGCTGAACTCGAGACTGATGAATATAGCCTCTCAATTATTTAAGAGATCTACATTTCCATTAGGTGGAAATAATGCAGTCGTACAAAATTTATTAAGGAAATTGTCTACATGTTGTTTCTTCCGAATGTCACTTTGTCTCCAGCTTATTAAAAGGCCCATGTTTACTGCCAAGCCAGCAGGCATTAGTTCAGGCATGGCATTAAGTGCTGGCAGGGTTTCTCCTCCATGGGCTGTACCAGGCGTCCATGCCCGTTATGCGCAGCGCATTACATGCTACCTGACCCCAAAGGGTGAGGGGCAATTAGAGGTGGGTGGAGACTCAAAGGCAGAAAAAGGCAAACATCTTTGGCAGCACTAGTAAACCCTTCCAGACACAGCACTTCAGTAAGGTGTGAAATGAAATTCTCAATACTAGGGCATTTGGTGCAGGGATGAAAGAACAAACGGCTAGAAGACCAACCTGGTATTTAGAGAAGGTTGATTCACATTGCCGAGTAGGCACACAAGTGGCCCACCCATTAAATCAATGGTATTTACTTATATGTTGACTCAGCATTCCACAATCAGTTGGACTCAGTCTAAATTAGGAGTAATCAACAGGGTGCCAGTGGAGGTGGTTTAAGTATTAGACTAGGATTCTCAGAGACCAGGGTCCAAATCCCACAATCACCCATGAAAACACACTTGGTGACCTTGGGCAAGTCACACTCTCTCAGCCCCAGAGGAAGGGAACAGCTATTCCCCCTCTGAATAAACCTTGCTAATAGGGCCGTCATTACAGTCAAAACTGACCTGAAGACACAACAACAAAGTAAAAGACAGTACTAAACTAACATGGATACAATCCATCAAAGCCTGACACGGCCTCTTGTTGACCTCACATGAGTCATATGCCTTCCCTGCCATTAAAATAAATCTGAGACTCGTACAAACGGAGCCTCCTGCTTTTAAGTTATTATTGTGGGGAGATACGCGGTCCCTATGCCCAGACCACTTCAGGAGTTCGATCTGCTCAACCACAATCCAAACGAAGTGACCAGAAGTTCAGTTCTGGTTTTGGACAGAAAAACACACAGAGAAAAGGCCTTCATACATTTAAAGCAAGGTGCCACGTCTTCCATTCGGAAGCAAAAAATTCTCCTTTTTAGGAGCATTTTTTTTGTCTCATCAAGAGGGATCAGTAAGGTTCCTGAGATTGCAAATATGGATGGGAACTATCTAAGGGGGCACGGCCATATATAGCTGCAGGCCATATATAGCTAAGAAGACTGATAAATACAATGAAGGCCAAGTCTGGAGTGCAACCTGAGCCCCAAAACTTTGGGTACAAGATCTGTTTATGAGACTCACCTTAAACAAATCTGCTACCAAGCCATAATCTGCAACTTGGAATATTGGTGCTTCAGGGTCTTTGTTGATGGCTACTATAGTCTGAAAGAGAGAACAAACAAGGATTAACCAGAGCACTGAGGTTCTCTGGAGCTCTCTGCAGGCACTAAAAGGCAGCGCCTTTGCTTTTGGCCAAGGATACTACAGTTGCTCTTAAAAGAAGCCCTCTATTCCAGTTCACAACAGAAGAATAAAAATAAGGGAGAAGAACCTGAAAAGCTATACAGCTTTACTTGTGAACCTTCTGAAGTACAGGTATATGCTATTTAATGAAACTATTTCAAGTTGCAGGACGGGTAGTTTTCAACTGAGCATTAGAAGGAATTTCTTGATGGGAAGAGCTGTTCAGCAATAAAACCAGTTCCCTAAAGAGGTGGTGGGGTCTCTTTCTCTGGTGGTTTTGCGTGCCTTCAAATCTTCTCTGACTTACTGTGACCCTACCGTGAGGTTTTCTTGGCAAGATTCCTTTGGAGGGGTTGCCTTTGCCTCGCTCTAAGGCTGAGAGACTGTGACTTCCCCAAGGTCAGCCAGTGGCTTTCTGCAGCTAAGGGGGGATTTGAACCCTGATCTCCAGATCAGAGTTGTAGTCCAACACTCAGATCACTACTCCACCCTTGACCCTATCTTACTCTGGATATCTTTAAAAAGAGGTTAAACATCTACCTGCTGGGCATGCTCTAGCTTGAAGACCCTTCCAGCTCTATGATTCTATGCAATACATACTTCAAACAAGGCCCTGGGCAGATGCAGTGTCATGGTGGTAAGTTCTGTATGCTTTAAGACCTGCCAAATCCCCTGCCTAATAAGCATTTTCACAGACCTCACCTGCCACTACCCTACTGACTTCATAGTCCTCACCCTAATTATGCTTCCCCAATAAATGTCAGGAAATTTTTGGCCCAAGTCCAATTAGGCCAGTGAGAGGGGGGCCAGTAAACCAAAAGCTGAATTGTAAGTCAACACTTGCACAAGTCTCATCCATTTAATGGGATTCCTCTAGCAGCTGGATCAAGGCCAGTGCTCCCCTTAGAAAACACACTCAAAGCTGCTCACAAGCAAAACTTGAAATGAGATAAACACAGCAATGGTTTATATATAGTGATGTGCTGCTTGCCTTGTAAGCATATTATAATAATTGTAAGAAACTTGATTAATATATATTTAAAGAAGAAAACAGCATTTAACTCTAGAAAAAAATGGGTGAGGGGAAGGAGAACAGAGACACTCCATTCTTTAGAGAAAAAAAAAACCCTGGCTTTCTACCTTGTCATAAGTACAAATAAATTATACATTTTACTTGCCGAAAGCTTCATGGACTACTTTCAAAAGCATCCTTGAAGTGTGCAAGTTCACAATGCCAGATAATTCACAGCATAGGGGGAAAATCCACTCAAGAGACTGTTGCCATGGTTACAGAAGGGATTTTTTTAACATTTTATATAAATCTGATCTGTTTGAGCAAATACATCCATCCACTAGTGTTGATAATAAACACAGAAGTAGGTCAAGTAAAAGTAAAAGAAAGTTAAGCTCTTGAAAGTGTGCTCTGTGAGCTTAAATATGGAGCAATGTTGGGAAAAAGCTCTGACTTGATATCTCTGAAAATCTAAATATGGGTCATCTTCCAGAAACAGGAGAGAAAAGTAAAACAGTACAGAAGTGATACAAAACTCATGTTATTTTATATACCAAATCCTGATCAATTTAGCAGAATTACAACTTTTTCTAGCATTATTAGTAGCCTTAGATCCAAACCAGCATTATTAGTAGCCTTAAATCCAAACCAGCAAACGCAATGTAACACTGACTTTTGAATTATAGAATTTTGCGATTGTATAGCTGTTTCCAGCGCATTCCGCAGCTACTATCACAAATTTCCATACAAGGCATAGGAAGTGGCATGTTACAGCTAAGAGAATTCTAGAGCTCCCTTCTATTTTACGGACTTTCGTTTATCATCTCTGATTTGCTTTTTATGTACTCCTGTTCAATTTGCAGATTAGCTTTTTTTCCTGCAAGATATCCTAAGAACACATCTGTGTTGAAGGTGCACGGTGAAAAATTTCGTAAATGAAATAGTTCACCCTAGATTCCGATTTTTTTTTCTTTTTGCGAAGTGCAAAAAGAACATGAAATTAACATTCCAAAAAAGAAAAAAAAATCAAGTAAGGTACAATATCCTGGCCCTCTTTATTCAAGCATATAATGAGGGGAGAGTTGCTTTGATGGGCTACAGCATGTGCAATGGTGCTGGGAGTGACAGGAATCCCTGCCAAAACCTGCTCAGCTCTAGAACCTTCCAAGCAGTCTCTCTCCGCAGGCAAAAACCATTCGTGTGAAGGGAGAGACCACAATGAAGAAGCGACTGTGTTCAACAGATCAGAGGTAAGAAGGAATGAGACAAACACAACACAGGTTAGCTGTACTAAGGTAAAAGTGGCGGGGGATTAACCAGGGGCCCTTCCACATTGCACAGTCACAGCAGTTTGATTCTATTTTAACTGTCCTAGCTACGCAATAAGCAACCCTCTGGTTTGTAGTCTGTGTAGGCACTAGAGCTCTCTGGCTGAGAATTCTAAATACCCCTCCCTAAACTGCAAATCCTAGGTTTCCAATGGAACCATGGCAGCTAAATTGGAATTACAGCACTGTAATGGTTTAGCATGAAAGGGCATAAAGAAGTGTCATCTCGAGACAAACTATGGGCATTATGAATAGAATTTTTGCTTTGTTAAAAGATAACAGACATTTTAACAGAAATTGTTCATGTTTTACAACATTCTGTTCTGGCTGTTTTTACCCAAACAAGTAACAAAGGAACAATAAGGATTGGAAAATGTTACCTTAAAAAAAACTCCACTGCAACATTTAAGGGCATTGTAATAAGCAAGAGAAACAAATTCCTTTTAAAAAGTAATTCTTCAGTCTCCCTAGCAGATGTGCCATTTTAAAGAGAGCTTACCTGGAGTATCAGCTCACACACAGGTAAGATACTTCAGCCTGTGTCGTGCACTACTATGGGCCTATGTTTTTCAAAAATCTCCCCAAAGCAATTGTAACATTTAAATCTGCCATGAATTCACTATTAAACTGCTCAGACCAAATCCAAAAAAAGAATGTTGTAGGAGCAATTTGTTCATGACAACAGGAAATCACCTGAATTTCATGGAGAAATTTCACACTGCAGAAGATTGGGAGAAAAGCCTGCAGGATGCAGAGTAAACACAGGATTGCTCTTACATTATTTTGTTTTTTTCCCTTGTATTGCTCAAACTGCCTTTCCAAGAAGGCAAGTAAAGGTCTCATTTTAAAAATAATTCAAGCCATCTTCCACTGGCAGTATACAAAGATAATCTCAGCCGAAGGAACACACCAGTCTTGTCCCAACCAAAAACATTTCAGCGACTAACAAGTTAAACCTTTTAAAGTTTTATCATCATTTTATAATAGCTTTCCATTTGAATGGATAAATGCTAGAACGTTCAGAGGCGTCTTTTACTTTATGGAGTAGTAAGTCCATAATTCAAATTGCGCATTGTTATGCATGAATTCATGTGTCAGATTCTGAAATATATGAATGTGAGTCTTGCTCTACAGGACTCTGAAAGGGACTGTTTTGTTTGGGCTATAAAGTCCTAAGAGGGGCTGCAGAGGCTGAAATCAATGCATTTCAGCATGTGTACACTAATAATGCATTATCAGTCATACTATTGACTATAACATGATCTACTGACAACCAACTTACTTTCTAGAATGGGATTAATCTATGATCTCTGTATGTTTCTATGCTTCCACTAACAATCTGGGGTTCTGTCATTGTTTCAGCACTATAAATTGCCTTTTTCGAGCTACACAATCAAGCACTCTACCTTGCTGTCTTTCATTCCAGCTAGATGCTGAATTGCTCCAGATATTCCAACAGCGATATACAGCTCCTGAAACAAACAAAAATAAAATAAAATTGAAAGACACATTCCAAACTGGGAGGGAACCTATATTCTAGAAAAAACTATTGCAAATTGATGCCTTGGGCTGGGCATAAAGGAACTTTCAGTTGTTGAACTACTGTTCCCATCATCCCTCACTACTGGCCAGCCTGGCAAGGGCTGATGGGAACTAGAGTTCAACAGGACTAATGCTGAATAAGAGAAATTTAGTAGCTGTTTGCAAATGGCTTGTTGACAACACAAGAAAGGAGGGCCCTTTTAGTTTCAGTTCACAGGCTCTGGAACACCTTCCGTAGCGAGGCTAGGCTTGTTCCCTCCTTGCTCATCTTTTCACTCAAAGAGGCTTTTAGGAACTGACTCTTTTACAAGAAAAGGGCCCTTCTTCATGTACTTTTCTCCTTTGCTATTACCTAGGTGTGTTCTGAAAGGCTTTAATTCTATAGACGATAAAACGTTTTAATGCTGTTTTAACCATAGTTTTTTGTTGGTTTTATGGACAGGTGTATCATATATATTTCTTTTTATCTTATTAGCTGTCTTGAGTCCCAGGTTTGAGAAAAAGGTGAGGTATGAATTAAACACAATATAGGGAAGCCCACAGGCGAAAGCAACCACACTCAGTGCTCACCAAGAGCAAGAAAAAGGAAAAATAGTTCGGAAGGAGTGAGCTGGCCTGCTGAAGCTATCCACTATGGGGGACAACAGAACTCTCTGGATGTGAACCTTTGAGATTTCATCCCTTCTCCCCATATGTTGGTGTTGTTAATTGCCTTCCACTTATGGTGACTTTCGGAATAAGAACCTTTGAAGTCATCTTGTTCTTAGCAGCCCTGCTTGAAAACTGACGGCCACAGACTCTTTGTTTGAGTCGATCCACCTGTACTGCAGTCTTCCTCTTTTCTTGGCTTCCACCTTACCAAGCATTATTGTCTTTTCTAATGAATCATGTCTTCCTGTGATACACCCAAAGCATGATAGTCTCAGCTCAACCTTCTAGGCAAAGTTCAGGCCTGATTTGCTCTTAAACTCATTTAATTTCTCCATGGCATCTGTAGACCAGTTCCACATTTCAAATGAGTTGATTCTTTTTTCCCACTAGTCTTCTACACTGTCCAGTCTTCACAACCACACACAAAATAGAGTAAGACTGGTTTCCATGTTCTTAACTCCTCCAAAACATAATACTGCTTGTAGAAGCCTTCTTTCCCATCCTCCTCTCTCTGCACATCCTGGAGAACTGGGATGGGGGGTGGGAAACATAAATATTGACAAGACAGCAAGTCAAGTCAACATCTCTGCTTTGGTCATACTGGAATACTGTGTCCAGTTCTGGGCACCACAGTTCAGGAAGGAGATTAACAAACGGAGGTGACCAAAATGGTAGAAGATCTGAAAACCAAGAAGCTCGATGAGAACAAGCTTAGGGAGCTGGGTATGTTTTGCCTGGAGAAAAGAAGGTTAAAAAGCAACATGATAATCATGTTTAAATATTTGAAAGGATGCCATATGGAGGATGGAGCAAGCCTATATTCTGCTGCTCCAGAGACCACAACATGGAGCAACGGCTTCAAACTTCAGGAAAACAGATTCCATTTCAAAATTAGGAAGATCATCCTGACAGTAAGAGCATTTCAACAGTGGAATATGTTGCCTTAGAGTGTGGTAGAGTCGTCTTCTTCTTTGGAGGTTTTTAAACAGAGGTGGATGGCCATCTGTCAGAAAGGCTTTGATGGTGTTTTCCTGCATGGCAGAAGGGGGTTGGACTCAATGGCCCTTGTGATCTCCTCCAACTCCACAATTCTATGATTCTCTGGATGTCTCTTCAAGTCATGTTGTTGATGGTGTGTGCCTTCAAGTCATTTCTGACTAATGGCAACCCTAAGGTGAATTTATCATGGGGTTTTCAGGGGCTGAGAGTCTGTGACATGTCCAAGGTTACCCAGTGGGTTTACATGGCCAAGCGGGGTACTGAACTCTGATTTCCAGGGTCGTAGTCCAGTGCCCAAACTACACTATGCTGGCTCTCTCTCACAGCCATACCTATCTTTTCTTACAACCTTATGTGACTAGGAAAGAACTACAAGCAGTACCACACTCATAAGGCCTGCAGAAAGCTCTCTCCTTTCTCTACAGTAAAAACGTGGCAATAAGAGACCTCTTGATTTCAAGAATGTAATTAAAAGCAATTAAGCCATTTTTCCCTCTCTAAATATGGACATTTAGTATAATCTTATTGTATTGGAAGAAACTCCTTAAAACCCCAAGGACTGAAATCGTTCACGTTACTAAAGACTCTGCCAGGTCAAACATTTTCATCCCTTTCTAATCCTTTTCACTTTAAGAACTTATATGGGGCTTTGATCAGCCGGGACACGTGATTACTCTTAAGAAGTGTGCTTAGGGTGTCTGTTTGAGTGCAGGCCCATACAGCATTTCTTTTCTCTCACTCTCTCTCTTTCTTTCTCTCCTGGGAGCAGCACATCAATTGCTTTCAGCTAAATGCACTCTCATATGAATATTTTAGTACAATTTAATGTTTCTGCACCAACCCCTGAGGAGCAGAGCATCAATTTGAGAACACAGTTCTCTTGGACTTAAAAGCCATGCTGGATAATGCAGGATGAAAGGGGCTGTCAGTCTTCAGCTTTTTCGCTAGTCAGAGGAAAGGGTCTGAAAATTCAGTCCCGGCTGCATACAAACAGCTCTTTGACGTTTCTGATTCAGACACGACTTTTCCATGCTGCCAAGCACTTGGAGCAAACAGGCAGTTTCTCAAGCATGGCCAGGTTCACCCCAAAACTTTTAGCTAGTTAACACTGACTTCACCATGTTAACTCACATCAAACCATGAGCTACTAGTGTCTCAAGCAAATAAATAGGTGTAATCAACATATGTGCCTCAGCCCTTCAAAAGCAGCAAACTTAGGAGCAAGCTTTATCTTTATTTGGACTTCTGTTTCTTGGATGGAATTAACATCCAAGTCTTCTAGACCCATGCTCGAGAATCTGGGAGTTTCTATGTGAACTTTTGCTTTGAGTGGTATATGATTAATACTTCTGCAAATCTTGCAACTCTATAGAGTAGTTTCTGCTTGTCAAAGAGCATGTTCTGGAGCACCTTCTACTAAAATTTCTCCAAACTATTTATATTCTTAGGCCTCCTAGTTTGCTAGGGTGTGTCTCTCTCCCACAGAGACACCGCCTCTTAAAAACTTGCAGAGAAACTAAGAAATTGAAAGTGTCTGTTCCTTCTGTTATGATTTTGGGGTGAAAATGTAGCAGCACAATCCATCACAGGAGCAAAATCCACCCCCTATTGCCCACATGTAGTCTAGACCATTACCTCAACTGTTAACCAAACAATCAGCAGCATCAATCAAAAGTCCATCCAACCTACCTCTACTCAAGACCCAACCAAATTCCCTACTGGACCAGCTTATTAGTCTATAAATACATCAATAAAAGCATCAGTAACAAACTCTCCTCCACCATCTGAAAGACAGACAGAGATGACCATCTCTCATATTCTACTTCCTCTATTTCCTTATTTGTGTATATTAAACTAGGGGTATTGTCCTCAAAGCTAATCAGGGTTCAGTTCTCATTCTACTAGGAAAACAAGATTTACTCCAGAAGCCTGCTTTTAATTGTTATCGCAAAATACCTTCAAAGAGTAAAATTCCCCATCAATGTAACACATTCTTGCTAAGTACCCAGGCTCCATCCTCCAAAATCTGCAGCTAGTATTTTTAGTACTCAAATATATATTTTTGTTAATTACCATAATAGATCATTTCAAATCATGCTATATCAAGGAAAGAAGACTCTTATGAAAAAAAATTTAATATGTGGATCTAATGGAAACTAGATTTCCCAAGCAGGAAGCAGTCAAAAATGTACTTTTAGATCTTGTCAAGACAATGCATATGTATAAAAACTACTAGCAGAATAGCCAGGGGTCAGGCATTATGAGAGCTTCAGTTCAAAACTTCTGAAGGTCACCAGGTTCTCCCCACCCACCATTTAAAATATTCAAAAGGAGGTGTGTCAAACATCAGAGTTGTGCGAACAAGAAACTTGGTTAAGCTATTAATACAGTCCTCCACATTGTACCTAATTCTACAACAAGGAGCTTTAAAAAAAATCAGTATTTAGACTTCTACAACCTCTATGATAACTTCAAAATGCACATGATTCTAATCTTCAAGCTTCCCTAGCATAATACAATATAGGCATATCTCAGTTAACAGAGCCTTAGACAAAAAAGTCCCCTTTCACAAAGTCTTCTTATAGAAATCCAGCCCACTCCAGCCCAGCCCAGCCCAGCCCTCCAGCCCTCCTTTTCTTGTCTTCTGTCTGGAACTCCCCCCCCCCGCAGCATTGGCATTGAGAAGATGGTGAAAGACGGTTGAAGAAATACAGACCTTCAGTGTTAAGTTACACCAGTGTGCCTCCAGTAAACAGGGCAGTAAACCTTGTCCTGGGGAAAAAATGGGATTCTACTCTAGGTGATCTCAAGTAGCTGTGTGTGCTGATGTACAACAGGCAAGGTAAACAGCACGCTCCAGAATCACCTACTGAGCATGCGTGAAGGGCAAAACAGGTAGAAAAGGATAAAGGAGATTAGCCTGCCTCACTAGCTACCCTGGCATGTTGAGAAAGCATAGATCTGTAACTTTCATTATCAAAATGGAAATCATAAGAAAAGTAGAGGTTGTTGAAAGTAAAAATAAACATCCCAGGATGTATTTTGGTAGAAGCTTTCAGTGATCTGTAGAAGATACAGAATGTTTTTGTTTACTTATGCAAGGCTTACCTGACCTCGTTGTTTCATATCACATGTGCATAGTGTTAGTTTTGAATAAAAAGTTTGATGAAACATGTTGAACTGCTCTGTATGTGTGTGTGTGTGGTGCAGGAACCTACCCCTATACTGTCTAAGTGATGTTTACCTCTGGTACCAAAGTTTCTGCTAAAGAAGTAATGCCCAGGAATACATCTACTTTGTTAACTGAGGTATACCTGTAGTGTTATAATAACCAGTTTCCCTGGGTTACAAGTCTCATTCCTAATACTTTTCTAGATTCCAACATGCTCTGTAATGCTTGGAAACTCTGCATTAAGGTCCATAAAATACAATATTCTCCTGTATTACTAGGACACGTAGGCCTGAATTCTATTGTTAGTCCCAACCAGACTAAACACACTGAATCGGTGGAATCTGCATAGATAGGAATTCAACCACTGATTTAATGAACCTTTTCTCACTGGAAATAAGTAGGATTTTTGCCTCAGTATCAAGCCTTGAACTCTCCCTGGAACCTAAGATGATGCAACTGAGGCTGTCATACTTTGGCCATATCATGAGAAGACATGACTCTCTAGAAAAGACAGTAATGCTTGGTAAGGTAGAAGGCAGCAGGAAAAGAGGAAGACTGCATTACAGAGGGAGAGACTCAATCAAGGAAGAGAGATCCCTGAATCTGCAAGACCTGAGCAATGCGGTTGATGATACTGCGGCTTGAAGTCAACAGTTCTGTGCAGGTACATAGGATTCCTTTCCAAAAAATAAATGCCATAATTGTTACACGTCTCACCCAAATATAAAAGTGATCCAGCCCTTTGTATCCATCAGGACAAATAATGAACACAGCGGTCTGAACACCCATAATAAAGAGAACCAACCCATCAAAATCCTATTCTTAAGTGAACTCTTTGGCATGGTGTCCCAGAGAAATGAAGTGTAACGTTAAAGGTTTTGCCATTAGAGATTCACCTTATTTGGCCAGATTAAGACATGGAGGCTAACTGTATTGGTTGTCCCATTTCCTGTAAATTTTCATCTGCCACTGAGATGGCAAAAAGGTTAAAGAGCGTTTGGTTCTCTCTGTCCATCCCAAAAGGCAGATCTTCTGTCACACAATATTCAGACTGCATCCCATGACGTACCCATTTCACACACCACTGTGATGTCAGACATGCTATGGGTGAGGACAGTGCATTGTGACAAGCGCCACTTAATCTGGGGACATGACACCACGTACCAGAAGGAAAGCCTTGTATTTCTCACAAGGCAAGGTGATATGTCAGACAGAATGGGGAAGAGTTGTAACAATCACAAAAGCCATTCTAGGCTGCAAAAGAAAGGAGGGTGAGAGCTAGCAGGTCACTTACAGCCATGAAGACTATGAACTACCAGGGGCTAAACTGAGGAAAAAAAGTGATTCTTTAAAACCTAGGGAAGAATTCATTAAAGGTTATTTGAACACTTACCGGTGCTACAATTTTGCCTGTCTGTCCAACTTGCATATCGTTG
Source organism: Iguana delicatissima (assembly GCA_948472985.1). Lineage (NCBI taxonomy): Eukaryota > Metazoa > Chordata > Lepidosauria > Squamata > Iguanidae > Iguana > Iguana delicatissima. Next base: position 94,546 of record CAOKZL010001354.1, read on the forward strand.
GGGACAAAGCCTGCATCAACAGCTGCACGAGAAGCACCAACTAGATGCAAGCAAAAAAAATTCTCTCAGAAATATTTAATTCATCATCCCAAGCATCTTTTCACTCTTGCAAACGGCAGGGGGACTGATTTGGGCCATTCCCTCTTTCCAGCTGAAATTCCTCCCCAAATCACATCTGTTAGGGTTCCAGAGTACCCTCCACAACTCCCAGGAGTAGAAGAAAAGGGGGAGATGAAAAATCCAATTCTGTGAGCTGACCTCTGCGCACAGATGTCAGGCCAAGTCAGTTTACTCCCTCTTGTATGCAAAAATACTGTGCCATTTTGCTAACTTTCACACAATTCCAAAAAAACCAAAAGTTACATCGATGCCCCCTTGGGAAAGACGGTCCTTCTAACTAGTATTAATACCAACAGAATAAGCCTTTTTTACCTGCAGCATGCAATTGATCTGCAAGATCATATAACAATTTGAAGTTCTCTCCACTCTTCAAGCCTCGTCCTAAAAAATAAAATACGGAGTCCATTCAGACTTCTTAAAATTGCCACATTGGACATATATATTCTCTATCTCCATTCAACAAACCCAGTCAATGTATATTTTATATTCTACTGCACAGTTGTGTAACTCGTGTATGAAACTCAAATGCTATTTGTTTTAATCGCTTTGATTAACACGATGCTACTTCAGAGGATTAACCTTTTCTTTATTCCTTCTCTATCAACTGTCCAACTGTTGCCAAAAGAGAGAAATCAGAGAATTAGAGTTTAGCACACTGTACTCCCCCTGCTGGCCCGAGGGTTATCATTTTCAAGTACGAAAACAAAGGTGTGCTCTTTGTGGCTTTCTTCCCCTGCTGAGGTACAGGTAACGAATAAGATAAAGTAAAAAAAAAAAATGCCACATATCAACTGCATCCACTTGAAAACCAAATCCTTTTTTCAAGCTAAGATCATGTACCCATTCTTTGTTATCACTGCAAATTGATAAGATAAATCCTAACATTTTGGGTTACTGGCCCCACTCTGTCAATTTGATAAGCTGGCTATTTTCTCATTTTCCTGCCTTTCTAGCTACAGGACAGAATTCTCCAGTGTCAAGGGGAGGCACAGTAAGAGATCCTGCTTTACTGGAAATTTTTACCTCAATTTGAGTTAATTAACTACCACTTACCGCCTGACACAACAACCTTTGCACTGGTCAGTTCTGGACGGTCACTTTTCGTTAGCTTTTGCTCAATCCATTCAGACTGACCGACTGGCGAAGGAGCAGATACTGTTTGTGTCAAAAACACAAAGAAGACATTCCATAAGCTTCCTGAAGGTACAAAGTCCTTCCACAGCCATTGCCTTCAAGATTAAACTCTATATTTAAGCAAAATCTTCAACCAAATTATAGCCACCACGCTTTCTAGTTATGTATTAAAAAAGAAGACAGTGTGTTGAAAATTATTCTCATTTTATACATTCAATGGAGGAGGACAGGCAAACCAGGAATAAACCCAAGATTACAAAGTGGGTATGTGAGGGAGAAAGACACCAATCAGGGTATTATCAGTGCAAGAGGAACAATCATAGCACAACTATGGCCATGCTGGGTGGAGCATTCTGGGAGTTCTGGTCCAAAAAAGTAGCTTTTCCCAGCATTCATTGCCCTGCAGCAGACTACCTTGGCTTTAGCTATTCATCATACATAAATTCCTGCAAAACAGACTCTAGCGAGAGGGATGTACTACTAAGAAGGTAGAAGAAATGGAGAAGTGGTAAACACTCAGCATAGTAAGTGGAATATCTTCCATCTGTTGCGTCAGATTTATGAAAACAGTCCTGGTTTACCAAAGGGAAGGGTGGGGAACCCTGAAGATCAACCCTTCTCTGTATCATCAAAATTACCTTGTGATGTTGCAATAGTATCAGTTAAAGCACTGCAACAGGCAGCCTTTTTTTTTTTACACTCTTATATATTATTTATTGTATTTAATTTATATCCCACCCTTCTCCTGGACCCAAGGTGGTTTAAAACAAGATTAAAACAGATACAACTAAAAGTCTTTTTAAAATTAACTATTATGTTTAAAAGCAATATGGTGGGCCCTCCTCATGTGTAAATACGTCTTTGTGCAAAGCATCATGTCTCAGTGCTTAAAACAGCAGCAACATGCATGCAGATAGATGCACTGATAGAAAAAACTTCATTTTATAAAACTTGGGGGTTTTAATCCAGTGATAACTTCAGCAAAAGAGGCGATACAAAATGAAACACTCACCTTTTTCTAAACTAGCACTGCCGCCACTCACTGGTGCCGCCTCAAAGGAAGTGCCTCGCACAGAGAACACCTTTATTTCCTCCTCACACTTCACAGTGCACAGGGCATTTCCTACCAAAAAAAAAAATCACACTTGCTCTTGAAAGCACAACCGCAAACCCCACAAACTACTCTCGGTAGAAGACTGTTACAGTCACTGCTGAAAGCAAATTATTTCAACCAGAAAAAATGAAAAAGCTCAAACATCCATATAAATTGGTTTCATACTTGTTTTATGTCATAGAAATATTATTCAGCAGGCCAACCAAGGCTTCTGCTTTTACACAAGCCTTAAATATTATTTTTCTCTCACACGTTCTAATGCACGTGATGAATTAGACAGAGTCTATGAAAGCTTATGCTACAAACTTCTTTCTCCCATTTAGTCTCAAAGGTGCTAAAAGATTCCTTTGTACCCTTTAATAGTCTGACTCATTCCAATTTTCAGATGATTCATTGGTACTTTTAGTAACAGTCATGACCTCCAACCCACAATCACAAAGAAGAGTGCTTGAAGGCTGGAGAGAACAGAAGTGTCACTATGACCTTTCACACCACACTTCAACAACAGCTACAGAAAGCTGGACACTAGGTCTCTCAAATCACACCAGATACACTCGGGTGGTCAAAGGGTAGCCTCTGAAATGCTGGGCTGCAGCTCTCAGTATTTCCCAGCACTGCTATGCTCTCTAGAGTGGATGGGATCTGCAGCCCAACAGCAGCTGGAAAGCCATACTTTGCCTACCTCTGAGATACACTAAGAAATTCAATGTCTTCAATACGAATTGCAAAAAATTCCCATCCAGCAGATGGATACATGCTATTCGGATTCCACAGAAGGAAAAACAATGGCTCTAACTTACCCAAATTTTACTCAGAAATAAGTTGAACTGAATTCAATGAGAATTATGTCCAAGTAAACATGGAGAGGACTGAAGCCAAAGAACGATAGTGGGCCATTTTAGTCATTACAATTTCAGCATAGATCCTACACTTTGCTTAGTAACCCAGTGTTCAGCAACACTTCCCTCGCTCCGATGTTCTTTGAAAAAGCCTCACAACGTACTTCAGACAGGAGGAGCAAGCAAGAATGAAGCAAGCTCAATAGTTTAATAAACCAAATTTCCCTAGTAACAAACCAGGGTTTATTAAGCTACTGTTGTTGTTGTGTGCCTTCAAGTTGTTTCTGACTTATGGCAACCCTAAGGTGAACCTATCATGGGGTTTTCTGGGGGCTGAGAGTGTATGAGATGCCCAAGCTCACCCAGTGGGCTTCCAGGCCAAGTAGGGAATCAACCCTGGTCTCCAGGGTCATATTCCAATGCTCAACCACCAGACCATGCTGGCCACTTTAGGTTTTATTAGTATAATAAGGTGAGTAGATTTATTAAGATGGGATTGTTACATCTGTACCACCCCAGAGAGAGACCATAACCAAAACTTATATCTACAAATAAAAACTAAAAGATTTCTAGATGGTAGTCCTTAGATAGTAGCAAGCCTAACCAGAATCTGAAGAACTGTACAGGAATAGGATAAAATACCAACAACTTCCCATGCAATTAATTAAAAACTAGTTCAAAAGGCAGAAAAGCAATCAAGCCTGAAGAGAAGTCATCTCTTTCCCTTGGAAAAAATCAAGTTATGTCTTCAGTGAGTGTTATAATAATTCCATAACTGTTCCTGAAAAATGACTTGCTACATAAAAGAACATGACTCCATTCAAAAGATCACAATTGCTAAGAAGAGCCTAGGAACAAGTCTGGTCTGGTCTGCATCTGAATGAACAATGAAGTAGCTGCACTTTTAATTTTTTGAACCAAACTGTACAAGCAAGTTGTTCTAACAGGAATAATGTACACTCTTTATAAAGCAGCTCGTATTTATTTTAGGTACCAGTTTGTTCTCAGGGAAGTTGGCCACTAGGAGATTGACAATCAATTCTAAACCTGGATGTCCCTTGATTTCTACACAATCTCCCTCCAGATAGCATGTACCATAAATATGCTTAGGATTCCAAAGAAATTATAAAAATTAAAAACCTTGTGAGAAAATTGGTTCAAGACTGGGCTGTCAAGCTGTAGATTAAATATTATTCGTCAAACTCTTGATCAATTTAGTTCTTCTCATTTTTATGTTTTTACAACACATGATCTAGAGGAATAAAAGGACATGGGGGAAACTAATAATAGAGAAGCACAGATTATTTTAGAAAGGGAATTATTAGATGGCAAATCAAAACCTACATGCAGTCCATCAATCTCTGCGGACAGGAGAACATTGACAAAGGGGAAAAAAAGAATATCCTGCCATAACAAATTTAAAAGACACAAAAGCTAATGCTTTCATGTCCAAATTGAATTACGGGATCAGACAACCACAATGGAGCTAGACAAACAAGGGCTGCAAAATAATTAGGGAAAGTCAATTAAATATTACAAATAATTGTATCAATGTCTCTCTTAACTAAGAAAAATAACCCTACAGATTGCTGAAATCAGAACTAATGTAACCCATATTAAATAAAGAGAACTATCTGAATGCCTTACAGTTGGCAAAATCTTATCAAAAATGCATTAACAGAAATACAATACATTTGAAGTACGTCAGCAGATTCTGTTAATTAAGAAGCTATATCTGGTTTCTCGGGACTTTGAACTACAATCCTATAGTACCCAGGACGATCCTATTGGCTGTGTCAGAAAACCCATTCCCACTGCTCTATTCCAGTTTTCACAGTAATTTTTGTATTCACTCATACAAACCTCTATACATTTGTATATAGTGACACACAGACAGACAAAACTCACCTGCATAAATTGTCCTAACAAAAGTGTCAGGAGATTTAATGTCAATTATGTCCGAGACAGGAGCAACATCAAGTTTTGCTGCCACTCGGGGAAGAAGATTCTAAACATTAGAAATATATATATATTTAGTAGCACATACTGCAAATGAATTAGAAACCCATGTAAAACTATTACTTTTTCTTGTTTTATTATTACAAGTTATTTTATTTTTCTAGATTTTTATGGTTAAGGCAGGTAACAAACACCACTAAAATAAACTGAACAACAAATAAAACACCTCCTCTCTCTCTATTTGCATGTCCAAGGACTTAGGTCTACTGAGGAGGGACCTTCTCTGTGCCCCACCAGTGAGGTCAATATGCTATACGCTGTCATGGGAACAGGGCCTTCCCAGCTATGGCACCCTAATTGTGGAATGCCCTTCCCCTGGAGGCCCAATTGGTGGCAATGCTGCCATTCATTTAGGCCTCTAGAGTCGTAGTCCAATGCTCAAAACACTACACTACGCTGGTGGTATATAATGTGATACAATTAAACAATTTTGTTTGGCATAAAAATGTTTTTAGAAAAATTCTGGAGAAATAAACATATCAACAGCTTAACTTAAATGTTTTACTCACTGTGCTAAAATGAAATATTCCAAAATCAATTTTTTCCATTTCCCCCACAAGTTTTCCAGAAAAAAAAGAGGCTACATGGGGGGGGAAGAAAAAAAAATCCTGGTGGTTGTCCAAATTTTTCCAGTTTTCTCCTGGGCCTTCACATTTCTACTCTGTTCAAATAAGTAAAGCCACACAGAAGCACGCAATAATTCTGAGTCATTGTGTTTGCACTGGTTTATGGTTCGCTATCCTCAGAACAACAGGTCTGGGGTGGATTTCACATATGCTCACCTTCCCAAAGGCAGATGCTCCAGCACAGATGTGGGTGTAATTAAACTGCTTCTGAGTAGCCAAAATCAATGGAGTCAGCTCCTCTGGGAACGAGACATATCGGTCAGAGCACCCTGTATTTTCTAGAACAATACTTTTTTGCAGGGAATCTTAAATAACAAATGGTACTTGTAAACAAGCCTCACCAGCCAGAAGTCCTTTGTACGCATCATGCTGGGCAAGAAGAACTTTGGCCACCCCTTGCGCTTTGCTCAGCTCTTGAGCCACCTGTGACAAGAAGTGCATCATTATGGGATTCATCTGCACATGCATGGCTTTACTGCTGTGACCAGATGCTATGGCCTGGAGTGGTGCCCTCTTAAATAAACAGTAAAATAGGACTCCCCACCCCAAAGAATGTGGGGGAGAAGAAAATGGTGGCAGGAAGGACTTAGAATAACACAGAATTCTCATTCAAGACTCCCACACTCTCACTGTCTCAAACCCTGTCCTGACATCCTTCAACACCCATCTTTTCAAGGCACCGAAGCAACTTTAATCTTCCAACTGCATCCCATACTGAAAATTCATATAGTATGGGAAAATTCATATAGTATGGGAAAATTCATCCCATACTGAAAATTCATATAGCACTCTTAAATCTGTTTTATAATTTGTTTCAACAACAACAACGATAAGGTATACAATTAAAAACACATCATAGATTAGAATACACTAAAAACACATAAAATATTTAAAATAAAACTATGTCGTAATTAAAAATAGGCTGGGTAGGCCTGGCCAGAAGAAATACATCTTTAGTACTTATATTTTGGTTTTTGTATTTTCAGTGTTAATTTTCAGTCTCTCAACAAAGATGACCATCCATTTTTAATGCAGATAGGAAGTCTCTTTTCTTAATTTTCTTTTTTCAGAGTTTCTTAGAAACACAAGCAGCTTCTCTTACAGTTTCCAAATCTTGTACAGATTTTCTACTTATACTGTGCTGTGTCATACAATAAGGGTTTATGGCCAGCAGTGCACAACTTGGTAACAATGCATGTTCACCTTCTGTCAGAATGGTTTAGCAAACAAATGATGAAAGCAGAATATCTGTTATGAGCTTGATCTCACTTGGCAATTCCAGTGAGATACCTATGCTAATTGAAGATTAAATCAAGTTCAGGCAGCCTTTCAAATAAAGATAAAGATCAAGAATAATGACCCAATCCCATGCTTTGCTCTCTTGCGTCCCTTCCTCCCTTACTTCAGCACAGAGAAACTATCCTACTTTTATTTACCTTTTCACAGTTGGTGCCAGCTACTAAACAAGATACTTCGCCTCCGATACATTTGGCCGCAGTGATGGCATTTAATGTAATAGGTGTAAGAGACTCATTGGCATGTTCAGCTATTACCAGTGTACTCTGGAACCGATGAAGCAACAAGACCTTTAAAACAAGATAAGCAAAGAAGAAACTAAGTTTATTCACACCGGATGATTCTGTATGGACAACTCATAATATGCTACATGAGCCAGCAATGGGGTTGTCCCAACCAACACAGTTTATTGAGTAAGCAGACACATGCTGTGGTCTTCCAAACACAGTATCAGATGTGAAGCTTTGGCTTTGTATTTTCTATTCATTTAGGATCCACGACTGCCAAAGGCACACATAACTGGTGTCATATAGAAACAGCTGAAGCAGAACTTGCTTGGATAGTACAAGCAAGGACATTAGCTTATTACGTTAGATCCCATTCACAAGTGTGATTTAAAAAGAGTTGCACTAAAAGCTTAACCAAACAGAACATAATCTACTGACAGTAATGTGGGTTTTCCAGAATATTTTCAACTGGAAGATTTTCAAAGGCCCTAGAAAGAGCACAATCTGACTGAGCATGTTTATTTGATTTTAATTTACTTTAAAAAATGTTTAATCCCCCAATGGTCCACAAATGTTTGAACTCAAATATTTGATTACAAAAAAGAAATTTAGCAAACTATGATTTTAATATAATTCAAACAAATTCAAATATTTATGTGGATATTATTTTCTTAAATACATGTCTTTGTATTTTTACTACAACATGTACTTTCCTTATGTTATTTGTTTAAAATTAAGGGGACTGGGTACTATAAATTATTAAATGCTAATTTTTACAACATCCCACAAACTATTCATGACAGGCTGTGGCCATCTACTTTACTTCCAACTAAGTTTAGCTGGGACTACTGAGGCCAGTGGGACATTACCAGTTTCACTATCTGCTGATCTTTATAGTGCCACGATTTTCTTGGTTTTCTTCCTCAACAAATTACTGTATATTTGTGTATAATTTGACCTCATGTATAAGTCAAGGGCAGCTTTTGGGGCTAAAATTATGGATTTTGCATGACCCACGGATAACCTGAGGGTAAAACTTAGGGGCATGTTACAAATCTTTCGTCTCCTTTTAAACATGCACAGAGAGAACATATTTAAGAAGAGCTAAAGAGAAGGAGAGAATCTGTTTATTGAGGGGGTTACAACTGGGGGATGTAAATTGCACTGCTGATCTTAAAATGCTTACGTCTATACAAATACAGTTCGGTGGAGGGAAAAGCAAGGAAAGCAACCTGCCTGAATTAGAGACTGAGGGTGACCAGAGGCAGTGGCGAAAAGCCCCCTCTTGGTATATGGCGGGGCATGGAAATAGCACTCCCATCCCATTACCCCTCCCTTGCCCAAACCAGAGAAAGCAATGCAGCCCGCCCCCTCCTTCCCCCCTCTTTTTTTTTTTGGCCCAAGCAGCATTCAGCAGCAACATGGAGGAGCCTGCAGAATGTTGCATGCCCGCCATTTGGGGTGCATGATGTGGGATGCAGCAATGGCAGACATTTTTAATAGAGGCTTATTATATAAGTCTCACCTTATGGGGTTTGCAGAGAGACTGCAAAGCCTTGCGAGGCTTATACAGTACACCCCCGTTTAAAATGGCTGCCACTGCTCCATTCCACCTTCAAGTGCCCAAAATGGCCATGAGTGCACAGTTCATTCAGCCAGCCATGATCTGTTTCCAGCACTGACCTTTGGATAAGTCAACCCATTTTTTTTTGGGGGGGAGATTATTTGTCAAAAAAAAATTCAACTTATACACAAGTATATATGGTAATTCAGCTGTCCCTTTGGAAATTAACACAACATGGAGTTCTAACTCAACTCCTTTTTATATAGACATTGAAGATAATTTGTTACATGAATAATGATTTAAACTACAATTTGTAACAATGAGCAGAACAGTAGGGGTTCCTGTAAGGTACTTCATGTTCCATCTTAAGTATATTAAATCATACCACAGAATATAAGATTTTTAAATCATTTGAAGCGAATGACCAGTAACAAATTACTTATTGCCAATATAGATCAAAAACCATATTTTTGATTATGTTTCAGACATCATTTTCTATAAAAGTTACAAGACTGTAGGTACCATTTGACAAATAAATCTATGCTTCCATGGCAAACAGCCCAAACTTGCCAAAATTTATAGTCCTGTCACAAAGCAACATGCACGGTATTGCTGAAACACCTAGGTTTAAGTTTCCAGAGAGAGCAAAAAGTATTTAAAAGTTAATCCAGTGTTTGCTGGAGAGGAAGTACAGTTAGAAGCCCGTTACTGCGTATTTTCCAGCACAAATAATATCTGCTGGATTTCTCCTGAGGAGCAGAAAACAAATTTCATAAACATTAGACACTGAAAAACTGTTAAACGTATTGTGACATCATAATTCTACAACATAAAATGGAGACGCTATTTAAAATCTAAAATTTTGCTTTGACTCTCCTGAAGAAATCAGAACTAACTGGCTGAGTTGATGCATATTTATTTGCAATATTATTCTCATAGATGTTTATAGAAATGGAATTAAGTAAGAATGCAGCTTTAGCATAGCAAGTGTCTCAAATTTTCTTTTAAATCAGATGGCACAGCTAATGATTCTTTTTGTATTTCCAAAATATATAAAGCACCAGGAAAACAATCTTGCATTCCTTCCTCTAAATTTAACATACAGAAGGAAATTTTGCCTCTGAGTAAAATTACCTGAGTAATGATCAAATAACTGATATTGTCCCTCAATTCTAAAAAAACAAAAAAACAAAAACAGAATTTAATCTTCATTCTTGGAACGGGTGAAGATGGGGCAGAGGAAGAGCAAGGAAAGACTCTTTACTATGTTTATGTATTTGATCCTTTGCAAACCTAAAGACAACTGAACAAAGCCGAAGTACCACCATGCAATCTATTCTGACCTCTTGTTTACTGATTATCCTACAAAAAAAAACACTCACTAAGCATCAGTACAGCCTATCTGTAGACCCCAGTCTTGTATCTGAGGCATAACTGGTTAAGAACGTGTTTGCAGATGCCTTCAAGTCACCTGTCCACTTACGGCAGCCCCATAAATTTTGTAGGGTTTTCTTAGCAAGGAATACTCAGAGGTGGTTGTGCCAGTTTCTTCCTCTGAAACATAGCCTACAGCACTTCATATTCATTGGTGGTCTCCCATCCAAGTACTAGCCAGGTCTGACCTGCTTAGCTTCCAAGATCAGATAGGATCTAGTGCCTTTAGGGTAGTTAGGCAGATTGGCTGGACAAAAGCACAAGAAAATCCATCCTGACTAGCAGTCATCATTGGACCCTAGGCTCCATGAATTTAGCTAAACTTCTTTTACAGGTGTTCAAGCTGGCAGCCACTGTCACTTAGTGGAAGTAAAACACCAATTTAGGTATGTGCTGTGTAAAGCATTTCCACTGATCTGCCCCAAATCTCTCATCACTCAGTTTCTGTGGATGGCCCTAGGTTCTCGTATAAACATTTGATAAACCTCTGTCACATCTTTTTCTATCTCTTTTTTTATCAGCTAAACAATCCCAAACATTGACAGTTTCTCCGATTTTGGTTGACCTTTTGTGTACTTTTTCCAATATACAGGATGACTGTAGGTTAAAGGAAATGTAGTGTACTACTACATCATACAAAAGGTGTTCAGGGAAAGAGGTGATGAGGAGAAATGAGGGAATCTGTGCGCCAAGTACACCATGTCCAAACTGCAGTTTGGCCCAAATCCCACATCAGGCATCTCCTCCTCATAAAGATTTAGAGATACTGAGCTAAGCAGAAGGGACTGCAAAAAAAGCAGGAATGCGGTTTCATTCTGACATGTTTAATTTGTTTAAAGACGTCTGAATTACTGAAATATTTGGGTTTCACTGTAATGTCTCTTCCATGCAAGCTTGAAAATGTGATGGCACATTTAATTCTAAGTTTATTATATTAATATCCTGTCTTTTCTCTAAGGAGCTCAAGGTAGCATACCTGGAACAGACACAATTTCACCTACCCTTACACATTTTATCTTCACAACAACTCTGTGAGGTAGCTTAGCCTATGAGACGGTAACTGGCGCGGGAAGTCTCACAACTGAGTAAGGATTTGAACCCAGGTCTGCCAGTCTGTCCACATCCCCGTCTATAGGATTACCATTTTGCATTCTTCCATTGTCACAACATACTCTTTACTCTTTCTCTGTTGCAGGAAGGAGCACAAGAAATGCTCCGAAGATCTATTATGCTTCCACAGACAGCAGGTGTCACCTATTCTACAGGCATCCCTCCCATTCACTAGGGTTAGGGGCACATGACACCTGTGAAAGTGGAAAAAAGGTGAATAACTCTAGGCCTTCCCAAACCATATTTAACACACAAAAAAGTATGACCACCATATTCAACCCAGCATGGATACCTTTGAGGCATCAGGGTTCCTTCCCACAGCCAAAGTGGGGGGCTGGTGGGGCTTACTGCCACCTCTACTGCTGCCCCACACCATTTTTAAAAGCAGCTTACAAGCCTCGTTTTTGCAGTTTCTCAGTCTCACAAGGCTTGCAGTCCCTATTAAAAATGACCTGGGGTTGTATGGAATGGAATGTCTATACGGAATGGAATGTTAAACTCAGATTCAACTGGGAAAATTGATGTCTGGAAGCGGGGAGGGGTTTTTTTATTGTTTTTCATTTAAAATTTTAATAAAAATTATTTTAAAAAAATGACCTGGGGAGGCAACAAAGGTGACAGCAAATAATCCATGAATAATCAAATCTGCAAAAGTGAAAACCGCAAATGTGGAGGGCTGACTGTACATAGTCATTGTGCTCATAATTACTGCCGCCAATTCATCACCAATCTTCTCAGAACAAGACTTCCATATTCAGGCCGGCTAGTCCTCAAACAGTACATCAGGAAGGCCATCGTCAAAGCTGCACCAATCTGACTGAGCCAGTTACAGATTTTACAGTCCGTCAGCATAGCCTTCAGGGGTTACCTCTATGTTACAATGGTGTGACAGAAAAGGACTTTGCTGATGTTCATAAGACATAAATAAATACAATAAATTAATATTTCTTAGGTCATGCAGGATTTTTAGAGCTTGTAAGACTTCAGTTAGCCCTCCCGTTTTCTTACTACTTTTATTCCTCTGCACCCAACACTCCCTCGGGAAGTCAAAATGGATATACTGAAGGGGATGGACTCTGGTGTACCCTTTGTCCCACTGGGAATGTAGCCAAATCTTCCTGCAAAAAGCAAGGCAGAAATGAATGGCACATCCTGGAAAAGAGCAGGGTTCCAGCCAACCATGAAGAGGAGTATTACACACTATAACATTTTCTTCCATGTGGACAGACATATCGTATGTTCACCTTCCATTCTGTACTTAAAAAAGGAGGAAAAATCTTCCACTTTTTTTCTATATAAACACAGAGACATCTTTGATTCTACCTATGCCTTGCACTTTATGGGCATTCAAGCTAGGGATGGGAGAACACCAGAAATTATAAAGCGGCAATTATCGTTATACAACAGTGCTGCTGATTAACCCTTGAGCACTGTACAGTCCTCCAGCACTATGCTACTGACGATAATTTATTATGCCAGAAATGCATATATGATCAATAAAAAGGAAGGGAAAGAATTGGGAAGTTGCATTTGTTCACATACAAGGTGCCTAACATATACATTTTAAACATATACATTCTAAAACCTCACAATCAAGGTCAAGGTCAGCTATACTACCAGGTGTTTTCCCAAGCCTGACTTTGAACATACAGTGAAAGTAGCATGTCACAACACAAGTAATGTATATTATAATTTTGACAACTCTATTACTCTGAAAAAGCAGAATTTTATTTATTTCACACACCATCTTTCAACAGGTTCCCAAGGCACCTTTCTAGAAGATACTAAGTCACAGCCCATCAGTCATCATGACTACTTCATGGTGGTCACACAACATTTGTTCCTTGGTGAAATTTTTGAAAAGAATACTTTACTGGGTGGACCTTGGCTTGATACCATCAATAAACACTTTTTGTTTTATTAAACACGGATGAAAAGGTATACACCAGGAGTGGACAAAGTGTGGGTCTCTTGATGTTGCTGACTACAACTTCCATCACTCACAGCCAGCCTAACCAATGATAAGAAATGGTGCGCACCGCAGTTCAGCAATATCTGGAGGACCACCATATACAGCAAAGAACTCACTTAATGCAAAGAAAGCTGCAAAGACATTCTGCAACAAATCACTAGGTGCTCTTAGGTTATCTTTAGTCTTGCTTACTTCACAAAGTGAAGATAAAAAGGAGAAAACAGGCTACAAATACTGCCTTCTTTGCTGTCCAGAGGAAAGACAAACTATAAAGGCAACAAATACATATAAAAAATAATCCTGCAGCAAAAGGCTCTTATATACCAATGACTACTAATATGGCTACAAAAGACAGTTTGTCACTAAACACCAGTTGCTTGAGAGTAACCACAATCTTGGAAGCAGCAGGATCAGCCCTGGTTAATACTTGGATGGGAGACCATCCCAAGTGCTGTAAGCTATATTTCAGAGGAAGGAACTAGCAAAACCACCTCTGATTATTCCTTGCCTAAGAAAACCCTATGAAATTCATAAGTCGACAGGCAACTTGAAGGCATATGCGCACACAGATACACACACAGAACTCTAGATTGCTTTCATGTCCTGCTGTGCATTTCACAGAAACATCCAGACAGCCACTCTGGGACACAGGATGCTGGACAGATGGACCTTTGGTCTGATCCAAAAGAGCACTTATGTTCTTATTCAGCAAGGGAAAAAACTGAAACACAGCTGTTGCTGTGACTAAACAAGGCAGGGCTAGATGGACCAAAGTGATTCAGTATGAAGAAACTTCAAAGGTACATTAAAGAATTAATGAAAACCAATTCACGATTCTTTACTGAGACAGCCAGAGTGGCACACCGGTTAAAGCACTGAGACCGTGGATGGAGTTGTCACTGAGCCATGAAGCTCACAAGGTGACCCTACATTTGTCACTCACTTTCAGTGTCATGTACCCAATGTCACACACATAAAAATAAAACAGGGATAACCCACATTCATGTACACCACCCTGAGCAAAATGGATGAAGGCATGCAAATTTCATCGAGGGCAATAATAGCAATGACAATAATTTCAATTACAATCCATCAGTGAACTACTTCTGTAGTGTGATCATGATCATCTGTCACAAAAAAAAACAAAACCTAAATTCTAGGACCATAAAAGATTAACAGAAACTTTAATGGGTCATCTAAGCAAAACTTTATGACAAGCATAAAGTCTATCAGCCTTGCTAAAATGCTGCTTGATTTCTTACTGTAATAAATATTAGGCATACTGGCAGTTTCAGTCATGCTTTGCACACTCTGTACTTCAGTACTGGTGGATTACTGAGTGTCACGGAAAGATTATAGCTCAGAGACAGTGCATAAGTTTTACATGCAAAGGTCCCATAGAGATCCTCAGCATCTCTATGTAGGTTTGGAAAACAGTCTAATGGAAAACCACAGAGAGCCTCTGCTAACCAGTACAGATAATACAGAGATAGGTGGACTAATGGCATGACTCAGTAGAGGCAACTTCCCACATTCTTAGCAAAAATAGTAATCATAGTTATATGCCACTATGTTGTTGTGGTTGGAGCACCAGGTCAAGAAATGTTTAAGAATTAAGCATTCAGCTGCCAAGACAGTTCTGTGCAACTACTTGTATATATAAAGTTTGAAGCATTGACCACCCATCTAAACACCACACAGATTTGGTTGTGTTTCAAGAGGGGAGTAATATTTCTGGGAACAATTCAAAATGCTGGCTATGACCTATAAAGCCCTAAATGGCTTAGGTGCAAGCTATCTCAGAGACCACATCTCCCTATATGAACTTGCCTGGGCCTTGAGATCCTTAGAAAAGAGGACTTTCTCTCACTTCCACTACCTTCACAAGTACAGCTGTTGGAAATGCAGTATAGGGCCTTCCTCTAGGCTCTGAAACTTCCTTCAAAGGGAGACTAGAAGGGCCCTGTCACTGCTGCTCTTACACTGGCAAACAATGACTTTTTAATTTCAACACACTTTTTTAGAAGTGACTGTTTCTAAACAGGTTTTCATCATCTTTAAACGTTTCCATCTTTATTATCAATCATCATTATTGTCAATATTTTATATTGTTTTTAATGTTGTTAAAAGTTTAACTCTGCTTTAATGCCCATCTTTTCTATGTGTTAGCTGTATGGTATTTATTTAACCTGTAAGCTGCTTTGAGTCCCAGTTTTGGAAAAGGCAGGATATAAGTAAAGTTGTTCATAGTAGTTGCTGTTATAATTATGATTTACACATTTGTTAACCTTGACAACCAGATAATTATTCAGAGATCTATGGATAAGAGATGGTATAGGAGCAAGTTACATGTGTTAAGCATGACACAGAGCACAAATGTACAAGCATGAGCCAACTATCTAGAGCTGTATTTGTTGTTTTGGTGTTGAGTGCCTCCAAGTGGTTTCCAACTTATGGCAAATTTATCACAAGGTTGAGAGTGTGTGACGTGTCCAAGGTCAACCAGTGGGTTTCCATGGCCAAGCACGGAATCCAACTCTGATCTCCAAGGTTGCAGTCCAATGCTCAAACCACTTATTCCATGCTAGCTCTCAGACCTCTAAACTGTCTGGAAAAGAAAACACATTATTGGACTGTGTGGCTTTGCTCCCATCCAGGTGACAAAACAGTTCCATATTTATTTAGGAATGTTTATGAGTGCTGAGAGACAGTATGATTAAGGGAAGAAAAGGACAGCGTATCTGAGATTAAGGCATGGGCATGCTTCCACAACCATTTTATACAACATGGCTTTATACAGTTGAGAGTTCTTTATAACTCAGGTTCAGTGCCTCACTCAGCCACAAACCTTGAGCCAGTGGTTCCCTCCTACTCTGACACATTTCGCCATGTTGGAAGGGTGGGGTGTAAACAGAAGTGGTTTGAGAAGATTACACAAGACTTGATTGGTTTACACCACAGCCCTATCCTTATAACAATCTTATAAAGTTCCTGCAAAGAAGCTAGGTGGGGAAACCACAGCCTCCCAGCTGCTGTGGGATGACAACTCCCATCATCCCCAACCACTGGCTAGGAGTGATGAGAACGGAAGTCCAACAATACCTGGAAGGCACACGCCTCTCCAGAATGAGGGAAAAGGACTGCAGCCTTTTTTCCTTCCTGCGTGGCAGAACGGAGTTGGACTCGATGGCCCTTGTGGTCTCTTCCAGCTCCTTGATGCTGCTGCTTCTTCCCTCCTCCTTTGAGAAATCATCGTTGTGTGCAGTTGCAAAAATGTTGGATTGAGGACCCTTCTGCCCTACACTGTTATAGTGCTACTATTCCACTTTCAACATCCTGTGGAATTCTGGGGTTTGTAGTTTCCTGAGGTCAAAGAGCTCCTCCCTAAACTGCAAACCCCAGGATTCCACAGGATGTAGAAAATGGAATAACAACACTTTAACGGTGTAGTGAGGAAATGGCCTAAAAGTCCTCGGTCTGTTTTTTCCGTTACCTTTCCTTCTTTTTTTTAAAAAAGTGGACTCAATAACAGAACAGCATAAAACATGAACGACGGCTGTTAACGATCTCCCAAAATGTCCTTTAATGAGTAACTTTCAGCAGTGACTAGAAAACACTGGTCATCAGAAAGTCTGTTCAGAAAAGGGCTTTCTAGGGCCATTTCTGCACCACACTGTTATAGCGCTATGACTCCACTTTCAGCCTCCTGGGGTTTGTAGTTTCCTGAGGCCCAGGAGCTCCCTGGCTGAGACTTCTCCAGGCCCCTCCCTCAACTGCCAACCCCAGGAATTCCATAGGAGATTGGAAGTGGAATCATAGCGCTATAACAGTGTAGTGTATAACAGTGAAAGGTCCCGAGATTTGGGAAACCTAGGTGTAAATCCCCAGTGAGCGGGCCATGGCATCACAGGGTGACCCTGGGCCACGGCGCTCTTTTTCAACCTGGCCTACTCTGCGGGGCGGTTGTGAGGAAAAAGTAGGGGGAGAAGAAGAGCCGCCTACGCCGCCTCGAGCCCGCGGGAGGAAAAGAGGGACGCAAAAGTTACTAAAGAGGAAGAGAATGAAAGCGGGGAAGGCTGCGGGGAAAGCGGAGCCCGGCCTGACCTCTGCCTCACTGGGAAGGCGGCCGGCCTACTCTGCAGGGAGGCGGGGCGAGGCAGGACCGAGCTCAGGGCTGGGAAATAGAGAGAGAAAGGAGAGCGCTCTTCGCGCTCCGTGCCCCCAGCCGGCCACTCACCGCTCTCCGACCCGAGAGAAGCCCCGGAAACATGGTCGCGGCCTCGCCCTCCCGCGCCTCGCTCGCCGACCGACCGCCGCCGTCTCCTCAGGGACGGCCCACGCTGAGGCGGGAAGTCTCGCGAGATTTCGACAAAGGAGGAGCCGCCATCTCAGTTGAGGGAAGCGAAGCCGCAGAGCGCCGCCGTCTCTCCCGGTTGCTTTTCATTGGCTGGCGGCTGCCAGCCAATCGGAGAAAGAGGGGGAACACAAAACCCGCGCCCAGGTGCGTCGGCCATTTCAGGACAGGCCTGAGGAGGCTGCAGAGGGAGGAGAATGAAATAAATTCGTAGCTGTTGCCAAACCACTCTTTTTCTCTCTCTGCCTGGCCATTTCCTCCCTACACTATTATAGCGCTGTTATTCCGCTTTCAGCATCCTGTGGAATTCTGGGATTTGTAGTTTACTGAGGCCAAAGAGCTCTCTGGCTGAGAATTTTGAAGGGCCCTCCCTAAACTGCAAATCCCAGGATTCCATAGGGTGGTGAAAGTGGGATAATAGTACTGTAACAGTCTAGTGCAGAAATGGCTGGGGAGAGCAGAGTTCAGATCCTCACTGAGACGTGAAAACAGATTGGTTGGCTTTGCACAAGTCACACTCTCAACCTAAAAGGAAGACACACACATACACACACACACACACACACACACACACACACACACTGGTAGCATGGCTGTAAGTGGGACTTGGCTTGAAGGCCCCTGGCAGCAGCAACCTTAGGTACTTCTTGTGGTGGCTGGTGGTTCCCAGGTCAGTCCAGTGAGGAATCCATTCCAGGTCTTGGCTAATTGTATAGGAGCTATCCATGGTGCTGAATGCATTGGGGAACAGGGTTCAGCACCTTGAAGAGCTCCTTTAAAGGCTGGAATAAAACCTGGACTGGATTCTCCAACCCCCACTGACTCAGAAATTGCCAGCCATTGCTGAATAGTACCTTAAAGCCTGGGGAAAAATCAGGACAGAATCGATGAACCACTGCCATGGAGATTACTGGTTCCCCCTGACTCTATTACTCACACCAAACCTCACCCACCAACAGAAACACAATCAAAATGGGACTATGGAGAAAAATAGGGAACTATTGGCTTGCTGGGGAGAGCTCACAGTCCTCCAGTCCTTTTTCTGCCTGCAGTGCATTGAATCTTACACTCCAAGTTCTTTTAAGCAGAGGCCTGTCTTCTTGTATTCTGTAAAGTGTCATGCATAGTGATGGTGCTTTATAGAAATCAATAATATTTTGTAAAATCAACAAAGAGGACACCTGCACACTAAAGCTAAATAGCCCAGTGTAGAATTAACATGTTTATTCTTATTAGAAACATTAGGTGTCCACTGAAAGTTTAAAAGGCAACACAAGTGGGGAGAGGGAGAATAACAACATAGACCTCTTGAAATCTCTTTGGACTGTAACCCCCATAATCCTTTTCCTTGGTTATTGGCTACTATAAAGCAAAATTATCTGATGTCCTCATCGCAGTCTTAACAGCTAGTAATATCCTGAAGGAAGAATCATGGAGTTGGAAGAGACCTCAAGGGCCATCGAGTCCAACCCCATTCTCCCATGCAGGAATACACCATCACAGCATTCCCAACAGATGGCCATCCAGCCTCTGTTTAAAAAGCTCCAAAGAAAGAGGCTCCACCACACTCCCAGGCAGCATATTCCACTGTCAAATTGCTTTTCCCATCAGGAGGTTCTTCCTAATGTTTAGCTGGAATCTCTTTTTCTGAAATTTGAAGCCATTGCTCCATGTCCTAGTCTCTGCAGCACCAGAAAACAAGCTTGCTCCATCCTCCATACGACATCCCATCAAATATTTTAACATGTCTGTCATGTCACCTCTTAACTTTCTCTTCTCCAGGCTAAACATCCTCAGCTCCCTAAGTCTTTCCTTACAGGGGGCAGAGTTTCCAGGCCTTCTACCATTTGGGTTGTCCTCCTCTGGACACATTCCAGCTTGTCAATATCCTTCCTGAACTGTGGTGCGCAGAAATGGACACAGTATTCTAGGTGAGGTCTGACCAAAGCAGAAAGACATGACTGGATAGCTGGAACCCTAAACAGAAAGACCATTTAGGACTGAGCATATAGGATCCTCCTTTGCTTCTACAATTCAGTACAACAATCTCCCAAGGTAGGGCATTATTCCCATTTTGTAGATGCATTCTAGCTAACTGAGACATAACAGAATCCACTCACTGCATCCAGAACAATCTAGGATTCTGGACCCAACTCTGCCAGGATACTAATCCAGTGTCATATATATTATCAACCACATCAACTATCTCAACCAGATATGAGAGCAAAGAGAACCAAGATGGCTGAGGCACATCCAGGGCAAAAACCATGTAAGGAACACATTCAAAACCTCTGAAATCCAATGCCGCTTGAAGGCGGCGTGGGCAGGGTGACACGGAGCACAGCTGTGGGTTTGACAGCCAAGGTCAACACAACTCTGTTGGCCCAGTGGATGCAGAAATGTGGTACCCCTTCTAACACCTGGCCCAGGTCCACATGCAATTTGCTTCTTGGTCGGTTCTTACAGGAATGCCCAGAAGGCATTTCTGCCGTTCCATAGCCCAGTTAAGAAGGATCTCGTATCCCTGAGCACAGATCCTTTGAGAAACACACAAAGCTTTTGTATTCCAGTTTCTTGCGTGCCTACCCAGAAAGAAAAATATGTGGACCAAACTGAAAAAAAAGGCTCTTTTCCCCCCCTCAGCTAGTTTTTTGGACCCTCGGCTTGCTTTATCTCGCCAAATCCAAGAAAACCAACATTTATATCTAGATGGAACATATAGTAAATCTCTCCTCCACGCGTAAACACACACAGCCTCTGCTATCAGGCCCTCTGGGTTGAAGAGGCCCTTCTTTTCATCTGTCCGTAGGTGGCTGGAACAGGGTTGGAAAGACCAGACATTAAACTTCGGTCCCCACTCCCCCCTCCGCCAGCCCTCACCCTACCACCGCAGTACCTGCCAATTGCCTGAGTGACCTAGCGCTTCAAAGACCAGTCACACAACACCAACCTAGTATGGTATCCCCATTTCAAGAGGACAGATTTACTACTCCTTCAGTCGACGCCCCTTCCTCAGACGCAGTGCGAGCCCCATTAAAGTCTGCAGAGCCCGTTTCAGGACTGGAGGCTCCTTCGTTGGCCGGCATAATTTACGAGCTTCCAGGAGTTTTTAAGGGACCAAGCATCTTTGGACTCGGGGATTTGAATTTCATTGGACAATATGAAAATGATTAAAGGAGAGCTTCTCGGAATGTGGTTTGCGTTCTGGCACAAGGAGAAAGCAGATGAGACGGATCAATTCCAAAACCAATGAGAGGCCTAGTCCTTCTCTGGACAGGCGGTGCGAAATTCAAGCCGACGTGAACTGGGCATGATTGCAGCAGCCGCACGGGCTTAGCTGTGCACTTAGCACAATGCCAAGACAGTGAGGGTTCCCAGAATTCAAAACACAACCAGCCTGATAGCCGTTTTGCTGTGGCACACGCCCCTCTTCCCCTTTTTTGTGTGTGTGCCATATCTCAACCGCAGATCAGAAAAAAATTCCATGTTGGACTACAACACCCAGCATCCTCAGCCAGCAAATCTAATTTTGGGTCTCAGCATTGTAGGAATAAGTCACAAAGTTGAAAAATGTTTGTCTAGATTTCTAATTATCCAACAGATTTAGAACAGGAGCATGCAGACCTCAAAACTTGCAGAAACTACTTTAGGGCTTCATAATAGAAATCCAAGGCCATTTCTGCACTACACTGTTATGGTGCTATTATTCCACTTTCAAGATCCTATGGAATTCTGGAATTTGTAGTTTCCTGAGGCCAAAGAGTTCTCTGGCTGAGAATTCTACAGGCCCCTCCCTAAACTACAAACTCCAGGATTCCACAGGAGGTTGAAAGTAGAATGATAGCACTATAACAGTGTAGTGTGGAAATGGTCCAAGGTTCCCCCACAACAGCCAGGCTTCTCCTGGGCTCTACATTAGGTGCGGGGAGGCAAAAATGTTGTGAAAATGCCCTCCATGCCCCCAAGGGATATTGGCGGGCAAAAAACCCAAAGAAATTAAAATTAGAGATTTCTAAATTGAAGCAGAGGCTAGATGGCCATCTGTCGGGAATGCTTTGAGGGTGTTCCTGCATAGCAGGGGGTTGGACTGGATGGCCTGTGTGGTCTCTTCCAACTCTACATTTCTATGATTCTATGATTCTAAATCTTTTTGTTTTCATTTTTATTTTTTTACCTGTGGTGGCAGTAGAGGCCACAGAACACATGGCGGGGTGCATTTTGACTGCCGACAATCTACTGGGTGGGGTGAAACCTTGGTGGGAGAAGAAAAAGCGGAGTTGAAAAATATAAATCAGAAATATCTTGTGCATGGTTTAGATTTTGACTACTCTGCTTGAGTTAAATCAGGGATGAGCAACTGTTAGGGGCTATGGGGCCGTTCTGGCTCTGCAAGGGGGCTTGGAAGGCAACTCCCACTATGTTGTGTCACTTAATATTGGGAAAAAAGGGGTTCTCCTGGGCCTAAAATAAATTTGAGGGAACACAAAGAATCTGCTTCCCCTAACACACACCACAGAAGGTGTTTAGGGATATTTAGGGACAAGAAAAATTGAGACTCAGGGGTCCAAAAAAACCATTCTGGAGTCCACAGACCTCACTTTCCCCACCCCAGGCGTCCTTGGGCAAGTCCCATTCTCTCAGCCTCAGAGGAAGACAAAGGCAATCCACTCTGAACAATTCTCGCTGCAAAAATCCCATTATGAGTTTGCCTTAGTTCCGCCATAAATGGGAAAAGACATGAAGGCACGCAACAACAACTGCTACTACAGTTAAATTGAGAAATAAAATTCTAGGTAGAACACTCCTGACGTTGCTCCTATAGATCTCGGGAAACTTTTTGATACAAGGCGTACAGAATGCAGCCGCCTTTAAATTACAAATCAATCGGATCAATACAGTGAGCACTGTGAGGCCTTATAGATTTGTGACACACGCACCCCGCCCCATAACCTTTGAGAACCAGAAATCAATTAATGGCAATCTCTTGTCCATCAAGGTTTCTTCTTTTGGGACAGATAATGAGCCAGAGTGGATGTTCTCCAAATGTTTGCTTCCTGTCTCGGAGCTGAGCGCAAAAGGCAAGCGCGTGAGAGAGAGAACGTACTGGATTTGGAGACATGCTGAATTATTCAGCCTCCCAAACTGCGTACCTGCGGAGAGATACGGGATGGGAGTGGTAATCCAAGACATCTGGAGGGCAGTAGGCTGGGGAAGGTATTTGTGTCAAGCTGTACACTTCAAAAAGGAAACGTGATATGCTTGATAGTTGGTGAGGATGGCCACATTTTCCTCCTCAGAGCACCGTGAGTTCCAGTTATGAGTTACCTTTTCTTTTTCTTTCAGATTACTTGTTTTTTTTTTAGTTTTCAAACAGTCAGATTCGCAGTTAGGATCACAGTTACAGTCAAAGAAATACATGTTCAGAAGAAAAGAAAAGGAACTCAAACTGTAAAACCATACCACACATTAAACCCAAATACTGAGCACTAACTAAAAAACACTAAGCACCGACTTACTAAAACACAAAAGGCCTCTGACTACCCCCACCCCCAAATCAAACTGTAATGAAAGAAAAAACAGGATCCAAAGGACCCAAAAAGAACTCCTTCCAACAGTTACAACACAGAGACATGAATGGGACAATACTTACTGCGGCCAGCATATGTGAAAAAAGGAGAATCCGAGGCCTTTTCCACACTAGCCTGTTATAGCACAATGATTCCACTTTCAACATCCTATGGAATCCTGGGGTTTGCAGTTTCGGGAGGGGTCGAAACTGCAAACCCCAGGATTCCATAGGATGTTGAAAGTGGAATCATCCTGCTATAACAAGCTATTGTAGACATGAGACACTATATAGTAAGTATGCATCAATTAGGCTGTGGGAAGCTGGCAAAGAAAGGGATGGGAAGAAGCCCCTTGCAGACAACTAATCTTATCAGTAGCAGCAGCAGGTCTCACATTCGGATCCCTTGCTCATGTTCCTGGAAACCTTGACCCTTGCCTTGAACACAGACTTCACTACTGGACTGTTGCTCTGAATTTACTATGGACTTAGACTGCAAAAACAACAACCAGGAACTGACTAACAAACTGTTATAACTTTGCCTGTGGCTGCTGATAAGAGACTCGAACTGGAGAGCTGGCTGCCAAGACAGGACAAAATATCCCATTGTGCAACTTTTCCCAGCACATGCTTCCCGATGCACATATCTCGAAGCAACGTGCCCTATTGCACGACACGTCCCAATGGACAGTGTGTCCCAATCCACAACTTGCTCTGTTGCTTCAATGGGAGCATCTCTTGTGCAAAGAAACGTCTTGTGTAGTGCCCCATTTTGCATGGCCACAATTCACTGGTGTCAGCGACATAGATCTGTCATCATAAAGTCACATTTCGTAGCTTCTGATGCAAGATCTTGGCCATTGATTCAACACATCATCTAAAAAATGTAATTTGTTGCGGTTAAAGATTATTACCTTTATAGAAGATTATTATTCATTCTTGAAGGTTATTATTACTATTGGTTGATTTGAATGATTTTTAATAACTAATTTAAATAATTTGATTATAACTGATTTTATTAATTATAACTTAAGAACGATCTATGTTACTTTAAAGTAATAGAGAATATAGAATTATTTAATAAATGATTTTAATTTTTTAAGAGATTGGTGATAATTAACCTCTTAGATATATATCTATGATGATGTGAGGGAGTAGAAAGGAATACAAATTTTCAATATAGATTTAAGACTAATAAGTGTAATGATTTAATTACAATGAACTGTCTTGCAACAAAAGCAGGAACGAACTTTTAGTTATTTGTAGTTTTTTATTTGTTATAGTTTTGTTAGATGTTTATAGTTGTGTTATGTATTCTTTGTCTTTTTATTGGTATTTGTAGTTTTATGTATGATTATGTAGTATTGTTTTTGCTTTTTTGCTTTTGCTTGTTTAATATTTTTTTTAAAAAAAGAACACACATCATTATGATACAATTACAATCCCAGATTGTAAAAGCCACCTTAAAGACAATCAGCTTTATTATGATGCAAGTTTTTGGGGTCTGGAGATACATATGATGGGGAAGATTTTAATTTGTAGAAGCTGATCATATAATGAATCAATTAGTCTTTAAGGTGATACAATGTTCTTTTTTTCCTCCGTGAAAAGATTAACACTGCTAAACCTATGCAATATGACCCATATGGCAACTGATGTCAAAAAAAGGCTGGCGTAATTCCTTCAAAACTTTTCTTTTTCATCCTCAGCAGACAAATTACCCTATACACATAGAGCCGTATCTACTTTTTTACTATTTTAAACTGAGAACAGCTTTTCTGCTCATTCTAAGCCACAGGCCAATAATTGGCTCAAGAGAGCTAATTTTCTTGGCAACGTCTCCCATGTCAGACTTCGGCTTATTTTGTCATTTAAAGATGTTTTTTTTTAAAAAAAATCCCAACCTGTTTTATTTCTCATTAGCAGCTTGATAACCCGGCTGAAAAATTCCTTCTGCCTCATCACCCTGGAAGCTGATATTTTTGTTGGAAGCTTAGAGTCAGATTAAAAAAAAGGGGGGGGGTGCCGTGTCTTTAATGAGTGAAACACATGGTCATTAACAAGCAAGCTAAGTGTTGTAGGGGGGTGGGTGGGTGTAAGGTCCTTTCTTCAACACAGATTCACGTAAAGCTCAATCCTATGCATCCTTACTGAAAAAAAACAATTCTGGTCCATTTCATTTTGGGGCTATTGTTCTTATTTGCCGTCAGGTCAACTTCAGCTTACGGCAACCTGAGGAATAGCAAAGCTGCTTTGCTCAGGTCTTGCAAACTAAGGGCCATGGATTCCTCGATTTGATCAATTCACCGGTAGTTTGGTCTCTCTCTTTTCCTACTGTCTTCCTACTGTCGTGCCTCCTCATTGGCTACGGTTAGTGGCACAGGACCCCCATGAAAGTAGGAAAACCGTGAATAACGCTAGGCCCTCCCAAATCATATTTAACGCACACACAAGAAGTATGATCACCTGGGTATCAGCTGGGGATGTTTAGTCTGCAGAAGAGAAGGTTAAGAGGGGACATGATAGCCATGTTTAAATATTTGAAGGGATGCCATGTAGAGGAAGGAGAGGGCTTCTTCTCTGCTGCTCCAGAGACCAGGACAAGGAGCAATGGATTCAAGCTGCAGGAAAGGAGATTCCACCTGAGCCTCAGGAAGAACTTCCTGACGGTCAGGGCTGTCCGGCAGTAGAATCTGCTGCCTCGGAGTGTGGTGGAGTCTCTTTCTTTGGAGGTTTTTAAGCAGAGGCTGGATGGCCATCTGTCGGGAGTGCTTTGAGGGCGTTCCTGTATGGCAGGGGTTGGACTGGATGGCCCCTGGGGTCTCTTCCAACTTTACATTTCTATGATTCTATGATATTCAAACCACCGTGGATTCCTTTGGGGCATCCGGGTTCCTTCGTGAGGCAGAAGTGGGCAGCCGGTGGGGCTTACTGCCACCTCCGCTGCAGCCCCACACCATTTTTAAGAGGGACTGGCGAGCCTCATTCGCAGTTTCTCGGTCTCCTGAGGCTTGCAGTCCTTATTAAAAATGGCACAGGGTAGCAGTGCTGTTGACCGCAAATAATCCATGAATAATCAAATCCGCAAAAATGAAACCCACAAATGTGGAGGGCTGACTTTATTTAAAGGCTTTTCTGCACTACACTGTTATAGTGCTATTATTCCACTTTCAATATACTGTAATTTTGGGATTTGTAGTTTATTGAGGCCAAAGAGCTCTCTGGCTGAGAATTCTAAAGGCCCCTCTCTAAACTGCAAACCCCAGGATTCCCTAGGAGGTTGGAAGTGGAATAACAGCACTATAACAGTATGGTGCAGAAAGACCCAAAGAAAGAAAGAGAGAAAGAAAGAAGAGAGTACTGAGGGATAGAAAAGGCTTCAGGTAAGTTGCAGATAATCTTTCAACAGCAAGATGCAATTTCTCTTAACTTTCCATTCTGCACACAGTATGCTTCTTCATTTACTGTTGCCGCCTTCGTTTGATTTTGTTCAGATTGAACCCTGCGCCATTTCCGCACTAGCCTGTTATAGCGCAATGATTCCGCTTTCACATCCTCTGGAATCTGGGTTTACAGTTTCGGGAGGGGCCACGTGGCCCCTCCCGAAACTGCAAACCCCAGGATTCCAGAGGATGTTGAAAGTGGAATCATCACGCTGTAACAGGCTAGTGCGGAAATGGCCCCGGTCTCCAGAATTGTAGTCCCATGCTCAAACCACTACACTACACTGGCCAAAGCTAAAACATAGGGCCTTTCCGCACTACACTGTTATAGCGCTATTATTCCACTTTCAACAAGGATTTCTTGACACACAATATAAGAAAGGTGTTATTGAGGGAATGGTTAAAATATAAAATGAAGATTTATACAAAGATACCAATGTGGGTTTCTGTACACGAGGCATTTTATAAGAGAGAAATGCCTCAAACAAATAAATGGATATTATACTAAGATTTATTAAATTTTCAAAAGGGAAAAGTACAACTAAAATCAAGAGCAGAACTCCTAGAGCAAGGTTTTGCTATCCATTGGCTTCTGTATCAACAAATAGCCAAAAGATATAAAATTGACTAAAAACAGAAGGAACAGAATAGAGAGAACAAATTCGTTAACTTGTTGAAACCTGATGCAGGACATCGAGTTGGAAAAATTTACCAAAATGCTAATCTATTACCATAAATCCAACCTAACTACTGACTAACTGGAGTACAGAAGAGATCAAATCCCTCCAAAAAAAACTGCTATGAAAGGGAAAAAACAATGAATAAAAAGTGCATTTTTGAACCAAAAACTCTCTTTCTCAGCAGTCAGTCAACAGCCCAAAGCTCACCTGACTGAGAACGTCTTTAAAAAACGCTACCCACCCATACCAGATTTGTTCTGCCCCTGTAGCCCGTACTTTTCCAATGGAGGCCCATGCGATGAATTGAAAGGATTCATCTGCTTAATCTGAGAAAATCCAATAACGGTAGAAGAATCCAAACCTGCTTACCACACTATTGGAAAATTTGTTTTAATTGAACAGACATCTGTTATTGCTGCTTGGCAAAATTATTATTCTTAATTTTTTTTTTTTTTACGAGGATTTTAAAAAGAGTCTGAGCCAAGGGAGAAAAGAAGAGAAATGCCAGGTCTTTGAACTATAGCAAGAATTGTGGCTGGAATTAAATGCGAGCAGAGAGCAGCTCTGCCACCAGTAGCAAGTGTGGTTAGAAAAGGATGGAAAGAAAGAAGGAGATTTGATGGCAAAGATATAGTTGGGGTTGGTTCATCCTGATTCTACCTGGACTAGGGGTGGGAAACTTTTGATCTTTGAGATATTCGGGCTCACAACTCCCACCAGCCCCATCCAGCGATGTTTTCCGTATTAGCATGGCAACAAATTCCAGGCTAAGCTTGGGCAGGAAGCGCTCCTTTCAACATCTTGCCACCTGAGCTCTGCTTTTATATTTGTAAGTGGATAGCATAACTTCAAAGGCCCTAAATAACCTAAAGACTCCAGATCCTGTCTGATCTTGGAAGCTAAGCAGGGTCAACCCTGGCTAGGACTTGGATGGGGGCCACCAATGAATACCAGGAAGCAACAGGCAAAACCATTTCTAAATACTGTTCGCCTACGAAAGCCCTACAAAATTCGTGGGTTTGCCATAAGTCAACAAGGCAGCTTGAAGGCACATACGCACCCGCTATGATTTCAAGTTATAGGCAAGATAAAAAGTGATATCCATTTCTTAAAGGCATGTACAAAAGTTCCTGCAAGGGAAAACCCATCAGGCAGAAGATTTGAGCCCAATCTGCTCCTTGCTGTAGCACAGGGCTTTTTATTAATTCAATTTATATCTCACCTTTCTCCCAGCACAGGGCTTATTTAGTAACACATTACAATTTTTGAAAACCTCTTAATACAAACACAGATAAACTGACTTTGATTTTTTAAAGCACAAGTTAAATGCACAAGTTAAAAACAGCACCAAAAGATGTATAAAACGCAATCCAATACAAGCACTGCACCCCTTCCGTTAAAAGCTCTGTCTGCCGCAACATAAGAAAACCCAGGTGCCACTTTAAATAAAAAGGTGTCTACCTGCCCTCAGAAAGGCAGCAGGGAAGAGGCCAAGCAGACCTCCTGGGGAAGGGAGTTTCACAACTCAGGAACGACCACTGAGAAGGTTGTCTCTTGTGTCCACACCAGACCTGCATGGGATGGTGGTGAGACTGAGCGAAAGGGCCATTTCTGCACTACGGTGTCATAGTGCTATCATTCCACTTTCAACATCCTATGGAATTCTGGGGTTTGTAGTTTACTGAGGCCAAAGAGCTCTCTGGCTGAGAATTTTAAATGCCCCTCCCTACACTGCAAAGCCTGGATTCCAGATGCTGAAAGTGGAATAACAGCACTAGGACAGTGTAGGGCGAAAGGCCCAAGTCTTCCCCGCAGACCTTAGACCAGAGCACAGGCAGGCTGGTATGGTAGACATTATACAGCCCTGTGGATATTGTTGGGTTGCAAGAGTATGGAGATCACTTGTTGCTACGTGGCAGCATTTACAAAATTCATCTCCCAATTCTCATTTTAAACGGCCTTGCGTTTGCCGCATTTTTATTAAGAACGTGGCCGCAGATTGCAAGGAGCACATTTAGGTCCACGCAAGAAGAATCAAATGGAATGAACAGGAGCTGGCTTGGTTTTTTAAATATCTTGCAGCGGTGAGCTTGTGCTTCTGCCCAGAAAGGAGAATCTGGAGACGATACTTGTTTGGACTACCACTCCCAGAACCCATTTGGGGATGGGGATTCTGAGGCCCTTTCCGCACGCGAGTGTTATAGCGGTCTGATTCCATTTTCAACATCCTATGGAATCCTGGGGTTTGCAGTTTCGGGAGGGGCCGGCCGGCCCCTCCCAAAACTGCAAACCCCAGGATTCCATAGGATGTTGAAAGTGGAATCAGACCGCTATAACACTCGTGTGCGGAAAGGGCCTGAGTGTTGTTGTCCCAAAAAGCAATGGTTTCATGGTCTTGCAAAAAAGAACTTATGCTCCAGAATCATGGAAGAAGGTTGGTTTACTAATCATGTAGATTGTCTCCAAGGATACTAAATGCTCCTTCGTTCCCATTTTGGTGATAGATTAAATGCATCATAATGCTAAAACAGATGGAACATGATTTCTCCAACATTGCCTTAAAAATTAAAATAAAACCACAGCCCATCTGGAGAAAGATGGATCTTTTCTCAGTTACGGTTCTGCTGCTACTGAAAGATTTTGTCATGAACCATTGCCTCCTTGCAAATGCTAGGATTCATTTCTGTTTTCTTTTTAAAAATACATATTTTTCCCTTAAGAATATGCTCATATTTTACTCTAAGAAGAGGACATCTCCTAAGAATTCATCAGCAGAGACAAACATGGCGTGGTTACAAGAAACCATAAATGCCTCATGTTTAAAAGAAGGGGGTCAGAGCTCTTTCCGTATGTTACGGGATACCGTGAGATACTGAAAATAGATAATTAATGAGATAATGGGATACTGGCTGGCACCTCCTGTCCAATGGGATTATCTGATGGCTAATTATGGACAGATTGTGATTAATGTGATTATGGATTGAATATTAATCTGATTCTGGATTGATCTAGTTATGTTTTAGTCTGCTCCAAATGGTTAATTGGATCTGAGATAATAAAAATGCAGCTTGAACCAGATTTCACCACGTTGCGTGATGGAGGATCTCTTGAACTGGTAGGGCTGGAGAAGTCTGTGTCATTTGTAAGAAAACTGGGGAAGATGTCCACCAAGAAAATATAGTTGTTTGCTTGTTTTACCAGACCCTCTAAAAACAAGACTGGTATTTCTATAGTGTTGGTATTATTATTATTATTATTATTATTATTATTATTATTATTATTATTATTATTATTAACATTATTAACAACTTTGTTTATACTCCGACTTTTCCCCCAAGGCTGCGACTCAAAGAGGCTTATCCTTTAAACGATTACAATTGAAAACACACAAAAGGTCAGCATTAAAAGCAAATTAAACTACCAACCATGTTAAAAACATACACTCAAAAATAATTGCACATTGAAACAACGCAGCACTAACAGCCCTTTGTTAGAAGCCGTCCATTCTAAAAGTCTATCTGAATTTTTTTATGAAGAAATCTTTTCCTGTCAAGAGAGGAACAGCAAGAATGGGACTATTCTGACATCCTTGGGGAGGGAGTTCCAAAATCTAGGGGGCAGCCACTGAGAAGGCCCTCCCGCGTGTTCCCACCAGCCATACCTGTGAAAGTGGTGGGACCGAGAGGAGGGTCTGCCTCGTGGATTTCAGGAGAGGTCCCGTAATCAAAGCACTGACTATAAAGAGGACAGGTTAAAACAGTGGTTTTTAACCTTTTCTTCACTGGGGGCCCCTGTAAATATAATTTGTTGCCAAGGACCCCCAAGACTTAACTCAAGATTTAAATAGTTAAATAGTTAGATTTAAATCATCAAATATTTATTTGAGACTAGGATTCAAATCCCTGCTCCGACAGTGGGTGACCCTGGGCAAGTCTCATTCTCTCAGCCTTAGAGGAAGGCAAAGACAAACCCCCTCTGAACAAATCTTGCAAAAAAAAAAAAAAAACCCACCCTGTGATAAGTTCACTTTAAGGTTGCCATAAGTCAGAAGTGACTTGAAGGCGCACAACAACAAGGTGCCACCGACAGAGGGAGGTTCTTTCTCGCCATCACGTCTCTCCTCTTTGAAAACTGACTCAGGGTGATCTTAAGGCAACGTATCAGTTGGGGGGTTTTCCTGGCGAGATTTGTTGCCTTTGCCTTCTCTGAGGCTGAGAGGATGTGACCTGCCTGAGGTCACCCAGTGGGCTTCCATGGCCGAGTGGGGATTCAGACCCTGGTCTCCAGAGTCATAGTTTGGGTACACAAATGTGCCTGCTGCCATGTCCCTTTCATCAGGGATGTGGCAGCAAGGGGTGTGAGCAGCAAGAGATATGGCAGCAAGTGTGTGCACACACGTAAGCTGTTCCCTCATTTGTCCTTGTTGCTGCCTGCTGCTACTATTGGTGTCCAGCAGCAGGGCTTTGCAGACCCCTGTGAGGGCTCCTCAGACCCCCACATCTCTGCCCAGCTGGATCTGTTCTTTATATCTACAAACTAGGAGTCCAGTGTTGGTTGGTGGGCTTTTTTTTTCTTTTTTGTAATTTGTTTGTTAGATTTATATCCTGCCCAGTGAGTCACCTAGTGTGTTTTATGATCCAGTGAAGCCTAGATTCTGGATCTCCTAAGCCCCAGTCTAAAACTCTGAACCAGGGCTGTTGGGACTGCGCCCACTGAACCTCACTGGTTGACCTTGGGTGCATCACACACACTCAGCCCCAGAAAACCCCATGATAGTTTCACTGTAGGGTTACTGTAAGTCGGAAACAACTTGAAGGTACACAACAACAACGTCACAAAGTTGGAAGGGGCCTTGTGAGCCATCGAGTTTTCTGCTGCTCCAGAAACTAGGACAAGGAGCAATGGATTCAAGCTGCAGGAAAAGAGATTCCACCTGAACTTCCTGATGGTCAGAGCTGTCCGGCAATGGAATAGGCTGCCTCCATGGAGTGTGGTGGAGTCTCCTTCTTTGGAGGTTTTAAAGCAGAGGCTGGATGGCCATCTGTCAGGAGTGCCTTGAGGCAGAAGGGGGTTGGACTGGATGGCTCCTGAGGTCTCTTCCAACTCTATGATTCTATGAATCCAACTTTCTGCTCAGTGCAAGAAGTTCAGGGCTAGAGCATTTCTGGCAGATTGCTACCCAGGTCTGGTTAAAGACCCAGAGAAGGGGAAACACCACTCATCCACCTGTAGGTAACTCGTTCTGCTGTTAACTGACTCTTCCTGTCAGAGTTTCTCCCAATATTCAGTCATTTCCACCTTCCAACTTAAGCTGGTTATGTCTAGCCCACCCTGTGAGGCAGGAGAGAATGAATCTTTTGCCTTCTTCTATGGGACAGTCCTTTAGTGTCCTATTATTTCCGTCTCTGCCTGTGTCAGTTGGTCATCGCTGAACTATGAGAAACTGAGTGTGAACAGTGTTTCCTTTTGATAATCTTCCTTCTGGAGTCTGCCTTGGAAGCTTTGCACATGTCTTTCACTAGCAGCAAATGCAGGCAATTAATTCTATCCTGAATCCCCCCATTACACATAAAATACTTAATTCTACACATGGTTATCAAAATGTGTGCATGGGAAGTTTTTCAAAACACTTTGTGTGTGTGCGTGTGTGTGGCTGAAATGGAAATCTCTCTTTGCGGGAGGAAAACCTCTCTCTCGTTCCTGTCTGCCTCCTGTTTTCGGGAAGAATGCTCCCCACTCCCTCTCTTTCCACAGGATGTCAAATAAATAGCAAGGTTGAAGGAAGGCGATCCATCTGCCTGTTCCATTCCCAAAGCGCAAGCCATAAACCTTTCCTTCATGTGGACAGCCAAAGAGAACCTTTCCAACAGAAGCCGCATGGAAAAGAGGGTGCAACTTTGCCAGTGTTTCAAACTGTATCCTGTGTCAAGCTTCATACATATGCGTGTGTGTGTGTGTCATATATATATGAGAATTTTCTGAATCATTTGCGGTCTGGAAAGGAAGAGATTGGCTTGGTAGAGACCCAGAATCTTATGGCTCAGAAAGTTTGTTAGAGGAAGGGAGAGAGCAAGATGTGGATATATCATTAATGTCTGGCTGAAGTCCAACGGTTAGTCCTAACCAGAGTACACCCACTGAATCAATAGGGCTTACGTAAGTGTCAATACACCAAGTTCCAGGTGATTCAGTGGGTCTGTTTTGATTGGAATCAACAATTGTGTTTAGGGTTTGTGGGTGTAGCCCTAACCAGAGTCCTGGACTGAGGCTTCAAAGATCCAGGTCCCAAGCACTGCAGAGCCTTGGAACTCACTGGATGGCCTTGGGAAGGCCATTCTCTCTCAGAGTGATCTGCCTTACAAGGTTGTTGTGGAACTAAAGTGGAGGAGAGGAGAGCTACAGATGCTCCCTTCACTGGGAAAAAGGGTGAGCCATGAATGTAGCAAACATATATGTGCATAATTACTGAACAAGGGATTTACT
Organism: Iguana delicatissima; assembly: GCA_948472985.1. Classification (NCBI taxonomy): domain Eukaryota; kingdom Metazoa; phylum Chordata; class Lepidosauria; order Squamata; family Iguanidae; genus Iguana; species Iguana delicatissima. The sequence continues at coordinate 128,527 of CAOKZL010001354.1, forward strand.
GTAGATTTGGACAATCAGAGCCAGAGTAGTATAGGTGGTTTGAGCTTTGGACGACAAGTTGCTGAAAGGATTGGGGGTTAGGTTTCAGCACCTGGACAGATCCTTTAAAGTTGAGACTGGGTAGCGGGAGAGGGTTTGTGGTCATGAGAAAGGGCTCAGTGCCATCCTTAGTTGGCCAGCCAGCAGCTGGTGGAGGAGGAAGAGGACTAGAGGCAAGTGTTTAAAGGGCTGTGCAGCCTGACTGGAGAGGCTGAAAGGGAAGGTTCCCCCAGAAAAGATGCACCTGAGGTGGGTGGGAAGGGTTGAAGAAACTCCAAAATCCATGAAAGTTAAACCCAAATACAGGGAGGGCCAATTGTATTATTAATATATCCCGCTTTTTCTCCAAAACTGGGACTCAACACAGATCACCATTTAACAGTGCAATTAAAACACACACACACACACACACACACAAAATGTACATTAAAAGAAAATTAAACTATTTACTGTACTAAAACAATTCAAACCTCAGTAGAAGAATAAAAAAAAGATTTCAAAAAGTATAATACGGTGCGATCATATCAATTCACGCTGAAATGTTTTATTCTTTCTGCTGCTGGTTTAAATCTTGTTTTATGTTCAGTCATGACGTTACTGTTCAAATAACAGTAGCCAGGTTGACCATTAAACAAAATCCAAAGTGCCTATTGGGAAATGCCTTTGTTAGGCCAAACTGAGGTTGCAAAAACCATGATGCTATCTTTTTGAAGCTAACTGGCTTCTTCATCCAGCAAAGATGATTAAAAAATGATCACGCCGGCAGGGGGAAAAGTGATGCTGTTGGAGTTGAAAGTCTTCAGGTCTTCATCTTGTCTCTCTGATTAAACCTTCAGTCTGTAACATCCCAGACAAACATAGGCCATTTCTGCACTGTACTGTTATAGTGCTATTATTCTGCTTTCAACATCCTGGGGTTTGTAGTTTCCTGAGACCGAAGAGCACTCTGGCTGAGAATTCTAAATGCCTCTCCCTAAACTGCAAACGCCAGGATTCCATAGGATGTTGAAAGTGGAACAATAGCACTATAACAGTGTAGTGTGGAAATAGCTATGGTGTAAGGTGGGATCAGCAGGTTAGCCCAGGGTGAGCGGAGTGGGGAATGCAGCCTTTTGCACAAAAGTATCGCTGTTGCAATTAATAAAAAGAAAACTGGCTTGGAGCGAACATTTCCATAAATCTCGATCAGTGGTTCCAGAGTCTGGAACCTGTTGAGCTAGATCCTTCCATTATTTCCCATCAAGTTGACTCAAACTGAGCAAGAAACAGCAGAGGTCATTGTACGGCTGTCCAACAGTACCTCCCTCTGTGCTGGTCCTACAGGACAAAGACGATGGTACCGAAGAAATGGACATTCCAGTAATATTGAGAAAGATGGTGAAGTCTTGCACACATCTGGGCTCGTTCATTTATTTATTAATCCCAGTTGGTAAGATTCTGGTAGCATTCATTTCCTTAATAGGCTCCTGCTAATGACTTCTAATAGGTCACTTTTGGGATTATTAATCTCTAACAGGCTCTTTTATTTCTAGCTATTAAAATCTATTCCTCCTTCATCATCTCCTATTCCTCCCTTCTTATTACAGTTACTTGCTTTCTCTCACCACCGAGCCCCTTCATATTCTCAGACTGTATGTGGGTATATGTACACACACACACACACACACAAATACACACAATCAGAGAGGTTGTGAATTCACTCCGTCAAAACTCTTCCAAACAGCACAGGCAGTGGAAGCTATGATTTCAGAAGGGGAAAAAAATTGGCAGTGAAACTTTTCCTGTGCCAAATGCTAGGCAGAAAAGTTTTTACAGCCTTCCTAAAATTACATAAAGAGAGTGCCAAACGATTTTCTGTATAGTTTGTGTCATCTGAAAAACTGGCTCCTGAAAAACTGGCTCGTGGCCCCGATCCAAGAGGATTATAAACAGGCAGAAACACACCAAAGGATGCCACTCAGGTTTTCCTTTGGCCAAACTGACCAATCCAGGATCTGGGATTCAGCGTCAAGCAGCTGTTCTGGAGAGTGGCAGCTTTTAAGATGTGGAGTGACTAGTAATTAATGAATTGTGGCTAGTAATTAATTACTAGTGCAAATTAATGAGCAACCACACAGTGGAGCATCACAACTATTAGATGATAGAATGTTCTGTTATAGAATGAGATGGAACTCTGAAACAGGTTTGTCTAATCTGGAAGTATTTGTTTACAGAATATTTTTATTTAAACAATCCTGCCTAAATACAGGCTTTTAGGGTAAGGTTAAAAAGTTAATCAGAGGAAAAGTTATAAAGAAGAAGTGAAAACAGAGTAATAATGAGAAATGGTGTTTTAAAAACAGCATTTATTGGAACAGCAACAAAAACTTAAATTTTAGGTTTCAAAAATTTTCAACGACTGCCTGAAATAATTCAGATCCGGTGCAGGACGAGCAGATAAGGGCAAGGTGGAGACATGCACAATGGTTGCTTTAACATTCTTTAGCTTTACTCTCATTTTTTTATTTCAGCAGTTCGTGGTCTATCCCATAATCTCCTCCTGGTCTTGTTTTTGCAGAGAGAATGGAGGTTTTCCATCTTTTGCTTCCAATTATATTGTCTATTTAATTTGTAGATTGACTGTCCGGGGATGTCCATGCCAAGCCTTTTTGCTTGTTTGAAGAATGTGTTTGTGATGAACAAACTGTTGGAACTTGCAAAATTCATTCAAATAACTCTCCTGCTTCATTTTTTGATCCTAGATCAAAGTTTCCTACAATCTTCGATTCTTCTCTTTTTCTTATTTTTGCTTTCCAATCACGTATGACTAACAACAAGTCCTGTTTTGGTGTGTGATCCTTTTCGTCTGGGTGTTCTATATAGAATCTTTCAATTTCTTCATCTTCTGCCTCGGTAGCTGGAGCATGAACCTGGATTACGGTTATATTGGTGGGTTTTCCCTGAAGTCTTGATAATTTTTGGCCAGATTTTGCATTGTATCCTTTGACTGATTTTGCTACATCTCTCCTCCCTATTAACGCCACCCCATTTCATCTTAGATTTTCATTTCCAGACTAAAAGACTGTGTCATTGACTCAAAATGTCCCATTCCTGTCCATTTTAGCTTGCTCACCCCAAGGACTGCAATGTTTAAACATTCCATTTCTTGTTTTACTGTGTTTAGCTTCCCCGATTCATGCTTCCCACATTCCACATTCCTATGTGTTGTGCAGCTTCCAACTTTCTCTTCACCTCTGAGCATGTCGACAGCTGCATATCCTTTTGGCTTGAGTCCCGCTATGCCCTTAGCCACAACACAACTTTTCCTTTTCCTCTGCTCTCTACCCAAGTAGCTCACAGAGTGCCAGCCAAACTGGGAATGTCATTTTCTGGCACTCTCTTGTTTCAATTTGGATTGTTTCATTAAAGGGCTTTTGTGATAAAAGACATTCAAAAGAGGGTTACCATACCTCCTTCTGTGCAGTACTCACAAGTCTCAGCTACGGTGGTGTTACTCTAAGAGGTGGTCCACCTGCAATGCCAGCTGCTCCTTAGAATTTGGGGGAATTTAGCTCAAAGCAGGGTAAGGGAAGGATCTTTTCATTTGTGTATACTAGTACACTAAGGCCATTTCCGCACTACACTGTTATAGAGCTATTATTCCACTTCCAACTTTCTGTGGAATTCTGGGGTTTGTAGTTTCCTGAGGCCCAAGAGCTCTCTGGCTGAGAATTCTCAAGGGCACTCCCTACACTGCAAACCCCAGGATTCCATAGGAAGTTGAAAGTGGAATAATAGCACTATAGCAGGCTAGTGCAGAAATGGTCTAAGTCAGGAAAACTAATTGGGTGTCTTTGGGTGAAGTTTCTCTCCCTCTTTCTCTCTCTGCCTGACCTACCTTACAGGATTGTTGTGAAGATAAAGGGATGGATTGCCAAGCACAGTGCTTTGAGACCTCTGAAGGGAAAGAACATGAAACAGAGAGATACCTTCACTTGTATTCAGGTTTTGGGAGACTGGTTTTAATCTCATACTCACCCAGAGCTCAGAAAAGTTACTTTTAGGGAACTATAGCTCTCCGAATCCCCCCTCCCCGCCAATGCTGCCTGGAGGACTCTGGGAATTGCAGTTCAAAAAAGTTACTTTCCCTGGTTCTTCATTCACCCACACATTCAATGCGCCTTCACTCCAAAACACCTGGCGCAAGGAAGGAGGTTGAGGCTGGGATCAAGGCGATCCCCAGCCAGGATCGGGGCCTCCGCGGCTTCCTCTCCGAGGCTAGAGCCCTGACGGCCCGGTCTCCTCGGCTTGGCTGGGCCCAGAAAGGCCCTGAGTCGCGTGTGTGCTTCGGTCTGGGGTGAACCCCGGGCCGAAGCGAGGTCTGGAACGGCGGGGTCCCTCTATCCGAGGAAAAGCGAGAGAGGAAGCGGAACAGAACCGATCCAAGCAGCCCGCTCGGGGCAGGGAATGAAAAGAGAGCGAGAGGCGGCGCAGAGAGAGGGAAGCACGTCCAGGGCCAATTCCACACTAGACTGTTATAGTGCTATTATTCCACTTTCGACATCCTATGGAATCCTGGGCTTTGCAGTTTAGGGAGGGGCCCCTTTGAGGATTCCATAGGATGGTGAAAGTGGAATCACAGCTTAGTGCGGAACTGACCCAGGGCTTGCTCCCGGCGCTCACCAGCACCGCGTCCACACGACGCCTGCGGACGCGCGACTCTTCCAGGGGACAGGTCTTCCCTCCGCCGGCCGCGCGCGGGAGACGCGGGCAGGGAGAGACCGGGAAGCTGCCCTTCCTCCCAAGGGACCCCCGTCAGCCTCCACATCCGAAAACACGGGGCAGAAGCATCGTGGCCCCCTCTTTGGAGAAAAGGGACCCCAGGTCTCCCGTCTCGCCGCCTCCTTTAAACGGATAACGTTCCAGATCCTACTGTGCGCATCCATGACATGCCTGTATCTTTACATACAGCGGTGTTTAGGGGCAGCGGAACGTAGTGGTTTGAGCAGCGGGCTTGGACTTCTCTCACCATTCCGCTCGAGCCTGTTACAGCGCTATGATTCCTCTTGCAACCTCCTATGGAATCCTGGGGTTTGCAGTTTGGGGAGGGGCCGGACGGCCCCTCCCGAAACTGCAAACCCCAGGATTCCATAGGAGGTTGCAAGTGGGATCATAGCGCTATAACAGGCTCGTGCGGAAGCGTCTTGCTCAGTCTCAGAGGAAGGCCGAGGCAAACCTCCCTTCCAAACAATTCATGCCAAGAAAAACCCGTGACAGAGTCGCCTTAAGGTGGCCCTAATTCAGACAGGACTTAACAGGTATACAAGAAGACATCCAGGGGCATACCTGGATTTTGTTCTCCCTAATTTCCCTCCGGAGCTCCCATTTCTAGCAGCAGCGGAAACTTCAAATGAGCATTTAGAAATATAGATGTCGGCACCCAAAGAAGAGATGCAGGCAAAGTTACCGAGGAGGGAAGGTCAGCAGCTCACGCTCCTGTTTGGGAACCGAAGGCAGATTTCAGGGGGAGCAGGATTTTATTTGGAGGGCAAAGTCCTTGTTTTACCCACTCCTCTAGCCCAAATACCCTAAAGGCACCAGAAAGGCTCAGCCTCAGAGGAAACCGACGGCAAGCCTGACTTAAATCCCGCCGAGAAAACCCTACAATCGGATCACACGATATGTCTTTGGGGATCCGAAGGCACATCACAACCATGGGTGCCTTAAAATGCGCCCTCACAGCTCTCTCTGGTAACCCTGGATCCTCCATTAAAATATATATATATATTAAGAAAGAATAGATAAGGGAATAAGGTATTATTTAGGCTTCGTCCTGGGGTTGCTATCACTCCCCTTCCTCTAATTTTAGTGCCAGCTAGAATGGCTCCATTGAATGAGACTTGTTAAGCGTTACTCGCCTCCCATGGATGTGAATGGATCTCCTTCTGTCGAGACTACAGCAACATGAATTTAACTTGCTTCTCGAAGGAGGAGTTTTTACTAAAGAATATTTCACGTCCTAATCCTGACGTTGATTCGGGAGTAAATTCTACCGGTTTGCAAAGAAAACATGCACAGAACTACCGAGCAGAGTGGTCGAGTAGCACTGCTGTCATAATAATTGTAGTGATAACTAGGATTGATCGTGGAAGCTGGGCAGGTCAGTCCTGGTTATTATTTAGATGGGAGGCCGCCGACAAATATCAGCTGCTCTAAGCTAAATTTCAGAGGAAAGAGCTGGCAAAAATCACCTCTCAGTATTCCTTGCCTAAGAAGACCCTATGAAACTGATGGGGTCCCCTAAGTCGACAGGGATACACACAGAGAGATGACGCTTGACTGAAAAGCGACTGAAGGTCTTGGTATGTGTGTGTGTTTGTGTCGATATTAAAATATCCAGAAGGCTCTGAGGAGATCTCTTTGAAAAAATGATGGTCGATTTGCCTGCCTGTAGTGAAGAGAGGGGCCCAAATACTCGCAGGACCCCAGATCCTGTCTGCTCTTGGATGCTAAGCGGGGTCAGCCCTGGTTAGTAATTGGATGGGAGACCGCCAATGAAGACCAGGTGCTGTAAGGTAGATTTCAGAGCAAGAAACTGATAAAACTACCTCTGAGAATCCCTTGCCTAAGAAAAACCTATGAAATTCATGGGGTCGGCATACGTCGACAGGTATGTGAAGGCAGATATTGATGCAGGTATTGCTCATGAAATACCACGAATAATTAAGCAGCTAGTCCTCACCGTTTAGGGCCATAGCCTCCCTATGAATTTTTGGCAACAAAAGGGTCTGAGACCAGGGTTCGAATCCCCGCTGGGCCATGGATATGGACTGGGTGACTTTGGGCATGCCACACTCTCTCAGCCTCAGAGGAAGGCAAGGACAAACCCCTTCTGAACGAATTCTGCCAGCAAAACCCTGCCATAGGTTTGCCTTAGGGTCGCCACAAGTCAACAGCAAAAACCATCAGCCTGGAACAGATTTCACCAAATAGATTTCATCTGGGATAGAAAGAAATAAAGTGTCTTCACGGTGTATCCTCGAGAATTTTAGCTGGATTTCCATTTCTGGCTGACAACGCGTTCCAGGTAAGGGGAAAACGTCCAGCCAGCAAAATCGTTAGTTGGGATCTCGTTATCTCAGACGCCCCGGTCCTCTTTAGAAAGACACCTCTCCGCGCCTATCTTTTAAACCAGGTGAAATAGGGGAAATCGACTAAATCAAAAGGAAAACATGAAACTGGCGCTGTCTCCGACCTCTTTAACCTCTTAATTCATTGGCGGCCCTTTGCAGACCCAGAAAACCGGATTCCAAAGAAGTGAAGCGACTGCGGCCATTTCCGCACTAGACTGTCGTAGTGCTATTATTCCACTTTCAACACCCTGTGGAAACCTGGGGTTTGCAGTTAGGGAAGGGCCTTTGAGGATTCCACAGGATGTTGAAAGTGGAATGATAGCACTATAGTGCGGAAATGGCCCTGGTCAGAAAGACTCTGTCCTGCGGGAACTCTAGAACGGCCTCTAACGAGAACGATCCTGCCGTTACTGCGTCTACGTTCCTACCGTTTTCTAACGGACCGGTTGCAACCACAACAGGTTAACAGCAATTTTGTTTTCTCTCCTGAAATATATGCCCAGCTTCAGGGAAGATTGCAACGGACTAGCACGAATACCACCAAGGGGCCTTAATTAAACTAGTGTGATTTTTTTTTAATAGTGATTTTGTTCAAGTAAAGCAGCGCCGGCTCTGTCATGAGGCAGAGGGAATCAGGAGCTTCAGGCAGGAAATCTGGGTTGTCATGAAAGGGCAGCAAATTTTTAGTGATTGGATTCGTTCTCCACGCCTGCTTATTTCCAGGGATGGGAGAGGAGAGCTTGTAAATGTTTCTGTCTCATGGCCCAAAAATAACTTGATTCCTAAGGAACCTTATGTACCTGCACCAAGGTGAGCGGAAGTGACCTTTGGCTGCTCTGCCTCAGGCAGCAAAATATCTTTGGCAGCCCTTATGCGCGGAAAATTGCGACTTTTTTAAAAAGGAAAAAAAAATAACAGGCTAGGGAAGGGAAAGGTATATGAAAAGGATAGCCTAGGAAGGGGAAAAAGGAGAGGAGGGAAGGAAAGAAAGAACATTAAAGGAAAGGGGATGATAATAGGGCGCAATCTCCGGCGCGATCCTACGCCATGCTTATTCCAGAGTACGTTCCCCGTCCTTTGAGGATCGCAGCCTCTTTATCCCAAGAAAGCAAGCCTTCTGGCTGCAAGTAAGCCCTGTTAGTGGGCAGATATATGACCTGTGACTCCTCGTCAGGAAAAATCCTCTTGGCTTAAGAGCGGGAAGGGACTGACTGCCGAGTAAACGCGACCAGGATTGGGAGCAGCAGCTATTCTTTCAAGCCCACCTCCCGAAGGACCGACAGAAGACCACCACCACCCCGGATTTAGACTCGGTGGGAGAGTTGGATCGGGCCGGAGGCCCGATCCTTTGGAGAGAATCGAGCAAGCCCCCTGTTTCTAGAGGGAGTTAAAAAATAATCTAGCCAAAAATTGCCTGGGAAAATCAGCATGAAAGCCCCAGCTGAGATTAGGCAGCGAGCAAGCAAGATCCCTTCCCAGTCCAAAAAGAGGGAGAGGAGTGTGTGTGTGTGCAGATGTTAGCCACAACGGGCAGCCTTTCTCTGGAGGGACCAAAAGTTACACACAGGCTTCTCTATAGACAGATCGACCCCAAATAGAGAACCAGCCCCAAATGCCATCTTCAAAGGACTGGAGAGGGGGAGCAAAAGCGATTGCAGCACGCAATGCAAGAAATGCAATGAATGCAAGAAATGAAATACACGCAAGAAACGAAGACACAGCTCCCAGGGAAACGCTCTTCGAGGGACCCGAAACGAAGACGCCGGCTAGCCGTGGCCGTCACCCGGATCTCCAACCCCAGGAAACCGGTTGGAGGAGAAGCCAGGCGGACACCCCTCCGCTCCCACCCCCGGCTCTTCCCTCTGCCTTCCCCGCCACAGCGCTCTGCGCCCCATTGTTCCCCGGGCGCCCAATCCCCGCTCGCCTCTCCCCCTCCAACCAATGGCCCCGGGAGGCTGCCGCAGGGGCTCGGTGACGCCACCGCCCCGGCCCCTCCCCTTTTCCCAGGGCTCGGGTGGGTGGTCCCGGCCGTGCTGACGTCATGCCGCGTAGGGGACCGCGCCGCCCGCCCCCTCCCTCCCCATCCCGGGCTTCAAGGGCTGGAGAGGAGTTAGTTAGCAAACAGCCAAGGCGGGCTGGGGGGCGCGAGGACGGCGCCCGGAGGAGTGTGCATCGGGGGACCTTTTCCCCCCAAGCCCCCCTTTATTTTTCTGCATCTTAATACTTTGCCCACCTCTTTTTCTGCATGGTGGATATTATTTTCCATATCCTTTCCTGGGTGCTATGGGGGATCATTCCAAAAGTAAGTGCTGTTCTTTCCTTTGCTGGCTTTTTTAAAAATTCCCCCCCCCTCCGAACACTGCCTGGACACATTGAGGTCTATAGGAATGTGCTTTCTTACCAGAGGTTTGGGAAGGGTTTTGCCTGCACCAAACCTCTTTAGATTTGGGGGGGGGGATGCGACAGTGTCAGAAAAACAGGGCTGGGGGTGAAAAGACTCTAAATTATTATTATTGCTGCTGCTATTGTTATTATTATTATTTTTATTGGCAATCTCTTTGGCTCTCCGATTCCTCCTTTGCTTTGGGTTGGATTCTTTTTGCAAACCTGCTTTAAAAATCCGCCCTCGGTTTTAAATCTCATTTATTATTATTGTTATTATTGTTGTTGTTATTATTATTGGAAATCTCTTCGGCTCTCCCTGTTCCAATTCCTCCTTTGCTTTGGGTTGGATCCTTTTTGCAAACCTGCTTTAGAAATCCACCCCTGCTTTAAATCTCATTTTTAGTTCAAAAAGACCGTATTGTTATGATTGGCCTTTTGGTGGGTTACCTCCTGCGGAGGTTTCACTGCGAAATTCAGAAGCAGAGAGCGAATAAAAATTATTATTTCGACGCAGTCATTTCACGGATGCTGAGATTCTCTCTCTCTGTACGCGTGTCGGTCTCTGTGTGTGTCTTTTAATTTACGAAAGACCCGCATAACCGGCCCTTTTGCCTCTTTATGAATTTCCTTCTCGTTCTTTGGTGCAATCGCCAAAGGAAAAAGTAGAAAGAGGTCTGGCAGAGATGCCCTCCGGAGGTTGATCTTTCTTATTCGGTTCTGGTTGCTTTTGGAGGGGGGGCTCCGGTTATGTCCAGGGTTACTAACAGGGGCCTGACTTCTCTTGCTAGCCTTCACTAGAACAGATCTGTTAAATCAGTGGGATGGACTTGCATTGCTATTCAGTCACTGATCCAATGAGTCTACCCTAGCTGGGAGTCACCAACACGATTTCAGCTTATTATTAGTATTATTGGTGGTAGTACCAGGGTTCTAGCTTGATATCTATAAGCTGAGATCGATGCATCTATATAGCTATATAGGTATATCTAGATTTTTCTGTTTCTGCTGTTTCTTTCCCACTTTAGCCATTTCTGCACTAGATTGTTACAGCGCTATGATTCCACTTTCAACATCCGACGGAATCCTGGGGTTTGCAGTTTAGGCCCTCAAAGGCCCCTCCCTAAACTGCAGACCCCAAGATTCCGTCGGATGTTGAAAGCGGAATCATAGCGCTGTAAGAGTCTGGTGCGGAACTGGCCTTTGCTGAGAGTCGCCTGTCCGGTCCCGTTCTCAGCCGCTTTTCGCTCCTTTCCCCCACTGGTAGAAAAACCCGGGATTGCCATGTGCGTGGGCTGCGGGAGCGAAATCCACGACCAGTACATCCTGAAGGTCTCCCCGGACCTGGAGTGGCACGCGGCGTGCCTGAAATGCGCGGATTGCAGCCAATACCTGGACGAAACCTGCACTTGTTTTGTGCGAGATGGCAAGACCTACTGCAAAAGGGATTACATCAGGTGAATTCTCTCTCCCTTTCGAAGCAGAACAGCCGGGGCCGCGGGGGGGGGCAATAATGACTTGCCAACCATGCAATTCTCTTTTTCTCATTTTTCCCCCTCATCTTTTTTTTTTTTTAACATTATGTCCTTTTTGGCAAAGCTGGAAGGTTTGCAAAAATTAATTTGATTTCTGTGCTATTATTTTTTAATTTTTATTTTTTTTGCAAAGAAAGCCATATTCTTCCTTTGGGATCATTCTCTCGTTTGGGAAAATTTAAAGCGGGTCAGCACGAGTAGCAATGGTGTCTGTGAACTCCTGACCGCCGGAAGTTCAGAAAAGAATAATCGGTGAGGGGAAAAAATCCTCATAATGTACTTAATTTTTCTCTCCATGCTTCTCCTCCCCCAACCACCAGCGAGTGGGAAGCGATATATTAGCTTTTTTTGTGTGTAAAAGTTTGGAAGGGAAAGAATAATGGCACTTACAAACCCCGGGAATGCATTTACTTGGAAGTAAATCCCGTTGATTTCGATGCGGCTTGCTTCTAAGTAAGTGAGGCAACAGGCTAAGATCCTGTTCATTCCTGCAAAAGGGAATAATTCGAATTATCATCGAAATAATTCGATGATGAGGAATAAAGAAATTGCATTAATCGTTGTTTTCTGCTCATTCTGTTGCCTCGTCTAGAAAGCTACATCCGAGGTGATTTCCTTTGGGTATCAAAACAGAATGAGGAAGAAATAGAATATTTCTAATGAGCAAAGATTAAAGTATAGCATGGTGAGAATTAAGATACAAATGATCCAGGCATGGAACGATTGCCAAGAGCAACGGGAAGGCATCTTCTTGTTAACCTTATTCAGCTATCCTTATGATTCGGTATTAATTCGGCGCCATTGAGATCTCTGAGGTCTCGGCCTCGGTTACGGAAACTTCGAAATTGCTATCATCCCGAATGGGCCGAAGATGAAGCCCTGGTGCAGCCACACTAAGGATGCGCGTGGCTTTTTTGTTTTGTTTCCCGACCTAGGCCTCTGCCCCTAAGAGCATACAGTGCAGACGGTGGTTATTTTGCAAATTATAGAGCATTCTGCTAGTGCAGGGAAAGCCTGTTGTTGTCAGGCCTGAAGGCTCTCCGGTTTTGGAAGTCTGGAGGCGCTTTGCCTCAGCTCGGAGCCGACAGCTAGGGCCATTTCCGCACTAGCTTGAGCTAGTGCTGCGATTCCGCTTTCAACATCCTATGGAATCCTGGGCTTTGCAGTTTAGGGAGGGCCCCCGAGGCACAGGTCCATGCCGGCCTGTATAGTATCGCCTTCCACAAATGTCATTGTGCCAAGTGCAAACCGGAGTGGATCCGGATTAAAGTGGCAGGGCTGACCTCAGATACCTTTGTGCCTCTCTTCTCCCCCTCTGGCTGCCTTTCTTTGGCGCTCTAGAATAAAAACCACTCTTTCCAAAAGGAGAAGTCTGCCCCTCCAGGCGCTTTAGGATGCGTGTGAAATTACTTGACAGGGTGCCCCTGCCCCTGTGCAAAGCACCCCTCCGTATATCGCCTCCTCTCATAAATATATAAATAAAAAAATATTTATTATTAATTAGGTGACAGCTGTGGCTCCTCTTTCCTCCCATGCGTTTAAGGCGGTCCCCTCTGCCTTTTTTATCCTCGCAGTAACAACAGTCCTGTGAGGGAGGCCAAGCCGAGCAAACTGCAAACCCCAGCGTTCCGTGGGATGTTGAAAGGGGAATCCTAGCAGGATGGTGCGGAAACGGCCCGGGTCTCTGCCCCGAGGAGCTGGCAGGGGCGTCTCTCCTTGGCTGCGGGGAGGGGAGGGGGAGGGCCGGGGTCTGAGAGTGTGTGTGGGGGGGTCCCCCTCCCTCCCTCCTCTGACGGCCCGCTCCCCGCCAGGCTCTTCGGCATCAAGTGCGCCACGTGCGCGGGGGGCTTCAGCAGCAGCGACCTGGTGATGCGCGCCCGCGAGAAGGTCTACCACCTGGAGTGCTTCCGCTGCGCCGTCTGCAGCCGCCAGCTCCTGCCGGGCGACGAGTTCTCCCTCCGCGAGCACGAGCTCCTCTGCCGCGCCGACCACGCGCGCCTCCTCGACCGCGCCGCCGCCGCCGCCGCCGCCGCCGAGAGCCCCCCGCGCAGCCCCGGCGCAGGCGGAGGGGCGCGCCTCCCCGGCGGACGGGGCCCCCCCGGCGCCGGCGCCGCCCTCCAGCTCGCAGGTACGCCCGCGGCCGGGCCAGGGCGGCCGAGCCCGCTTCCCCGCGGCCCTCCCTGCCTCCTTCCCTGTCCCCTGCCTGCCTGCCGGCCGGCCGGCCGGCCTGCCTTTCGTTTCTTCCTTCCGTTTTCTTTGCTCCTCTCCTTTCCTCACTTCCCTTTCCTTCTTTTCTCTTCTTTCCTCTCTTCTTTCCCTTTTCTTTCATTCCTTCTCCTCCCTCTCTTCTTTCTTTCCTTTTTCTTTCTTTCATTCCTTCTCCTCCCTTTCTCCTTTCCTTTCCTTCCTCCTTCCTTCCCTCCTTTTTTCTTCCCTTCCTTCTCTCTTTCCTTTCGCTTTCCCCTTCCTTCACTTCCTCATCGTTTTCTTTTCTCTGGTTCTAATTTTTCCCCTTCCCTCCTTCCTCATTTTCTCTTTTTCTGTGCCTCCCTCCTTCACTTCTTTCTTTCCATTATTCTTTCTTTCTTTCTTTCTTTCTTTCTTTCTTTCTTTCTTTCTTTCTTTCCTCCCCAATTCATTCATTCTTTCCCATCTTTGCTCCCTCCCTCCCTTCTTTTCTTGCTTCCTTCCTTCCTTCCTTCCCTCCTTTCTCTCTTCATCCTCACCCCCCATAATTCATTTTTTTTTGTCCTTCCTCGCCCCTGGGTGCGCCTTAAAGGGGGCAAAGCGGGCGGTGAGTGGAGCTGAAGCTTCAGGTGGCCTCCAGGCCCTCCCCAAAGGAGGGTTACTAATTGAAAGAGCCCCTGCCCCGAGGTGCTTCCAGTACATATTTGGAGAAAAAGAGCAGCAAGGAAAGGGCCTCCAAGCAGAGCACCTTGTTGTTGGTTTTCTTTCCGGATTCTCTGCTTGGGCGCTGCTTTGTCTCTTTCGGAGAGGGGACACCCCGAGAAAGGAGAGGGGGGGACCCCCCTTTCGAAAGAAAGAAAGAAAGAAAGAAAGAAAGAAAGAAAAGATCCCATGAGAATTGGGAAAAGTTTTGGCGACAGAGGAAAGAAGGCCATGGGATGGGGTTCCCATGCCCCACCTATCCAGAGTCTATGGGCGGATCCTATTTGGTTAAAGACTCCCCCCTCCCAGCTCCAGACCTGCCTCAACGTGGGAGACCCCCTCCCTTCCTTCTTCCGGCACTTTCTCAGCCACGCAGACTCCCCCCCTCCACTTTCCAGGTGGGAAGAGGCTTAAGAAGAGATGGAGAAATCCCTCTCCATCTCCCCCCATTGCCACCCCCTCCCCCCAAAATAATAATCATCATAATAGAAATACTTATTAGAAAACAGATCCTGTTACTTCCTGGGGAATTCAGGAAAGCTGGAGTGATGCACCAGATCCAAATCTCAGCCCTTCCTCTTTTTCACATCAAGACTTCAGCTCGCTACACCCCTAAAACAAAGACTGGGGGTGTCCAAAATCCGAGGGGGGCCTTTTTTTAAAGAAAAAGTGGGTGATTCTCCTCCTGGCTCCTTTCTATGCACAGGTCTATGCCGGCCTGTATAGTAGCCCCAGCTACAAATGTCATTGTGCCCTATTAAAACCGGAGTGGATCCGGATTAAACTGGCAGATACCTTTCTGCCTCCCTTTTCCCCTCTGGCTGCCTTTCTCTGGCGCTCTAGAATAAAAATCACTCTTTTCAAAAGGAAAATCTGCCCCTCCAGGCGCTTTAGGATGTGTGTGAAATTATGACAGGGTGCCCCTCGGTATATCCCCTCCTCTCATAAATATATATAGAAATAAAAATGATTTATTATTAATTAGGTGACTAATTATTTATTATTAATTAATTTAAGGAGGTCCCTTCTGCCTTTTTTGTTCTCGCAATAACAACAAACTGCAAACCCCAGAATTCCATAGGATTGTTGGAAGTGGAATCACAGCACTATAACAGGCTTAGTGCGGAAATGGCCGAAGTCTCCCTGAACTCAGCCGGATTTGTTTGTAAGGAAACCTCCCTGTTTTCATTTTTCTTAAATCCATTTGGGTCTGAAATCTCTTCCACTGTATTTGTCTTTTTTAACTGAAGAGTCCAGGTGCAGCTGCAAGGGGAAGAAAGGAGAGGCTTGCCCCTAAATAAGAATTTTGCTCCCCACCCCCATGACAACTTGCTGCGGTCCCCAAATTTCTAGCCTTGCAAGAAATTTGACACTGAACATTGTTCCTACCTAGAGCCATCCTAAATGTAGTGGCGTGAGCGTTGGGCTAGGACGCTGGGAGAACAGGGTTGGAATCCCTGCTCAGCCCTGGCCTTGGGGAAGTCGCACTCTCTCAGCCTCAGAGGAAAGCAAGGGTGAAACCCTCTGGGAACAAATTCTGCTAAGAAAGGCCCAGGATGGGTTTTGCCTCAGGGTGGGCCTCAAAAAGGAGACCAGGCTCCTCCTGCTTTTTATTCTTTAAAAAGCCCAACGCCTTTCCATCTATGGATAAATTAACTGGCCTTCTTTAGGGGCTATATTAAAAGCAAGCATAAATATGGATATCTCTCTCTGTGTGTGTGTTCGTACACATATAATTTTCCAATCTTATAACAAGCGACATCACACATAAAGAAAAAATGTAGAATACTTCCAAGTTCAGATAGTGCAGTATACTGTTTATCATCATATATAATGATCATATACAATTTTCAGTATATTCCACATGCTTTCCAGCACTTCTTCTTTTGCCTTAGGGTCTCCCTAAGTCAGAAATGGCTTGAAGACACACAACCACCTGTATCAGGGGCGCAGAACCTTTGGCCCCCTCTTGACCTTTTGGATTCTAACTCCCATCCTCCCTGCCCAGCATGGTCAAGGATAATGGGAGTCCAGAGCATGGGGTAACAGGGGTTTGCTCACGGTCTCTCAGCCTCCGAGGAAGGCCAAAGCAAAGCCCTTTTCTGACCCAATTCGGCTCAGAAAACCCCGCGATGGGTTGGCTTCATGAAAGAGCGCAACCACAACCGAAGTCTTTGCCGTGTGGCCCTTCCCTCTTTCCCTTCGCTTGTCCCCCTCTTGCTCCCAATCCCTAAAAACTCTATTTTTAAATGCTGAACTGAAGTTGTAAGTTGCTACAAGGCTAGGAATTTGGGAGGCACTATGCAAAATTTTGGTTTTTTGGGGGAGGGGATTCTTATATTTTGGGAAGAGAATTCTTAGTTGGAAGGGCCAGGGTCCCTTACACCCCTGCTGGAGGGTTGCATGGGAAGGAGGGGGAAAGCACGTGTAGGATCGCGACCGTACTATATCCTGTGTCCGTGAATTTATATCTAGAAAGTCGCGGTAGTTCTGTTGATCAACTGGGGTGGGAAAAAAAGGGAATCCCAGATTAATAGGGAGGAAAGCCTTGCGTTGTGGCTCTGGAGCGTGTCCCAAGAAAGATTTTGGCATTAGGGACACCTCCCTCAAGATCTGTCTTCCTATATCCGGATTATTTTTCGCCCCTCTCTATAAGCACCGTTGTTCTTGGATTCTCTATTTTCAACGGAGCCGGTTAGGTGTCTTTATAATGTTACGATTAAAAAAAAGAAAAAGAAAAAAAGCTGATAATATCTAAGCAGGTTTTTGGTTCGTCGTTTGAAAGCGAGAAAGAAAGAAAGAAAGAAAAATTATTATTATTATTTTTATTCTTATTCAAATATGGATCAGGCAGCGATTGGGGATTCCTTCTTGGGCTCCGCGGAGTTGCCTAAATCTATTCGGAAGTAAATCGCGTTGCCTTGGGAAGGACCCCTCTCTCCAGCAAAGGAAGGACGCAAACGAAGGCGTGTTTACTCGGGAGTAAATTCCACCGCATTGCTTGGGATTTGCCCTCGAGTAGGCGTACTCAGCCTTGCAACCCTTACTTTCGCTTTACCACCGCGGGCTGCAGCCCTCGGTCTACATAGGTGTAAACCCCATTGACCGGAATGAGGTTTACTCCCGAGTAAACACCCGTGGCACCCAATCTGGCACCCCGGGGCAGCGTTGGCTTCCTTTCCCATATAACCCTCCCTCCATCCGTGCAAAGACTAGAATTATTTTTATTATAGCGCGCGGTATCTGATCATTTGAGAACCCCGTGCTTCAAAAATACCCATTTTTAAGGCCATTGCAGGGGAAATTTTAAAAGGTCTATTTAGGAAAAGGCTCATGAGAGAATCGGGAGTGGGAGTTGAAATATTATTATTTCGGGGGGAAAAAATTCTGGACCTTTCGGTGCTAAGGAAACCAGCTATCTCGTTTGTGCGAGCGGTTGTTTTGGGTAACTTCTAATTCGTTTCCCGTTTAAAGCCTTGCTCTCGCTACTTAATTGAAGAAGCTAATAATAATTGTGATAAAAATAGTCTCCTTCTGAATTAGAGAAAATAACAACAACAACAATAATAATAATAGAGATTAAAAACAGAAGATTTTGGGACACAGTATTCTTGTGTATATTTATATCCATAAGCATATCGATACCTATTTACAGGCAAGTGGATATTTTAAGCTACAGTAGACATTTGCGCAGTCCGATCGATATTAGCGGTTTGCTATTAATGCTAATTTTTTTTAAAAAAATGATTACCTTCCGGAATACAAAACAAGGTGAATTCGCCCTTTCCCTTTCTACCACTCGGGGTCCAAACGGCTTGCATGGTTGAGAAGACAAATTTGGCAATGATTTTGGAGTCTGGCTGGGGGGGGACCAAACTCCCTAAACTGCAACCCCCAGGATTCCACAGGATGTCGAAAGTGGAATAATAGCACTATAACCATCTAGTGCGGAAAGGGCCTAGGAAAGCTCTTCTTGCAACCTCCTGATCTTGATGATTTTTTTTTTCCAAACTCGACACGCCTTCCTTATGTTGGGGGTCTAGCGGGGAGAATTTTGTCCTCGTTAAATGCTTCCTTCATTCCCCAAATTTCTAGCCCTGCAGAGTGTGAGCCTTGAAAAATCGTTTACACTCAAATATTCTTCTATTTGCTGCCTGTTCGCTTTGCCCGGGTAACTCTGCCTGACCCTGTTCTTTGGATGCTTGAACTGTACGTCTTAAATGTTTAATTGGAGTTTTCAGTGGCTTTTGGGGGCTGAAGGACTATTTCGTTGGGAGGCGGATTTCTCATATCTGGGAGGGGCGAGGTTGTCATTTTGCCTGCCCCTTCCTTAGCAACACTCCTGGAAAGCCAATAAGGTACAGCAATAAAATAAAAGCAGAGATTTTCTAACGCAGTCAGAATGGAGCTTTGCATTTTTATTTTTGTTTTTAAATTTTTTTAAAACGCGTATAAATCTTGTTCGTTTGCATCAGATCAAATGCGACCGTGTCCATTAGTTGAGAGGCGTTCTTTGAACTTCCCGTCTGTTTTTGGGAGGGGGTGGTTGGATTTTTAAAAATCCCTGTGCTTCGAAAGATGGGGTGACAGCCCCCCCCCCCGAAAAAAGGTTTGGGTCTAAAATCCCTTCCGGTGACAGAGTTTAGTTTGGCATCATCATACTGAGGGTGAGTTTTAGGGCGGTCAAGATGCAAAGCCCTTGGCAGAGAACACAAAGCCGGGTCCCTGCCCCGAGAGACTTACAGAGTAAAATTAAAAAATAAGGAGAAACAAGGAAACGATGAATCTTCCCTCTGTCCTGTTTAGCAGCCTCAATTGTCTATTTTTTGATTAAAGAAACGGCCCCGTCTTCACTGAACAATTATAGCAGCTTCCTACCCTTTAATTGGCCTAGCTCCATCCTGAGGAACCCTGGGATTTATAGTTCAGCCAAATACACAAATTTCTTTCCTAGAGACCTCTCCTGAACTTCAGTTTTGATCTGCCCGGCGCCTCTCCACCCTGCAGGGTTAAACCGCTTGAATCTTCTAGCTCTCTCTTTTCAGGGGTTCTTAATTCCAGCCCGCTCACCTTTTGGGGACTGCAGCTCCCAGCATCCCTTACCATGGGCTGTGCTGCCTGGGGATACTGGAAGCTGGAGTCTAAAAAAAAATCTGGAGACTCAAAGCTTGGGGAGTCACGGCTCTAGGTGAGAGTCTTAAATCCCTCTTGGAACTACGGCCCCAGAGTTCCTTCGGAAGATGGCCGGGACCTTTAAAGCGGCATGAAACTGAAGCCATTTCCGCACTAGACTGTTATGGCGCGATGATTCCACTTGCAACCTCCTATGGAATCCTGGGGTTTGCAGTTTCGGGAGGGGCCGGCCGGCCCCTCCGAAACTGCAAACCCCAGGTCCGTAGGAGGTTGCAAGTGGAATCATCGCGCCATAACAGTCTAGTGCAGAGCCAGGTGCCTCCCGTAGACAGGTGGTCGAGGCGAGGTTGGCTTGATTGGTGGGGAGACGACGGTTTCCGTAACCCGATAGTTGTTCGGGGGTGGGCCCCTCCGGTCACGCGCCTCCGGGGGATGCTGGGTGTTGCGGTCCGGCGCCAGGAGGTCTCCCTTTTCCCTCCGGCAGAGGCGGCGGCGGCGGCGGCGGCGCCCTCCTCGCTGCGCCCGCACGCGCCCAAGGCGGCGGAGAAGACGACGCGGGTGCGGACGGTGCTGAACGAGAAGCAGCTGCACACGCTGCGCACCTGCTACGCGGCCAACCCGCGGCCGGACGCGCTGATGAAGGAGCAGCTGGTGGAGATGACCGGCCTCAGCCCGCGGGTCATCCGCGTCTGGTTCCAGAACAAGCGCTGCAAGGACAAGAAGAAGTCCATCCTCATGAAGCAGCTCCAGCAGCAGCAGCAGCAGCAGCACGGCGACAAGGCGGTGAGCGGGGCCCTGCCCGCCCCGGTCCCTCTCCCCCTCCCCCTGCCCGCCCCCGGCCCCTCTCCCCCTCCCCCTGCCCGCCCCCGGCCCCTCTCCCCCTCCCCCTGCCCGCCCCCGGCCCCTCTCCCCCTCCCCCTGCCCGCCCCCGGCCCCTCTCCCCCTCCCCCTGCCCGCCCCCGGCCCCTCTCCCCCTCCCTCTGCCCGCCCCCGGCCCCTCTCCCCCTCCCCTGCCCGCCCCCGGCCCCTCTCCCCCTCCCCCTGCCCGCCCCGGCCCCTCTCCCCCTCCCCCTGCCCGCCCCGGCCCCTCTCCCCCTCCCCCTGCCCGCCCCCGGCCCCTCTCCCCCTCCCCCTGCCCGCCCCCGGCCCCTCTCCCCCTCCCCCTCCCCTGCCCGCCCCGGCCCCTCTCCCCCTCCCCCTGCCCGCCCCCGGCCCCTCTCCCCTCCCCCTGCCCGCCCCCGGCCCCTCTCCCCCTCCCCCTGCCCGCCCCGGCCCCTCTCCCCCTCCCTCTGCCCGCCCCCGGCCCCTCTCCCCTTCCCCTCCCCCTGCCCGCCCCCGGCCCCTCTCCCCCTCCCCCTGCCCGCCCCCGGCCCCTCTCCCCCTCCTCTGCCCGCCCCCGGCCCCTCTCCCCCTCCCTCTGCCCGCCCCCGGCCCCTCTCCCCCTCCCTCTGCCCGCCCCCGGCCCCTCTCCCCCTCCCTCTGCCCGCCCCCGGCCCCTCTCCCCCTCCCTCTGCCCACCCCACTGCCCTCTCCCCCTCCCTCTGCCCGCCCCCGGCCCCTCTCCCCCTCCCTCTGCCCGCCCCGGCCCCTCTCCCCCTCCCTCTGCCCGCCCCCGGCCCCTCTCCCCCTCCCTCTGCCCGCCCCCGCCCCTCTCCCCCTCCCTCTGCCCGCCCCCGGCCCCTCTCCCCCTCCCTCTGCCCGCCCCGCCCTCTCCCCCTCCTCTGCCCGCCCCCGGCCCCTCTCCCCCCTCTCCTGCCCCCCACCCCTCTCTCCCTCCTGCCCTCCCACCCTTCCTCCTCCTGCCCCAATCACAGGGTTCAAATGATTCATTTCCATTTATTTATTTCCATCTATTTATTGTTTATTTATTTATCTTATCTATTGATTTGTCTATCTGGCTTTCTCTTTTCTCCTTCCCGAAGCTCAACCATTTATTAGTAGGGTTTTTGAATTTGAGTTTCTTTTCTATGTTTTTATAAATATGGTCCCTGACCCCTTGCCCTCTCTCTCTCCCCTTCTCCTTCTCCCTTCTGCCCCAATGAGATGGTTCAAATTATTTATCTATTTATTTGTTTCTATTTATTTATTGTTTGTTTACCTATTTATCTACTTATTTACCCATTATCTGTTTATCTACTGATTTATCTTTCCCTTTCCTCCTTCCCAAATCTCAATCATTTATTATTATTATTATTAATTATTATTTTGAATTAGAATTTCTTTTCTGTTTTTATAAATATAGTTGCAGACGAGTTGCTGTCTCTCCCCTTCTCCTTCTCCCCCACCCCAATTTGAACTGTCTGTTTGTTTATTTGTCTGTCTCTGTCTATTTATCTATCTTTATTATTTATTGATATATCTATCTATTTATTTATTTTTTACTTCCTATTATTTATTTACCTATCTATGTTTTTATCTATCTTTCTCTTTCTTCCTTCCCAAATCTCAACCATTTATTACTTTACTTTTTATTTTTTTGAATTTTAGTTTCTTTTATATATTTTTTACCAATATAGTTGCTGACCGGGCCCTCTCTCTCTTCCTCCTCCTCCATCGTTCCCAAATTTGAACTATCTATCTATTTATTTATTTACTCATTTACCATATTTATCAATTTTTTAATTATTTATTTACCCATTTACCTATTTATCTATTTATTTATCTAATTATTTATCTATGGCCATTTTCGCACCAGACTGTTATAGTGCTATTATTCCACTTCAAAGGCCCCTCCCTAAACTGCAAATCCCAGGATTCCATAGGATGTTGAAAGTGGAATAATAGCACTATTAACAGTCTAGTGCGGAAATGGCCTATCTTCTCTTTCCCAAATCTCAATCATTTATTATTTTATTTTTTTAACTTTATTTTATAAATTTTTTAGAATATAGTTGCTGACCAGGCCCTCTCTCACCTTCTCCCTCTTTCCCCAATCTCAACCAACTATTTATTTTTTTTTTATTTTAGTTTATAATTTTGATTTATTTATCTACAATTTACTTTTAGAAATCGTTGTCTATTTATTTATTTTATTAAAGTGTTTATTTATTTGTTTGTTTGATTACATTGATATCCCACCTTTCTCCCAAATCGGATCCAAGACGGCTTGCCATTGCATCAAAAAAGATGCTACTGAAACATTTAGTTCAGAAAAATTAAAAATTTAGATCCTGCTCTGTATCTGAAGGTTTCGGGGCAACTTTATAATCAAATCATTTTTTTTTTAAATGACAAGAATAACACAAAATGATATGAAGTAGTTCATCAATTAAACACCAGATGATTTAAAACTTTATTTATTTATAATTTACTTTTAAAAATACATCATCTATCAATCAATCTAGTTATCCTATTTATTTATTTTAAATTGATATCCCGCCTTTCTCCCAGAGGAGATCTGAGGCAGTTCACCATTATCTAAATAGATGCTGCTAAAGCATTTAGCTTACAAAATTTAAGTTAAAAATTTAGATCCTGCCCTGTAGCTGAAGATCTTAGAGTGGCTTATGATAAAATTAATTTTTAAAAATAAAAAACAACAGTAGGCAACGATCTCAAGGCGGCTTACAATAAAATAAAAAGTCACAGTAGTTTAAAAAAATTAAAATGTGTTAAGTGGTTCATCAATTAAACATAGGACAATTTAAAACCCGTGAAAAGAACTGTAGACAGTGCAACGGTGAGACGTGTGCAGCCTCTGTATAAATCAGTAAACTCTGAAAGCATGTTGACTTGGCACTGAAATGATGCCACGGTCGGCACCAATGGGGTCTCTTAGGAGAGAGAATTGCCACCCCGTTGGGGTGCCTTTCCTCAGACACAGTAGCTTCTCCAATTATAAATCGCATTCCAATACTTCGATTGCTCGTTTCTCCAAATATTGTTGTTGTTTCCGACATACGGCGACCCTAAGGTGAACCTTTCGCGGGGTTTTTGTGGGGCTGAGAGTGTGTGCCATGCCCCAGGTCACCCAGTGGGTCTCCACGGCTGAGTGGGGCGTCGAACCCTGATCTTCAGGGTTGTAGTCCAGTATTCAAAACACTACGCAATGCTGGATCTCCCTTGGATAGAGGACGGGGCATAGATTTATTCTAATAAAAAAATGCAATAAATTACCTGGTTGCATGACAAGCAACGCTTGCTGAAATTAGCACTTCTGCACAGGCATTAAAGGTGTAGGAGTTTTTCCCCCCTCCAGTTTTCACTCTGGCAACCTTAGATGCCGCAGAATATCTCATGGCATGCTGCAGATCAATTGCTATTCCTCGAGAAAGCATATTGACGGTGGATCCCTGTTAAAAACGCCGTGTGGTTGTTGGTCTGTTTGTATAGAGAGGCGAAAGTTGCTCTGAATCAGCTTGTGGAGGATACGCCAGGAAGTCTTTTTGCTCCTCGTTCCTTAATTGGCAAACGTGCAAGTTAACCTCAGTACTAATTAATGGTTTAATCATAGGTTAATTAATGATTAATTGCAAGTTAATTCCTGTTCCCTTTTGGATCTGAGCTTTTCCAGTCTTCTCTACTGTTGTTCTTTGCATTGTTCCCAACCAGTTTCCCAATTTGGACTTCAGGGCCCATTGTCCTTCACATTGGACCATTTTAGCTAGGAATGGCAGGAGTTTTTTTTTTTTTTTATTGAGTGTATTTCTTTATTGCTATTTTGTTCAACTGCCCCTCCCGAAAGTGAGGAACAATACAAAAACATTCCTTTAAAAAGCAATTTAAGAAGTGTTAAGACTTAGATCCTGAAACCGATTGAAAACAGGTTTAAAAATCCACCTTTAAAATCAATGTTACAGTTCAAAGTTTATGTGAAATAATGCAGTTTTTAATGAAGCTCAAAATGTCTGATGGGCACCAGGACGGAGAAGTTTGCTGTAGAAGGGTGTGTGTGTGAGAGAGAGACGAGAGAGAGAGAAAGAGAGATGGAAACGTGCACAGAATATTGGCTTCCCTGCTGAGCTGTTTTTGTTGTTGTTTTGTAATGTTGCATTACATGGCAGTGCTCCATGTGCCATATGCATGCCATAGCTTTCCCAAGGGCTTTGTGTGTGAGAGAGAGGGGGGTTAAATTGAGAGGAAAGTCAATATTCTGCCCTATCACCTCCACCACTGGTGGCCCCTGAGTCAGTAGAGGTGGTGGATCCATTCTGGGTTTTAGTCCAAACTTTAACAGACCTCTCCAACATGATGAACTTGTTTTGGAGATAAGTTTTCAACCCTTTGGGTAGCTCTTTCAGAGTTTGAACTAGAAAGTAAGACTCCTGTGGCCCTTCCAATGTTGTTGGGCTGTAATTCCAAGCGGCCCTAACCAGCATAGATAGTGGAGAAATAATGCTGGGAGGGGCCACACAATTCTCGTCCCTGGTCTAAAACCTGTAGTGGATTCACTGCCCCGCTGACCTGGGAGCCCCCAGCCTCCCTCTTCCTGCCCATGATCAATCTTTGATCTCCCTGCTCAGAAACAGGCAGCCTTGATTGTGTCTTTGTTGACTGTTTTCCTCTCTCTAACGTCCCCCTTTCTTCCTCCAAAGAGTCTTCAGGGCCTGACGGGAACCCCGCTGGTGGCGGGCAGTCCGATCCGGCACGACAGCGCCATGCAGGGTAACGCGGTGGAGGTGCAGACTTACCAACCCCCTTGGAAAGCTCTCAGCGATTTCGCCCTGCAGAGCGATTTGGACCAGCCGGCCTTCCAACAACTGGTAAGAGACAAGGAGAGAATGAGAGGGCATGGGAGAAGTTCTGCCCCTTCTCCTGGAGAAATGACTTCAGTACCCATCATCCTTTACCACTGGTTGTTTTTGCTGGGCCTAATGGGAGTTATTGTCATGATGATGATTGATTTTGTGCATCTACTGAGATGTGGGGAGCACATCCTTGTCTTCTGCTTGGTTCACCTTGCTGATGATCAGGGGTCCTTTCACACAACACAATTATAGCACTATGATTCCACTTCAACTGCCCCGGCTGCATCCTATGGGCTCACAGTACCTAACGGCTTTATTGCACGGTTAGTTTGTTGCACAGTTGCACCGGCTTAGTTCTGTATTTGGTCTTTCCTTATCCCACGACATTATGACTCTCCCATTGTTGCATTGCATTTCCTTTGTTCTTGGATCAGATTTTTTCATTGTCAGGGAACATGCCGTTAATGGCTTCAATATTGCTGCTATTCAAGTATTGCTTCTGGTGTGAACATACCACTCCGCTGCGGTTCCAGCCAGGTCCTTAGGACAGGCACGGTGCGGAAAATTTGCCCTTGTGTGCTTTCAGAGAATGTTGGACACAGTGGAGGTGGATAGGAAGTGCTTTTGAGAATGTTTAGGGTTGTCTGGTTTGAGGCATCGTATGTGTACGTTGGTGCAGAAGCAAATTGCTGCACTTTTTCTGTCTCTTAGGGAAAACTTCTTGTATGAAATGCGTCTGCCAGTCGGTGTAAACAGTGCTGACCTGGATGAAACAATGGTCTGAGCTGGTATCATTTTTTTTTGTTAGCTGGTTGGTTTCAGGTCGTAAACAGTAAAGATACGCTGCAGAGTCAAAATTGTGCCGTGGCAATCCGTTTGCAGGTGCCAGTTTAGAGTTCACTGCATTTTTTCCCAACATTTCACAGGAGAAATCTGGTACGCCTGTGGCCAAGCAACATCAGAGTGTGGTCAAGATGGTACAAGTTATCAGTAGCAAGAACACACAAGCTATGAGAGGTTGCAGAAGTTTGCTTTTGCCTGAGCCCACTGGGAAGGGCAAGATTCCCCATTGCTGAATTAATTGAGTATAAACTACTTTTGCACTTTAAACTCAGTTTGCAACAAGGGAGGATGAAGGTGGGGGGAATGGGAAGAAGAAGCAGAAACTGGGAAAACAGGAAGAAGAAAGAGAAATTGGAACATTTTTAACACAGAAGTTAATTGCCACTGTCCCTGCCAAACTGAGACAATTGGAGGGTCCATTATATAAATTAACAGACTTAAAATAGAGTTGTTTTTCTACTTCATTGTGGCTTACGGTTGCTAATGATGGGATGCCCCAGAAGCTGTGATATTAATTATAATTGAAGGTATATCTTGTGTCCGTGTCTCCTGTACGGTGATCATGGGTGAAGGAGGAGGAGGAAGATAATGACGATAATGTTAAAAATGAACCCCTTGCAAAGTTTAGTTAAGATAGTGGAGAATTGAAATGAGTGAGGTGCATAATTAAACGATAGTTTATAGCACCAGGAGAGCAGACGGGATGAAATATGTCCCCCAGACATCCATGTATGAAATATGGATCCCAGCTGTTACTGGAGCCCTGCCCAGCCAGAGAGGAGAGGAGTCCTTGGAAAATCTAGCAAATTCCTGCCAGCGTGGCTTCCTCTTTGCAGGAGAGAAAAAGGGCCAAGGGGCTGTGCTATTGTGAGACACTGAGATCCTTGCGGATGTACTGGCCTTCCCATGTTGCTGTGTCTCTTCTGCTGCTCTGTTCCTAAGGCCAGGCTTTGCTGGGGACAGAAAAACAGACAGATAAAAATTTATTTATGCTTATCTGGATGGATCAGAAAGCACCCTGACTATCCTTTTTATTTTTTATCTGTCGATCTACCCATCCTACCTTCCCTCTAAATGAGAATCAAAGCAGCTTAACAATATCTAAGTTTAAAACGGAACAGCCAAAACAATACGAAGCACAAAAGTTAAAGCATTAAATCATCCATCAAATTAAAATACTATTTTTAAGACGTTGAAAACAAAAACATACAGAATACAAATTTTTTTAAAAATGCACCCAATTGCGTGTCCTCTACCTTGTTCTACTGAGGCTCACGCCTTTCAGACTGCAATTCCCATCATTGCCGGACAGCAAGCCGTAGCAGTGGTGAGGGTTACAGTCTAGTTGTCCGTCCGGAAGATGTCTGGTTTTATTCCCAGAAGGCTATTGAGAAGGTGGGTGGGCAAGATCTGGCCAAAACCAGGGGGCGTCAGGAATTGGAAGGGCCCGGATGCATCAGGGCTTTATCTGATCTCGAAAGCTAAGCAGGATCAGGCCTTGTTAGTTATTGGATGGGGAACCACCAAGGAATTCCAGTTGCTGTATTTCAGTATTTCAGAAGAAGGCAGTGGCAAAACCACCTCTAGTACTCCTTGCCTAAGAAAACTCTGTGTAATTCATATGGTTGCCATAAGGCTACAGGAGACTTGAGGACACACTGATTGATTGCCTTTGTTTGCCACCTTTCTACCAGGGTGGGACCCAAGGCAGCTTCCAGAAGCAGCCGATTTAAAATTTAAGAAAAAAAAAAACATTCACAAATAATATTTAAAAACAATTCAAACAGTATAAATCATTATAAAAACGTGCAAAAGTTAAAAATAAATAAAACACACCAATAAGAAGCTCTCCTGAAAAGGAGGGATCCTTTTTTCATATGTGGTGGACTTGTAAGATAGCAAAGAAATTTTGGAGAGAAATACATGATGAAATCCAAAGAATGTATGATTTTAAGTTTGAGATGAAGCCAGAGTTTTATTTGTTAAATATGTTGGGGCAAAAAAGAGAAATAACATGGCATCAGAAGATATTGTTATATATAACTGCTGCAAGATTGACATATGCACCATACTGGAAGAAAAGGGAATACGTAGATATAAAAGAATGGAAACTCAAGCTACTGGATATGGTAGAAACAGAAAAATTAGCATTCTTATTGAAAAATAAACCTATCCAGAACTTTGAAAGGGAATGGAGAGAAGTATTGGATTGGATAAAGAAATAATATAGAAAGTAGCAATGGAAATAAAGTAATAGTGTATAAGATATGTTACAAGTAGTAATGCATTAATGTAATAATGAAAGACTACTGTAAGATGCGTGCGTGAAGAGAAATAAGCAGATTCAATTGGGGAAAGGGGAAGTGGGAAAGGGTTTTTTTAATGTTTAATGTAAACTTTAGTAATAAAAAGAAGCTCTCCTGCTTGCATGTAACAAAAAGAAGTCTTTGCCTGCTGGTGAAAGGAAAGCAAGCCAGGGGCCAAGGTAGCCCCCTGTGGAAGGGGGTCCCGAGGGTGGGAGCAGCCACTGAAAGCCTCTGTCCCGTGTCCCCAGCAAGTGAGCCTGGGATGGTGGCAAAATAGAAAAATCCCTCCCCTGTAGATTGTAAAACTCTGGCAGGCTTGCATAAGGAGATACGGTTTCTCATAAAGACACTCGTTGGGGTTGAGCCTTGTAGGTTTCATTGAGCATCTCCTGCTTTTAAGCAGTGCATAAAGACACAGCAACAGTGTTCATCTTAAGGATCGTTATTTTCCCCCATAAGATTAAAGATGAATGGCTCCCATTGTTAATCTTCTGCTTGTGGGGTAGGTGGGGCTGTGCTGTGTGTCGGGTTGCACCGGATACCTCCCCACGGTGGCATCTAAGTCAGTAGGAAGCAAAGTACGTCCCTAGGGTTACCTGTGGCCCTCACAACCCTGGGCCATTCTAAAAAATGGAGTAACAGTTTCTCTGGAGTGGATTGGTTGTCTTTTCAGGGCAAGGGGAGGAATCTCATGGCGAGAGTGCTGCCTTGAGAAGGCAGTGGGTGTCTGGGTGTGCGTTTTCCACATTGCCTGGACTTGGTACTTTTTTTATTTGAATGGCCTACTGCGTGCAACCCCCTGGTAGGTTTGTCGTAGGGTTTCCGTAAGTGAGAGACAACTTGAAGGAACGGAACATCAAAAAATGATAATGGAGTTCTCAGGCTAAGAATTCTAAGTGCCTTGAATTTCCCAGGGCGTAAAATCAGTAGTTAAAATGTGATCGTAGCACTATAATTGTGCAGTGTGAATGGACTCCTGGAATAATTATTTAATCAAAACGGGCTCCTGGAATATTTAATCAAAATTCAGGGAAAAAAGTGCTGCTCTGCACCTCCCACTAAAATGAAAGGGAGCTGTGTTATTGTTATTCAGTGCATGGGGTATCATACAATGGCACCTACTGTTACCTTTGCTGTTGTGTGCTTTCAAGCCATTTCCAACTTACAGTGGCCCTAAAATGAACCCATCACAGCATTTTCTTGGCAAGAGTTCCTCAGAGGGGGTTTGCCCTGGCCTTCCTCTGAGGCTGAGAGTCTGTGACTTGCCCAAGGTCACCCAGTGGGTTTCCACGGCCAAGCAGGAATTCAAATCCTGGTCTCCCAGAGTCCTAGATCGATACTCAAACCAATAGGTAACGGTGTCTCTCTTTACGGTTCTGTACTTGCTCTTAAAGTGTTGATTTTAAAAAAAATACATGGGAAGAAATCCCGCTGTTATCCCCAGCACCTCTTTCCGAAGACCACATAGCATAGCAACCCAAAATGCAAAACTACAAGGACTGACTCTGCAACAGATAATTCGGCCTCATGTGCAGATGTGTGAAACTGGACGAAACAAAGACGCAGGAGGCAAAAGACAGGGAAGGGAGGGGAGAGAGGGCTCATCTACTCTAATCCCCCTAATATCAGGGACATAGCAACTTTTCACATAGTTTGCTTCAGACATAGGATGGAAGCCCGCTGAAGTGTTAGGCTGGAGGATATTCACACCGCACAGTTATACCAGTTTGATCCCAGCTTATTTAATGAATTTATCTTATTGTAAGTTTGTTTAATTTATATCCCACCTTTCTCCCAAATGGGACTCAAAAGCATCTATGATACCATTTTATGGAGTTCTGGGGGATTTATAGTTTGATGAAGCAGTACAGCTTTCTGGCTGAGAATTCTCAACAGCTCATAAAACTTGTAAAACTACAGATCAAGGAGCCCCATAGGATGTTGGCTAAATCAACACGCAGGTAGACTCCATAGGATGTTGGCTAAATCAACACGCAGGTAGACTCCATAGGATGTTGGCTAAATCAACACGCAGGTAGACCCGGGTCTGGTATGGTTTAGGTCGGAATATCTTTTAGCAGAGCTTGGTGGGGAGAGGGAATGACATCTTTGGATTACAGCTATCCGTAGTCCCCCTGGACAGCACAGCTACTCAGCCTTTCAGTTACTTTGTTAGTCTGTTGCAAGGAAACCAACAAAGACTCTTGTGGCACCTGAACATTTTTCAGCTGCTTATTGCAAGGAAACCAACAAAGACTCCTGTGGCACCTTAACATACTAACCGGTTTCGTTTGGGAAGAGCATGCCTCCTCAAGAAGTTGGGTGTCATCTGTGGAAATTCCTGTCAAATAAAATGTCTTGGTGTTGAAGGCTTCACAAAATCCTGGGTTGGTCTGATCTCTGTCCCCAGGGGAGAGTTGGTGATACTGACCGGTGTTGGTTATCAAGATGACTTTCAGAGGCAGGGCACCTGATTTGCCTACAGAAGGTTTCAGAGGCCCCTCCCTAAACTGCAAACCCCAGGATTCCATGGGATGTTGAAAGTGGAATAATGGCACTACAACTGCCTAGTGCAGAAATAGCCTTAATAAAATGTTTTTGAAATATGAAATGTAAAGCTAATCTTTACCATATAAATCTCCAGACCATTTGGGTTCCCATGACGCTCTTCCTTTCTTCCTCGCAGGTCTCCTTTTCCGAATCCGGCTCTCTGGGGAACTCCTCCGGCAGCGACGTCACCTCTTTGTCTTCCCAGCTCCCCGACACTCCCAACAGCATGGTTCCCAGCCCCGTGGAGACGTGAAAAGGGGGCTGGCCTTCCCCAAGCACCCGACTCCCCTCCCTGCCACGGACATGTGCATGCTCCTGCTCCCTGCATGAGACCTCCTGAGCGTTGTGCAAACTCAGCTCTTTAAGTTATTACCTTTATTTAAAACAAAAACAAAAACGGCTCCTGGTTCTTCTCAGATCCACGTCGGCTGTAACCACTCTGGACTTTGACTGCCTTCTCCAAGCCTCGACGAGGTCCAAAGCAAAGAAAGGCTTCTTAGGGATTCTGGTCTTGCCCACTCTCTTCTTAAGGACCCCTGGATCTTACTAGAATTACAACCTGAATCATGTAATGGTAGCTTTAGAGAACTTTTCCCATTTTCAGGGTTTTTTTTAATTTATTTTTTTATATATTTTGATCTGGAAGAAACAGGCTCCATCCACTGGGAATGGATGGTTCTTCTTTCACTTGGGTTGGTCTTCACCAGATCCGTCATCTCAGACTTGTAACTACATGGTGTCCATCTTGACCAGCTCTGCAGACTCATCACCAATCGCCATGCGACTGAACTCACCCCCATTTGCCACCCCATCACAAGCATCTGGGAAAGTCTTGAACTTCTTTTGTTTGGTGGCAATGTAAAAAGGAAGAGTGTCTTTCCCCGTCTCTTGGTTTCTCTCTCTCTTTCTTTCTTCTCAAGCCCGCATGATTGCTGGAAAATAATCCACCGGACTAGATATTTTGCCTTCTGTCCCTTTGCCCTCTTGCCAATGTTAAATTATCTTATGGATGGAGATGTGGTTGTCTGAGCCTTTGGAGACCAAAGTAAGTTATTGTTATTTATTGTCACGGCAGCAGATAAATGGTGGGATTGATATTTTGACCTTAAGAATAATAATAATAATAATAATAAAAAAGAGAACAAGTACCTGAGGGTGAGAAAGTGGTACTCCAGTCTCTCTGTGTGGATGGTTTCTTGGTGTTACCTTTAATCGTTCTGGCCAGGTGAACATTTCCACAATCATTGGCTCAGATTGTGCATCAGAGGCTATGAGGTGTAACTTTGCGATAAAGGAGCTGCACCACTGCAACAACCGTGATAGTGAATTGCGATGATGCACAACAGGGCACTGGGAAAGATGTTGAATTGAACAACATGGGCTTCCACTGCTCAACAAGGCCTCTCATTGTGCGATGGGACACATTGCCAGGTGGCCACGCTGCTGGCTTGGTTTGTGCTGTGGTCCCAGTGGCAAAACTGCTCCTCCCCTCCAGTGAATATAAACATTACACAACAGCACAGACCAACTTCTGTGCAACCATCATGGTCTTTCTTCTCTTACAGCGTGGAGTTAAATCATCACAGAGGAGCTGTGATCAGAAAGCACGCTGGACTAAATCCGATAGTGAATCCTGGCTAGAGTAGAGTCATTAAATCAAGTGGATTTACCTATGTGTGGACTCAATATTCCACAACTGATTTAACCTTTGTTGTTGTTAATTGCCACCATGTTGACTTTGGCTCATGGTGACTCTTGGAATAAGAAGTTCCACGGCCCTGCTAAGGTCATAAACTCAAGGTCATGGCTTCCTTGAGCATCCATCTATAATGCGCTCTTCCTCTTTTCCTACCGCCTTCCGCCTTACCACGCATTACTGTTTCTCTAATGAGTTGTGTCTTCCCCTTGTATGCCCAAAGTACAACAACCTCTTGGCTTCTGGGGAGAGCTCAGGCTTGGTTTGCTCTTGGGACCATTTATTTAGTCTGTGGAACTCTCCTCCCACATCACATTTCAAACGGGGTGATTCTTACCCGTTTCCTTCACTACCTAGCCGTAGACGAAGATATGATGGCATGGAGAATCCTGACTTAGGTATTCCATGGTACATCTTTACACTTGAAATGGATTTAAGTGGTAGAGTCTAGCTGGGATTAAGAAATGGGAAATGTTTCCTGGTGGAAACATGACGGTACCCTCATTCTCACAAATAAATACATGGTTTCCCTTTAAACTGATTATTGGCCTTCTCAAAATTGCAGCCCTGACAGCACAGTCTTAAGACTTGTCTGTTCAGAAATATGTCCCATTGCATCTGTCAGGTACACGGAGGACTGCGGTCTGAATTAATAAACCTTTAGGGTGATTTTTTCCCCCTTGTGTTTTGGGAAGCTTGAAATTGCATATGAGTTTTATCTATTCACCGCCACGACAGTTCTCCTTTTCTCGCATTACGCTCTTGCAAAACTGGAACTTCCACTTTGCAAGAGCCAAGGCACGACAACAAAGAAATCTTTTCCCAAAAGGGACCAAATACCTGGAGATAACTTTCCTCTCTGCTTGGCACCTGATCAAATTGTCAACAATAAGGCTCATTTAGGAACAGTGGTGCACATTGCTCTAAGTCACAGTAGGATTCCAAAATGGCGAATATTGTTAGTGTACAGAATTTTATTCTATTTTATTTTATTTTTATTTTGCAGTGGAATACAGTCCTATTTGCATTGCTTAAATGTAAGTGCACCAGAGCATTCAATCTCACCTTGGAATTTTATTTTGAAAATGTAATTAATTTGTCACTCCTGTTCTTGGAGGCCTTTCAACCTCCTATGGAATCCTAGGGTTTGTAGTTTAGGGAGGGGCATTTAGAAATCTCAGCCAGAGAGCTCTTTGGCCTCAGTAGACTACAAATCCCTGAATTCCACAGGATGTTGAAAGTAGAATAATAGCACTATAACAGTGTAGTGCAGAAATGACCTGAGTTAAATAGACCTTCCTTCACAGCAGAGTTTGAAGAAGATATTATTTTGGACTACAGCTCCCATTCTGACTGGGGATTCTGGGCATCTAACAACCAGGCTGGCTGCCAGATTTGGAAAGCTGTATTCAATGCCCTACCGCCTCAACCTTCTTCAGCGTCTCTTCACTAGTAATATTACCCAAAGGGCATGAGCTGCAGGAATCCCTTGCCGCACAAGCAACGGAGTCTACTGTCACGGGACGACACAAGTTTTCATAGACTACAGCCTGCCCAGGATTATGCTGTGAGTGTGTGTGGCAGCCGACCAGGAAGTATTATCCTTAGTTGGCGCTGTGTGTGTGTGTGTGTGTGTGTGTGTGTGTGTGTGTGTGTGTAGACAAAAGCATTGTAAACACTGGGGCCAAAAGGCCATGAAATATAAGAGGTCCAGTCTGTGACCTTTTCTGTGCAAAGTTCAGCTAAGCGGAGGGATCAGCCACCTAAGCCATGCGCTGCTACATCTTGGGTGCAATGCATTTTGTAAGCTAATTAGCCTAATTATGTTTAACTGAATTTGCCCAGCAAATGGTTCTAAATTGGTAGCTTCAGGCTGCAACTCTATCCAGGCTTACTTGGAAGGCAGTCTCATTACACGCAAAGGGACTTACTCCTGAGTAGATGAGGCCAGGATGATGTTGTAAGTAAAAACCAGCCACCCAGGGCTGCTTGCTTGCCATGAGGTCTCACTGGTCCATTTTGAACAGTGAGGAGAGATTGATTCCCTTGCCCCTGTGCTCTGTCAAAATTTTCCCACTGTCCTGTGGCTGTCAAGCCGTAGAAGGGACCCAGGCTGTTGTTAGAGAAAGAAAAGGGAGGGTAATTAGTACCATAAAGATATGACTACTCTCAGTTCCTTGGGGAAGAAAAAGAGAGTGCACTCCCTTGGAGAGTGCATCTTCATTTTGACCCCCCCCCGCTAAATATTTGAAGGGATCTCATGTTGAAGATGAAGCAAGCCTGTTTTCTGCTGCTCCAGAGACTAGGAGATGGAGCAATGGCTTCAAACTACAGGAAAAGCCATTCTCCTTAAACTTTAGGAAGAACTTGATGGTAAGAGCAGTGAAATACACTGCCTGGGAATGTGGTGGAATCTCCTTCTTTGGAGGTTTTTAAACAGAGGCTGGATGGCCATCGGGCAGCAGTGTTTTGCGCATTCCCCCTTGCAGGGAAGTAGACTAGTTGGGGGCCAGGTGTCTCAGGTTATCAGATGTTGGGGGGGGGAAGAGACACACACACACATATATATATTCTGCTGTGACTACCATTTTCAGTAGCAATGGATTTAGGTCTGCCCAGTGAATACTGGACCCCTGTCCCTTTAAGGGCTGCGTAGAAGGAGGAATTTCAGCAGGGGTTGCAGGTGACTTGGCCGCATTACAGCCAACACCTGCAAACCCCAGATTCCATAGGGTGTTGA
Organism: Iguana delicatissima; assembly: GCA_948472985.1. NCBI lineage: Eukaryota > Metazoa > Chordata > Lepidosauria > Squamata > Iguanidae > Iguana > Iguana delicatissima. Next base: position 163,439 of record CAOKZL010001354.1, read on the forward strand.
AAGTGGAATAATGGCGCTATAACAGTCTAGTGAGGAAAGGGCCACAGTCTCTTTCCCGCTCTGAGCGCCCGGCTGGCCAGGGTTCCAAGGCGCGCCGAGGAGGGGACGGTAGCAGCAGCAGACGTGCGCGTGCGCGCGTGTATGTGCGCGCGCGCGCGCGCGCTGGGGCTCGGAGAAGAGCGCGTTGTCCCGGCTGTCCCCAGGGTGCATTTAGGGCGCGATCAATCTCGCGGCGTTTATTAATTCTCCTGTCTAGACGGCGGAGGGGGCCCGGCGGCTCCTTATCTCCCCCTGGCATCACCTGCAAGCGATACCGCTACCGCCGCCCCGGGTGGCTGGCTGGCTGGCTGGCTGGCTGGCTGGCTGGCTGGCGAGGGGGAGAGGCTGCCCGAAGGAGGAGCAAGGAGGCGGCGGCGGCGAGTATTTTGTGCGCCCTGGCGGTGGGCGCTCCCGGTGGCCTCGCCAAGCCAGAACCGGTCTGGCGTGTCTGGGTTTCTGTTGTACTTACTCGCGAGTCACCCAAGAGGCTTGGGGAGCTTTCCAAGCTCCTGAAGTTTGGAGGAGGAGGAGGAGAGGCCTCGATCCCCTTTTGGACAGAGCAGCCCAAAGCAAACCGCGGCTTAGCCGCTGCGCGCTTCCAGTTTTTACGCGCTGCCTTGCCGCGCTCCAGCCTCAAGGAGGCAAAATGTAGGCTCCGGAGAGGCAAGGAGCGACCCGGTCTTGTCTCCCTCGGCCCCGATCCTGTGAATTAGAAGTGACTGGGGCTGTTATTTGCCAGTCGTCTTCGAATAATGGCAACCCGCTGGATGGAGATCTCTCCAAGCAGTCCCGGTCATCCAGGATCCTGTTTAGGTTTTGGAGACTCAAGGCCGGGGCTCTCTCTTCATGGAATGAACCCACCTGTAGTTTAGTTTCCCTCTTTTCCTACTGCCTTCTACTTTCCCCCGCATTAGTACTTTCCCAGCGAGTCAGGCGTCCTAACGATACGGTCAAAGTAGTAAAGCCACGGCTTTAGTCTTTCAGTTTGGACAGATAGATTAATCAACAAACCAAGAACGCAAGGTGTTTGTTTTTGTTTTTTTAAATGTTGGAGTCATTAACACCAATATGCATAGGAAAAAAATTATTCCAGCAATTAATACAAAACCATCAGTGCTCCACCCACAACTAAGAAATCAATTGTCTCCATAAGTACCTTACTGCTAAAGCCTTTCCCTCCCCCCTACAACAAAGTCAATTTTTATTTAAAACCCCTTTCCTTTGATGTGGAGAATCATATTAATTGTATCTTTTCTAACTTTGTACCCCTTCCTTATTTGGTTTGTATTGGTTTGTTCCACTTCCTTAGCCAATCACATTCTTTCGAACAACCCATTCTTCTTTTTAATATAAAATCAAGCATTATATGTTTCAAAATATTCTATTGCCATCTATCCACCTTCCAATTTCATTCATCTGTCCAACCTGAGTGGCCCTCAACATTTGTTTCGGCAAGCATTCCTCGTTTCTGTCCAATCCCAAATTCTTTACATCTAGAAACATGCATTTTCCTTGATTTAATTCCAGCTTTTCCCTTCTTATTCCATTAATTTTGTTAATTATTTCATGCCAAACAAAGAGCACAGGTTTCCCGTTGGAAGTTACACTGACTAATGCTGGAATCTTGAGGAAGTGGACTGAGTCCACAAAAACTTATGGTAGAAATTCTTTTTGTTCCATTGGTCTCAAAAGATATTCTAGGACTTACTTTTCTTTTCAGTGCTAAGATATTATCTGTGTAAGTGTGTTTGCAAACATACAATTTCTTTTTTCCAGTTGTACACAACAGAGGAGCTTCCACTCATGGACCATCTGAATGAACAAATGGACACCCAGTAACAATTTCTTTAAAAATACCTTGGGGAGTGATTCACAGGTACACATTGCTCCTTTACTATTGGTGAAGCATTGTTGTTCTTCCAGGAGAAGGTCAGATTCCCTCTACAATATAGAGCTCTAGAATTGGAAAGGATCTCAATGACTACCTAGTCTAGAGGTGGGCAACTGTGGCAGTGGAGGGGCCCTTTTTTAACAACAGAAAGTAAGCAGAAGCCATTTCATGTTCACTTCTTGTTTCAAAAAAGGCCTCCTTTGAGCCTAAAATTGGTCCGTGATAAAGCAAACCTATCATGGGGTTTTCTGGGGCTGAGAGTGTGTGATATGCCCAAGGTCACCCAGTAGGTTTCCATGGCTGAGTGCGGAATCGAACTCTGGTCTCCAGGGTTGTAGTCTAATGTGCGTTTAAACCACTACATGACACTGAGACCCTTTCCGCACTGGACTGCTATAGCGCTATTATTCCACTTGCAACATCCTATGGAATCCTGGGGATGCGGCCCCTCCCGAAACTGCAAACCCCAGGATTCCATAGGATGTTGCAAGTGGAATGATACGCTATAGCAGTCTAGTGCGGAAATGGCCTGACTCTTAAGTTGGGACTGATAATAGAATTCAGGCCAATAACTCTGTTGAGGAAGGTCAGGTTCTGGCCCCATTGGAATCACAGTTTTCCAGATGACCACATCTGCTTTCACAAGACACCGCTGTTTTTTTATTTAAAATTTTTTAAAAATGTACACATCAAGAAAAGAAGAAAAATATATAAGAAAGACAAACAACAAAATCAACCTACATATGTAATACAGCATTAATACCACTAAATATACAAAGAAAAAAGTGTGTACCTATTTAAGCTAAACTAGTAATCAAACTATACTAAACTAGACCAAAAAAAAGACTACATCTAATTAAAAACGGCAAACAGCTCCAATATACTTGTTGCAAACGGCTCCAAGTTATGTAAATGTACTTAACTTGCATTCAGTACTTTCTACGGTTTTAAATTTGTTGCTTCGTATATTCATATTCCCAAATTATTTTAGTTTCTATAGTTGCTTAAATTTCATAAATTTCCATTTCAAAAATCAATATAAGATAGATTTGATTTGACTGATGGGAGGAAGATATGGAATAATATCATGGAACTAAATAGTAGTCGTTTAAGACACCATTGTTTTTGTGGTTTCCAAGTGTTCGCACTCAAAACATTCTAAAAGGCTGGGTTGCTTCTTCTAAAGGTTATTTAAAAATAAAAAAGTAAAAATTTGAAGCTCACCTATGCTGGATTGTTTTGGTACCACCCTTTTGCCTTTAACTCCGCACGTGCTGTCTTGGGACGTTACCTCTCGGAGTTTACCTAAAATTGCAGTTGGCCTTGGGATGAAAGAGGCTCCTCACTCTTGCCCTCAAACATGCTTGCACGTGCAATCTTAACTGGCAACAAAAGATGGTCTTCCACACCCAAAGCAAGCCAAGATGGGACCCTTCTGGGGCGGTCACCCCTCATCTGTGTTGCTCTGAGCTGGTCTCCAACCCACGTCCTTACCAAACCGTCCCCCCTGCCCCCCCACAGCAGTGTTGGCTTCTCCTCTCCCTCTCTGCGTGTTAACTCATTTCTAATTAAACTTCCAGTCACAACCGTTCACCGTTTCGCTGCTTCGCCCCACTCATGTTTCTATCAAGCTCTAAGACGCGTGTAAGAGGAAGAGAGCTCAATTCACGGGGCGCTTTCAATTAAACATTTAATTGCAATCCTGGTCTGGTTTCTTGGGAGGTTAATCACAGCTGTCTTAATTATTTATAGCTTTTTGGCAAAACTCGGCCTTGATCAGAAGTCTTTGTACAGTCTGTTGGGCAACAACTTGCGGGAAATCCCATCCGCACAGCAGGGTTCCTCCAATGATCTCGTGATTCCTTTTCATGTAAAAATAAAAATACTGGGCAGAAGGGAAAAGTAGAATCATAGAATCATAGAGTTGGAAGAGACCCCAGGGGCCAACGAGTCCAACCCCCTGCTATGCAGGAACACCCGTCAAAGAAGAAGTCATCTTCTTCTTTGCAAAACCCAGCCCTACTATAAAGGAGGCAATGAGATGCAGTTAATGCACAACGACCTCTCCCTGGTAGAGGATTAAGGAATGCTTTCCACTTTGCCTCCCGAGACACAAAGAGGAACTGAACAGCCCCTACTTGTCAATGTGTCTGCCTTCAAGTTGCTTGTTGACTTATGGGGACCCCATGTATTTCATAGGGCTTTCTTGCCAGCTCCTTCCTCTGAAATATGGCCTACAGTACCTGGGGTTTGTTGGTGGTCTCCCATCCAAGTACTAATCAGGGCTAGCCCTGTTTAGCATCCAAGATCCGATTAGATCTGATGTGTTTTGAGTATTTATACTCAATGTATAATGCCAATTCCTTCCCTTTTAGGCCATTCTTGGATGAAACTCTAATCTGGGCTTCTCCATCCAGTACTGGACATTCATTGCCATTTTGTTGACAGTGGTTTTTCTGAAAGCATTCTCTGGTAATAAGATTACAAGGAAAGAGCTGTTAGGACAGACTTCTAGGATAGATCGGCAATAATGAAACAGAAAAAGGAGACATGCAATTTTTTTTGTCATTGTGCGCTTTCAAGTCATTTCTGACTTATGATGAATACGGACATTGCAAAACTGCTCAGGTTATTTCCTCCAGACCCAAGTCCATTTACGAAGACCAACATCAACTAGTGAGTTCAGGCTCTTGCTCCTAGCCAGTCTCAAACTTGCAGTTGCTTTAGTAAAATAAATCAGAAGAAATGGTGCTTTTGTGTGAGGCATGTGTGAGACAGCATGTAAGAACTAAGCACTCTCTGGTTGACATCTCTGTTTTGTGTTGGTATATATAGCATTAATTTCCTGTTAATCTGCCCTTCCTGGAAAGCCATCTGGGTAAAAACAACCTTTCAAGGTAGGCTGGGCTGAAAAGGTCAACTGGTTCAAGGTGACCTAGTTCCACATTAGGCATTTAAATAGATTTGTCCAGGCGCTCGAGCCAATGTGTTGTGGGGAAAGAAGAACAACCACCCAGTCGCCAGTTGTAACATTGCTTTTAATTAATTTTGTGAAAACTCTCACTGCGTACAGTCTGGTGAGATCAGACACTGAAAGAACGTACATATCTTCTTTTGCAACGCATCCCTCAACTTCAAAGTGAATTAGAAACAAAGCCCAAAAAGGCATTATATTTCCATAGCTTATTATTATTATTATCTACATTAGGGATTTTGTGCTTTCTAAATAACAGAATTAGATTGGGAGCATTCAGATATCTATATCCATATATATAGGTATACAAAAAAGTTGTACAAACAGACAACAAAGTGAAATAAATTATCTTATTACAAGTTATACAGAATAGGGGAAAATTTCTTCCTGTGGGGTAAGTCCTCTTGCACAAACCATGCTGAATTGGAAGAAAGCTATGGCATGCTTGCCAAAGAGCATCCCTATGGGAATCACCCTGGAGTATATTCTCATCCCCTAAAATGCCCTAGTTTCAATTCAGCTTGTGCATGAAGGCATCCCAGTCCAAAGTGTTCGACGTCTCCATTCCAAGCTAAATACCAGCAGCTTTACAGAGATGCTAACATCACACGGTAGAAAGAACTGTGAACTAGCATAGCCTTCTCTCCCAAACCACAGGGTTCTTGTGCATAACCAAAGGACTGCAATATCCTTCATCCACAGCCCCCCAACACAACTGGGGATGATGGGAGTTTTCGCCTACCACCTCTGAAGGCCTCTGGGTTGGATGAGCAGCAGAAGGTTGATGTAGCATGTTTTAAAGAAAAAACACACATTTTCAAACAACAAAAAAGCATTTTAAAGTATGTACAATTCTTTTGAGTGAAATAGTGCAAATTGTATATTTTTATACATACATATATATTTATAAATATTTATCTACAAATATGTGCCTCTTTAATACAAAAAACATCTTAATAGTATCATGAACCACTTAACCATTAAAAAGAGTTAAGTGAAAATCTAAACGGGGGAAAAAATCCTTATTTTTTCTCTTTCTTCAAGAAGAATTGCCGCGCCTCTTCCCAAGTCTGGCGCGGGAACCTGTTAGAGAGCTCAAGGTAATACTGGGGACTGAAGAGCTTTTCTGTTTAAAAAAAAAAAAAAGAGAGAGAAAGAAGGTGGGAGGAAAAAAAGAATAAAAAGAAAGGTTAATGAGAACTGTTTTGTTATAAAAGCAAAAAAAGAAAATGGATTAGCAAACATGTTCACACACATATAGTGCAACCCTGGGCATGTTTACTTGGGAGCGTTCAGCAGAGCGTTCTTCCGAGTAAACGCGCTTTCATATAGTCTAAACATTTTTTGCATAAGCAGTTTCTAAAGACTGCTTTATACTGAAAGTCACTCGGCTCGACTGGGTCACATCTCTACTTGATCTGGCTGATGTGCAGGAATAAATATGTTCAAAAATCGTATTTAAAACTAAAAATGCACAATCAGAACAAACCCTTTTCCTACATTCACTACAGGCCAGCCATTTTCTATATATACTCAACATTTCAAAAAGCAATTTGAAAGAATATTGCTCAGTGACCTTCTTGGTGACTGTGCCCAGTCTCCTCCAACTCTCTTCCTAGAGAGGTTAGACTAGTGTATCTTTCCTGCCATATTGTAGGGGTAAAGCCTTTTTCCTTTCAGCAGACCTTCAAGGGGTGATTGCTCAGGGGGAAAGGGCTTTTCAGACTTCACTGTACTATTTATTTGTTGTTTTCTTTTTAAAATGGTCATGTTTTTAACTGCTTTTAATTCTATTGTTTAATTCTATTTTTTAACTGTGAATTTTACAACTGTATCTGTTTTAACCTCTGCAAGATGCCTTGAGTCTTGGGAGTGGGAAAAAAGGTAGGATATAGATTCATACAATCATGGAGCTGGAAGAGACCCCCAAGGGCCATCCAGTCCAACCCCATTCTGCCAGGCAGGAAGACACAATCCAAGCGCTCGTAACAATCCAGCTTCTGTTTAAAAACCTCCAAAGAAGGAGACTTGGAAGAAGGCTACGGCATGCTTGCCACAGTCAAACTGCTCTCACTGTCTACAAGTTCTACCTAATGTTTAGGTGGAATCTCTTTTTCTGTAGTTAGAATTGCTTGCATATAAATAACAAATATTCTCTCCTCCTCCACGGCTGTGTGGTTTGTGTTAGAATCCCTTTGTGAATAGCTTTTTCTGATTCTTCCACAATTTTCTAACCAAAGGGAGCAGCTCTTTCCAATGCTGGATTCTCCATGATCAGCAGGAAGCAACTGACACTTCCAGTCTATGTCTCTCTGAAAAGCAGCAGGGTAGAATATTGTCTGCTATGCAATTGCTAATTTGATATATGGATGAAAGACACCTACCCTTTTGCTGGCAAGGATGATTATCCGTCTGGCTTGAACTCTGCGTGAAATCCTATCGAGAGAAAATCCAGTGGAGTTCAGTTTCTCAGGCGAAAGGTGTAAAACAACACACTCGCACCTACACTGTTTTTAAAATAATTGCACAATGCAAATGGATTCTGACTTGCTTGCAAGACTGCAGGCTTGAATTGCATACACAAGTTCACACTAAGACTCTGAAATAAAGTGACACAACCCTGTAATCAACCAATGCTTACCCAAAATACCTGATCGTATAGTTGTGAAATGTTTGGAAAGGTTTTCGCTACAGTAAAGTCAGGCTTTAAAAATGGCCTACTTACACTATTAAAGAAAATTGTTAACCATTATCAGTTTGGAAATATAAAATAATTCTATATTGAATGAATGAATTTCATTTTTTGTGATCAAAGCAATACAGACATTTCTGCAATTGCCTTTCCAGCAGTGCTCATTTTCACAGTATGACTCCATTTGCTGCTTGTGCCAGCTATTGCAAAATAGCAAGAGAAAGGTTTATTTCCCCCCCGTTACAGCTCCAAGACTGTGGAACTCTCTTCCACAAGAAAAGCTGTAGCTCAGAAGTAGACTGCTGGTTTTGCAAGCCCAAGAATCTTTGCTGGAAACAACTCTTTTTTTGAAAAGAATAGATGAAAAGAGTTGTGGGAATAACACCAGAGAACAACTGGCACCTAGTGTAGACAGTAACAAGAAAGGATTAATGGTCTACATAACATAACATAACATAACATAACATAACATAACATAACATAACATAACATAACATAACATAACATAACATAACATAACATAACATAACATAACATAACACATATAATGTAAGGTGACTTTATATGTTCAAGAAATCTGCTAGATCCAAGAGCACAGTCTGTTTAAGAAAATGTCCAAGACCTTTTATTCAGATTTCACTGCTTTCATTGCACTGATTTCATTTCATGTTTGTAAGAGCTGGCTACGACATTATTGTTTGTCCCACTTCACTGAAAGGGCAACTCGATTTTTTTCTAGTTTCGTTGATTTAATTATTATTAGTTAATTGTCTATGTTTTATTCCTCACATTGGTAATATTTTCTTGAGAGGCAGGTTACTCTCACTCAACTACACCACTGAAAAATCAGAGTGTAACATCATGGCCCTCAAAAACTGAGATTTGTCCTTTGAATATAACAGATCTAGATGACTTAAGAACCATCAGTGGACAGGAAACACTGTCGGACAATTAACGTGCTGAGTCTTCACATGGATGTGAGCATATATTCACCTTTACACACGGGATAGGATCTGCTGAACTATTATATATTGGTTATATATACAGCCCAAGGAACATCCAGCTTTCAAAGACAGCAAACTAATTTGGAAGGGGAGAGAAGTCTGAAAAGTAACCTGTGGTAGTGTGATGTTCCATGAAAGTAATTAGAACATTCCACTGGGAGCATGCAAACCCTTGAGCGTATCTGATCTTAGAACCTTGGCCACGGGTTTGATCAGGTCATGAATTTTTCCTCTGATATTTTTTTTAAAGAAAGTAATAATTCATTAATATGAACAACAGTTCCTGGAAGCTCTACGTTTCTGGTACAGTGAGCCCTCGGATATCTACTAGGGTTTGGTTTGAGGATGCCAACATTTGTGGATGTTCAAGTCCCATTATGTACCATAGTGTAGTAAAATGTCAAAATCAAAGTTATATAAAATGTCAAAGTCAAAGTTGCTTTTTGGCCTTTTTTTGGAGTGGTGGTGGAATATCTTCAAGCCATGGTTGGTTGCATCCATGGATACTGACTCTGTGGATATGGAGGGGTGAGTGTATTGTTGGTTATCAAGAACTTAAGTACTTACTGATCAGTTTTATGTCTGAACCTTTGGGCTGGGATTATGTACTGAAGAACTAACCATATCTCTATATGGCGCAAAACAGACCAATAAAGAAACCTGAAATGTGAAGAGCATATGTTTGAGCCACGATGCTCTAATTAAATTTTGTGCTTTAGTTTGATTTAAATTTAAATTTTTTAGTAAAGCTACCTTATCCTTCTGAAAAGCCATGTCCCTATTGTCTTGAGATGTTATCTCCAGAACCACTGAGCTCATTCCATTGTACTATATCTAGCCTGCAGATTTTAGTTTCAAAACTTTTCACTACGGTAATATAGTTTCCTTCTTTGACTGAAACAACAACAACAACTCACAGCTGCAACAAAATCTGAAAAAAAAAAGTTTCCCTAATAGCATCCAAGAGCAAGATGTAATTCTGTTATCTGTTTTGCTTTTAAAGTTGTAAGACATCTTTACATTTTCTGTGCTTCAGTGCATTTTTATACCTCCCCGAATGCATGCAGCCAGAGCAATCTCTCCCCTCCTCCCCAAATCTTCCATATGGTAAACATTTATTTTCCAGTCCTGGGGTCAGATATCTCACATTCTCCCAGAGAGGGAGGACTCTCTCTAGAACCAAATAGGATATTTGCCTTGGGAAGTCACACAGATTTTGTCTTTCCGTGATAGCAAGCTGAAATTTAAGACCACATGTGAGCCTGGTTTTCATTTCGCAGTATCTGGAACTTGAACGAAAGAATCCTTACCCTTCATCCAGCCTATTTGTTTGCTTGTTTAATATTATTATATTAAGTTTTTTTTTAATTGGATGGCTAAACAATTTCCCCAAAGCCTGAGGAAAATAAACATATCCTCAGGCTGCTGAGTTGGCTATGTTTCTGTGAACAAGAAATCAAAACCTATATTAATGCTCAGTAAAGTTAAGCTCTATTTGATTTATGCTAGACTTTTCCAATTCAACAGCTGAATGTCAATTGCTTTCCCAGAGAAAGCAAACAACCTATTATTCACATAAGTACTGGAATATCCTAACCTCTGTCTCATATTTTGTGTCTGTGTATTTGCAAAAGCAGCTCCAGATAGATTTCAGAGTATTTCCCCAAGCGCTTGCTATTTTATGCATTGAAATACGTGTATCTTTATCTATATTTAAGTTACAGTCAATACATTTTTCAGTGTGAATGCATTTTCATCTCTCTGCTCTCCATTTTAATGGATACAACTCTCTTTTTCATTTCTTCCATCTCTGTTTAATCAACTGTTTTGTCTTTATTGTGTTTTTATTCTGATTTTTAAAACGTACTTTTGTTGTTTTGCCTTCAAGTTGTTTCCGACCTATGATGACCGTAAGGTGAACTTATCACAGGGTTTTCTGGGGTGTGTGTCCAAGTGTGTGATGTGTCCAAGGTCAGCTAGAGGGTTTCCACAGGTGAGTGGGAACTGACCCCTGGTCTCCGGAGCTCTAGTGTAATGTTCAAACCACTATACCATGCTGGCTCTCAAAATGTATTTTTACTGTAATACAATTATTACTTCTAGGTTGCAAGCCAACCAGATGACATATTACTAAAGAAAATAAGCAAATAAATGAACAGTCTTGCAACAATTTCAAGTATGTTTAATCTGTTGAGCAATAAAAATGCCGAAGGTACTTAAAATGGTTAAAGATGTTTAACCTGCCTGAAACTTTGATAGCCAACAGCTAGACCAATTAAGACACATACACATATGAAAATATTTCATATTTTCTCCATTTGACTGTGGTGACCTGGGCATAATGCACCAAAGCACATCACCCTTATAAATGTAACTAAAGGGGGGGAGTGGTACACCAAGAGTGAACTGGAGAACTGCAGTGACAGGTCATCATCTATTAAAATAAAGCATATCCACCCTCCAGAGGAATTAATCCAACTAGGTTTTAAAGCATGGAAAATGTTTCCTCCCCGTCAGAGTTAAAAAATCAATTGATCAACCTAGCAATCAACCTATTTATCATGCGCGTGTACACAAATACGAACAAATATTGGCTTAAATCCTACTGTTGGTCCCAATTAGACCAGACTTACTGAATCAATGGGAATTTGATAATACTTATGTAAGTTCACTTGATTCAGTGGGTCTACTCTAGTTGGGACTAGCAATAGCAGTCAGGCCATTGCATCATATAACTTAATTGTTAAATAGAACACTGGCAGGCAAAGACAGATTGCAAACATTTGGGACATAAACCAGCGGGTCTTAACCTGGGCTCCATGAAGCCCTGCTGCTGGATACCGGCAACTGCAGCAGCAACAGAAACTTGCCCAAGGTGGTATTTGAATCCTAGTCTTGAGAAGCCTTTAATAAATATATAAATAAATATTTGAATATTTAAATCTTCAGTCTTGGGGGTCGCTGGCAACAAATTATATTTACAAGGGGTCCCTGGTAAAGAATGGGCTAAGAACCACTGACATAAACAATCGGGAAAATGAAAGATTTCAAAATCTAAATAATTAGCATGGCCAATATAGGAAACCTTTAATGACACTCTCTGTAGTTAATGTCCCCATTTCTGAAATTACATCACTAAATGCCCTATTTATGTTTCTGCATGAATTATATTACATTAAAATAAATACTTGTCTGTCTGCTGTGTATTTTAAGATGTTGCTCATTTCAGCTAGGAAACAGAAATTGTTTAAAATTTCAGTAGACACTCCTGCACTTTGAAAATAAAATTGAAGAAGGAATGAAATGCCATGCATGTAAATTATTCTGGAAATGTTTACAGGGGAAGATATTTAGGCATCCACAAGACTTTCACATGTGGGAAATTCTCCTTTGATTCGTACTGAAATTAATTTTGGAAACCACTAAGCGAAGGGATACAGGCAGCTTATATGTAACTAGCATACGGCACTGATCAAATGATGTACCTGAATGAACGTGGCTAGCAGCACGCAACTCATCTCCTGCTCCAGAATGAGCTTGTTCTGGGGGTTATTGTAACAAGCGGCTATGAGGGTCGGGAAGAGGACTTTGATGAGGCGAGGGTCGCTGAAATACTGGAAGGGCAGCTGGCAGAGTTTCTGGAGCACCGTGGGGTGGCGGCCGGACTGAACAATCACCTGAAATGTGGACAGCACAGCGTTAGAGCAATTGCGACCGACTTCCTGGTTCTGCTGGAAAAAGAACAGTGAAACAACAGGATGACTCTACGAGAACGCTAATTACCAAAATAGCTAAACTGAAAGGTTGACTTTTTTTTTTTTAAACATACCCTCTGGCTTGACATTTCATCCCCAGTTTCTTTTCATGCACAACAGAAGCAGTATTAAAAGAACTGTTGAAAGCATTTGGCATACACGAAAGCAAAAAGGAAGAATGTATTTTTCAACTCTACGTGTCAAAAAAAGCGACAAACACAGCAGGATGATGACAAATATGCGTACGGGCAGACGAAACAGGCTGCAGAAGAGAAGTAAAGGGAATCCAGGGAGGGGATGCTTGGCAAAATGAGATTGCCCCAAGAAAGTGCCTCTCCAGATATACAGGCAGGAATGAAAGACAATAGGTGACGATTATACACTTCTCAGCAGCAGGATTCAGTCAGTGAATCAAGATCCTCCCACTCATTCTTTCATCAGGATTTCTATCAGTGCCCTTGACTTTTAAAAGGGGAATAGTTTAGATAAACAGGACTGTTGTCACGCAGGCAAGCTGCTACAACATACATCTTAAACCACAGAGCAAGGCAGTAATACTATCTTCCAAATGGAACTCTCTTCAAGTTACTCGCTTGTTCCACGAAGACTTTGTGATAAGCTGAGAACAGTCAACAATGGATCTACTCAAAGGACACTTAATAGGAAATAGTAAGAAATATTAATAACACCAGGGAGCTGCCCGATGCAAATTTCAGAGGACACTCCTCTAAGTTTAGGACCACTCCAAAACCCTAAGGTTGTGACTGTAAATTATACTTAGAAAACAAAAATTAAAAATCCAGCAGTTTACAGGTATACAGACCCAGACAAGACTGCACTCAAATTAGAACCAGAAGGACCAAAAAAAAAAAAAATCCTCCACAAAAAGAATGGCAGAGGCCACAGGAACATAAATTACAGGGATTTACAAGTTTTCAAAGAACTTTTAACAATTCACTAAGAACACATTCTCAGTTCATAATACTGTTCGGGTCAAGAACAAGATCAACAAAGTAATAGTTCACATTTTTTAGTTCAATAGCCAAAATGAAACTGAAAACCCTTCAGTGAATACAGATAGGAACCCCTTAATTCTCCTAAATCCAAATGGAATTTTAAAGACAACCAAATACGTGAGCATGTACTAGACATTCACGGTGTCCCCCCTCCGCCTTTTGACATCTTGAGTGACCCTCCCACAAAGAAGCCTCTGATTACCGTGCTAAATGCATTGTCTTGATGTTATATTTTGATCAGTGTAACCTACTTTTTAAAATAATAATTTGAGCTGTGGTTTTTCATTATTTTCACATACGTTGGCTGTTTTATTTAGGGGGGAAAATCACTATTAATTTCTGTGTCTAGCCTGATTCTGATTCAGGATGCCGCTGTAACTGTATGAAATGAACATGGGTTGTAGCTTCCAATGCACACATTTTCTCATTTTATTACCGTCATCCCTCCATATCCACAGATTCTATACCAACCGATTCAATCAATCACATCTTGAAAATATTTTTTAAAATTCCAAAAAGTGAACTTTGATTTTGCCATTTTATATAAGGGATGCCATTTTACTAAACTATTGCACATAAGGGGACATGAGCATCCACACAAGGGTCCCGGAATCAAACTCCGGTGGATACCGAGGTCCCACTGTACTCACAAATTCCACCATAAAACTTGCTGTATTCTATGCCTAATTCATAGCATCTTCCTAAAACATGCCCACAGAATTCACCTGTTTGTCTTTTGTCTCATGTTCAAGACTGGGATTCCATCATAGGATGATCACTTAAGGCTAGAGACCTAGACCCATTGATTACTGTATGCCTCGCGTGCATGACGCATAGATTTGGTTTAAGGTCTGGTGTTCGCTCATGTGGCTACTGAAACTGCTACAACTCATGGGTGCACCCTTCCTTTAAGAAAACAATGGGAAATAAAAGGAAACAATGCAGCTCCATTATTTTGTGCCAGGGAGTATGGGTGGCGAAGGAGTGAGCAGCCCTTGATCTAAGAACGGTTGGCTCTTGCTTATTATTTGTGGCACAAAAATGTACTTGCACAATGACTTTCAGTTACAGCTTTCAGCTGGAACAGACATTCCCAGTCCTTAGTGGGTATGGCCAGATTCAGCTGAAAAGAGGAAGACCAAGCAATGCATATCTTCTACGTGCTGGAGTTGCAGATAGGATGGTTATGTGTTAGTCCTCTCTTTTCCTAACAAAAAACCATGATATCATACACCATGGAAACCTCTCCTCTAACTGCTCAATGGATTCTCATTTCACTTCTCTCTCACTAATGTCATGATCTCAATAAAATAAGATCTGCGGGGGAAAGCTTTCTCGGAGTCTCACACCATCCGGCGAGAACACGAGAGAGTGCCTTCTCGGTGGTTACCTCCAAGTTATGGACCTTGCTTTCTGGAGGAGTCCACTTGGCCCCCTTCCTCCTGTCTTTTTGCTGGCAGGTAAGGGCCTTTTTATTTAAGAAAGCTTTTGGTTTTAGTGTGTTGCAAAAGATAAGGCTTTTAACTGGGGGGACTGTGTGGTATTTTTATCTTACTACATTTTAAGCATCTTTTAATGCAGTTTTTAACTTGTGCATTTTAAAGAGAAATTTAGTTTGTGTTTTAACTTTCGTATGAAGAGTTTTTAAATTGTATTGTGCTTTCCAAATGTTGTATGCCACCTTGAATCCCATGCTGTAAGAAGGGTGGGATATAAATTAAATTACAGCTGGCCCCCCATATCCACAGATTCTGTATCCATGGACTCAACTAATCACGGCTTGAAAATATTTTTTTAAAAAAATCCAAAAAGCAAACTTTGATCTTGCCCTCTTATAAAAGGGACACCATTTTGCTACATCACTGTACATAACAGGACTTGAGTGTCCACGAATTTTGGTAACCACGGGGGTCCTCGAACCAAACCCTAGCAGATACCGAGGCCCCGCTATAATAATTTTTTTCCTGCTGCAGCCCTCTGTGAATCCCAAATCCTGCTTCAGAAAGCTTCCCAGCCTCTGAAGAAGGATTTTAGGGTAAGAACTAGGACTGCAGAAAAGAGATAGGAACTGCTGATTCAGGTGGAAAAAAATGAGGCCCAGCAGAATCAGCGGACAGACTCTTGGCCAACAAACTCTCCACTCCGGCTCTTCAGTGGTCTACCTTACATTTGATATTTCCTTTAATGGGTCCGCAGGGTCCCACAAAGGATGTATTACTCTGGTCAAACTTCTCTCTTTTTTTAAGAATATGAAATGTTGAACGAATTGTCATTATTATTCTTGAGCAGCGGCCACAATAACCTCTGCATCATTCCTGTTCAGATTCAATTTACTGAAAGCTGTCCTGAGCTTTTTGGATATAGGGCCAGGTATAAATACTTAAAGACATAAAATAAAATACAGTAAATTCTGATGTTAGCTTTTGTGCTGGCGAGGCGAACGTTTCTTGATCAAGCTGTGGAATACTTCTTGTTTACTAATGTAAAGACACATAAGAGACCGTGCGTACAAGAACAGGTGCTTTTGAGACACCTTCTAATACAGGTTTCTCCCATTTATCTGAGGGGTCAGGGGCTAGAGCACTGTCAGAAAGTGGAACTGGTTGAAAGCAGAACCCAGTCTTCTTCCTGTAGAGAACATGAAGGTCTATGGAGGGTCGTCTGGGACCGACCATGCACATGTGCTGCTTGCAAAGTCTCTAACTTGACTTGCTGACCTTTTCTCCCCGTTCAGCTCACTTTGCGAGTGACACGTGTGCGAGCGGTCCCAAGCGAGCCTCTGTAGGCAGGATAGCAAGAAGAACTGATGAAAGACTGTACCTCTCATTGAATTAACGGTACATATCTGTAATTTACAACTGTCGAAAGAGCGGAGCGTGGAAAAATGAAAAAAAAGTAAAAGATGGCTGTACAATTCGATCCTCTAAGACAGTGGTTCTCAACCTGGGGGTCCCCAGATGTTCGTGGACTTCAGCTCCCAGGAGCCTTGAGCATTGACCATAGTGGCTGAGGCTTCTGGGAGCTGAAGTCCACGAACATCTGGGGACTCACAGGTTGAGAACCACTGCTCTAAGATGAGATGCAGAAATACATCTTAAACTTACTGAGTCAATTTCAAGCTTTCCTTTCCTCCCCCAAAAATCTCATGCAATCTTAGGGTTTCTCTACCAACAGCCAGCACCTAACTTGACTAGTGTCCCATTTTGGGAATGTTTCCAAATCATCAACAATCACTATACTCACTATCTGTAGTTCTCACAGATACACATTGATCGGGGCATCACAACCAATGACAAGCTTCTGTCCAGCCCACTTTAAAAACAGAAATTTAAGTAAAGATAGATTCTTCCTTATCAAGCCCTACTTCTTTTAACACTTCTGTGTCCCTTCTTCTTTTTGTCCCTCCTGTGTTGATGTTCAGACCGTGAACTTGTTGGGGTACAGACTTGTACATGAAGAAGCACCAGGCACACTGATGGCATATATAAATCAGATATAAACAGGCTGCACTGCAGTTCTATGCACACTGACATGGGAGGGAGTCCCACCAAACTCTCTGCATCAGTGTGCAACGGAGTGCTAATTACAATTTTTAAAAGAGGAACCACATAATCATTTTGTGAAATTGTAGCATGAACAAGCTGTTAGTGTAAATTGCTACCCTGAGGGGACAGAGGTGAAAGATGGCAAGAGTCTTTACCTTTTCCTCTTTTTTTGGCTAGCATTTTCCCCAGCGCAGAATAAATGTGGCACTGATTATGTGATGAAGGTGAGAGGAGGACATCGAGAACGTGCCCCCCCAGACACTTTATAGCTTTAATCTGAAAACAGAACTGTTTTAAGAGAGGTGTCATCCCATGTAATTTCAGAAAAGGGCAGCTTCCCGGAGTTAGAAGGGCTGCATCAGCTTCCTCCCAGTTTGGAAACCTACAGCCATCTTGTACTCAACATTTTGGTCTCCTGTTACCGATTATTTTTGGCATTATAATTAGCAACCCTAGAAGCCTGCAGTGGACACAACCAGGCCCTTCCGGATATCCCTCCCCAGGTATATAATGCGAACAGGGCTCTTCTCAAAACCAGAAGTTTGAAAACAGCCTGCCCAAAAGTGGCTCAGAATGGCTGACTATCCTCTCCAATCACTTCCATTCTCTACCAGTTACTGAATGGCCAAAGGGAGGGGGGTGTAGCAGCTAAAGGATGAATTGGGGGCGGGTGAGAAAAGAGACATAACATATTCCACCTGTGGAACTTATATGCTGCGTTCTGCAATACAGGGTCTTGGCCATGGAAAATTAAACAGCGGTCCTTTGCTTTCAAGGAAACATGCTTCATTCACCCGATAGCACATGGATGCATTCAAAGCTGGTCATCATACCCGGAACAGTTCTACTGACCAATGAGCCAAAAATATGTTTGCATGAACATCAGAATGTGATCAAAAGCAAACTTGAGGACAATCAGGTGAAAATCCCTTAGGCCTAAGAATCAAGAAGAATGGCTAAGTCTATTCACTAGCCTTCAATTATCTCCATCTTAAAATGTATTTGCTAAGTAGCTCCCACTTTGAGAGACTCTCTCGCTCTTTGAATTCTGTGTTGCTTGTCATCAAAGAATAAAGAAGAATTATCCTGCCCCCCCCCAAGCTGGTAAAAACAGACCATTTGCAAAGAAGCATTTGATCTTAATTAGAAACGTTATTTCCCCATCTATCAAAAGCTCTCTAGGCTACACCTCCCACCCGCCATGGCTCATTCAAATAAATAAATCACATTAATCTTGATGAGTAACAGTCCTAGTGCTAATCCATTATTCAGACTTCCTTTGGCGTAACACGTGGGGATTTTTGCAGAATTGATCTACAGAGATGCAAACACAGCAATGCTGTGTAACGCACATGGGGACTTGAGGTGAGGGTGGACAAAAAGGAGAAAATATATTGCGATTATGTCTGACTGATTTTCACTAACATATCATAGCTTCCCCATGTGAATGTGTCACCACGATGTAGGAAAATGTGTTGAAGATCCCCAGCATAATTAACACCATAATCCCATGCACGTTAATTCAACAGTAAATTAATGCACATTCACTGGTATTTACTCCCAGGCTTCAATTGGAATGTACTGTTTCATCCTTACCTATAGCACAAATGTGGGATGACAGAATTAAGAGATGCTATGGGCCATCCAGTCCAACTTCCTGCCATGCAGGAATATACCATCAAACATTCCCAACAGATGGCCATCCAACCCCTGTTTAAAAACCTCCAAAGGAGGAGATTCTACCACACTCCCAGGCAGTGTATTCCACTGTCAAACTGGTCTTACCTTCAGGGAAGTTCTTCCTAACGTTCAGACAGAATTGCTTTTCCTGAAGTTCAAAACCATTGCTCCGTGTTCTAGTCTCTGGAGCAGCAGAAAAAGTGCTTGCTCCATCCTCCATATGACATCCCCTCAAATATTTAAACATGGCTATCATGTTGCCCCTTAACCTTCTCTTCTTCAGGCTAAACACATCCACCTCCCTAAGCCTCTCCTCACAGGGTTTCATGGTTTCCAGGCCTTCCACCCTTTTGGCCGCCCTCCTCTGGACATGTTCCAGCTTCTCAATATCTTTTCTGAACTGTGGTGCCCAGAACTGGACACAATATTCCAGATGGGGGTCTGAGCGATTTGGTAAAGCAAGTTAGTGCCAGAGCGTGAAAAAAATTATTGTACACTGTTAGGTGGAGGATTCTGGGAACTGTAGTCCACTTCCAAGTTCTGATGATCTCAGACTTAAGAGAATGCATATTCTGCCTTCCAGTGAATCAAAAAGCATCTGTAGAGGGGGAATTTGGACAACGGGCAAGAATGTATGGAAGACCGATGCGCATGTTTGCATGGACATAGGCTGTTAATGGTTACAACTGGCTTCATCTGCTATCTCCTTTCCCCATTCTTATATTCAATACTAAAGCCTTTATTAAAAATACGGAAGATTTTTATATATGAAATATAACCTTATTTTTCATCTCCATGGCAGGGCAGAGCATCAGAGCTACTCTGGAGACATTCTGTGTGATACATGCTACTCATTCTTGGGGGAACTGAGCTACAGAAATGTATTCTCTGCGGCCAGAGTTGAATTCTGTGTTAAGTAAAGTGCAAAAACACACTCCTTTCTACTTGACTGTCTTCTTTCGCAGCTATTTATTCCCCATTCAGATGCGAGTCTCCCAGGAATGCTCGGGCTAAAAAGCTAATGGATCTAAAAGGCCACGACTGCCACTCTTGAAACCTGTTGTGCAAATCGGAACATGATCATTAGGAACCCTTGGGCTGCCGAAGTCCCAATGTGGAACACAAGGACGCTGGCTTCTGCCTTTCTGCTTACTGACTATGTAAAGATCTTTAATAGTTTCAAAGCAAAAGGAACTGGATTTCAGATGTATACAGGTTTTGATAATAGAATCCTCTACTTAACAGACATTGGAGTTCACGTGACGCTATTTTTAACTATATAAAACAGAGCTTTCCAAACTTTTCACGTTGGTGACACACTTTTTTAGACATGCATCATTTCGTGACACAGTAATTCAGTTTTACCAGCAAACCGGAGGTTAAACTAACCCCTTATAAGAGTTACAGACACACACACAAATTGCAATAGCAAAATGTATGGGGCACAACATATCTCACAAAAACCCTTCATATATTTTGAAAATATATATAATTTATAAATAATATACATTTCCAAGATTGTAGGCAACACACCTACACACTTACGCGTCGTGGCACACGGTTTGGAAAGCCCTGATAGAATTCTTTGGGAAGAATGGAGTACACCATGCCTCTCTTTCTCTCAAGCCCGGTCTGCACTATTTCTTCGCTACTTTATAAACAAATCCCTGGCTATAAGCTTTTAATCAGAAGGGCATGTCATCATCCAGGTCAAATTCTCTACCTTCCCATTTCTCTAGCTCTATCATCAGAATGACTTTCGCGGGGGCGGGGGGGGGGATTCTTTGTTTTCTTTTGTCTATGGCATGGATGACAACACTGTGAATTGGACTTACCATATTAAAAAGGATAATTTGGTGTAATTTTCTTCCAGCATCTTTTTTTAAAGCCTTTAAAATATCTTTTGTAACTGTTGTTGCTGTGCACCTTCAAGCAGTTTCTGACTCATGGTGACCCTAAGGTGAATCTATTATGGGATTTTCTGGGGCCGAGAGATGCACCCAAGGTTACCCGTTGGGTTTCCATGGCTGAGTGGGGAATCGAACCCTGGTCTCCAAAGGCATAGTCCCAAAGCTCAAACCACTATGCTATGCTGTCTCTCAAAATATCTTTACTTCTACTCTAACACCAGTTTATCATCACGTTCACCTAGTTTGAATGCCATTACCCAGACTGAACGGAATGTCAATTTTACCTTCATGCTCATTCATCTCTCAGAAATAAAACTTTTAAGAGCTATGAACAAATGAAATGGGTCATATAGGAAGATGTTAAAAGAGACATTTTTGTCATCTTTCTGCTCATACAGAATCAGTCTAAACCCGCAAGCTTTTAAAAGTGATTAAATTAGCTGTGACTCTGCACTGAGCAAGGGGTAGAAGCTGATGACATTCAAGGTCCCATCCTGGGGCCCTTTCACACTACACAATTACAGTGTTCTGATCCCACTTTAACTGCCATGGCTCCATCCCATGGCATCCTGGGATTTGCAGTTTAGGGAGGGGCATCTACAGTTCTCTGCGAGAGAGTTCTAGTCCCTCATCAAACTACAAACACCAAGATTCCACAGGACAAGACCATGGAAGTTAAAACAGAATCACAGTGCTGTAACTGTGTAGTGTGAAAAGGCCCTTACTTCGTAATTCTCATCCTCCAGCAGGAACTTTCACTTAAAACCACCCATCCCTACCCCAAACTGGATTTTGTCAGAGTACCACGACAAAGAAATTAGCCCAATGACTGTGCCGCTGAGCCAGTCAACCGCAGTTTGCCCCACAAGGGGAAACTGACACATACAAGGTTTTTTAAAAGCAAGCCTTTGGCTTTTAACTTAATGTGCCAGAAGGATCTTTTTTAATGGGGCATGTTATATTTCTATCCTTTTTACTATGTTTTCACATCTTTTCAGTGTTTTTGACAGAACTGTTTAACTATTTTTAAAGTTCAGTATCACACAGATTTTAGCTACAATTTTTTTGGTTTGCTGTAAGGCATCTTGAGTCCCATAGTGGAAGAAAAGCTGGATATGTATTAAATGTTTTTTAAAGGTTATTTCTAAGATTCTCATTGTGAGTTCAACAGCATCATCATATATGCATGCAGTTTTAAATGGAAAACAGTACAGTACTGATTCTATGAAAAGAGGTTCTTGACAAATCTTTCCATCACACAGCAATGATACCAAAATGTTCAGATGTAATACTGGTTTTGAATTTTTTTTAAATGTTCAGTTGCAGTTTGGGATCAAGTTGCTCTCTCAAAAGTCATTACTTTCAACAGCTACTGCATCAGAATACTTATTGGCATTTCGTCTGAAAGTTCAATACTTGCCACTTGATACCTTAAATATACTGGGATGCTGTTAAAAAATCTTTTCCCAAACCACAATTCAATTCTGTACCAACCTGTGTCAAATATATGACTCAAAATATGAAATTCCTGCATTGTAACTCCAAATCTGGTCTCAACTGTGTCACTGTGACAAAAAAGGAGTGAACTACAAGGCTGACCGTTATATGCTGAAGCCCTATATCATTAGATTTATGTTTTCCGGCACCATGGGACAAATGAACAGTGCCCATCATATTTGTACCCTGTCATGGGAGATCGTAGGTCTCAGTACTTCAATCTGCTAAGATTTGCAAGATTAAAAATATTCACTTGCAACAATAAATAGGCAAAGGTTCCCTCTTCTTTTCTCCTTCTTAAATTCCCAGCACAGTTACATGGACAAAGCCAACTCATTTGTCATTCATGTTAATTTAATTATCAGACCACATTCAGTTATCCAATATAAAATGCAAATAAGCTCAACAGTTGACAACATGTACCAATTGGGCTCATTAATTAGATAGGAGAGCACGGAGAAAACAGAAAGTGTCATAAGATGCAAGGAGTTTGTTAATTAACGGCAACATTTTTAATTAGAAACTGTAATCCAGCCATAAGCCCTTGATTGGCTTATGCAAGGTCAGGAGCATTATTCTTATTACACTGTTCCCCCTTATGTGCCCACCCGTGGTATCACGGGACCCGTTAAGCCAATACCCCTAATTGTGGCTAACAGAGTGGGGTCCCTGTCAATTCGTAGGTAGCACTGGCACACTGATTACGGGGAAAATCACTCCACACAGTGGGCGAGCCTTTCCCCTCTGCAAAGGAACCCAGGCTCTGTGTGTGCATCTGCACCACTGTACAGGAGGCTCTACTTTATATCACTGAATTCACTGACACAGGTTTTGGGGAAGGGTGAAAGGCCTTAGTCTCAATCACTAGCATCTCCAGGTAGAATGATGAAAAATCCTTCCCTGCAGCCACGGACCGCATGTGTCCCTCCTCTGTTTTTATACCACCTGAACCCTCCAAGAGATCCCTCCCTCCCTCCCTCCCTCCCTCCCTCCCTCCTTCCCTCCTTTCTTTCTTGGAAAAACAAGGAGAACTGCTGCTCCTCAAAGCATCCAGGATCACTGATTCTCCTGTTAAACAAAGCTTAAGGCCCCACACTGTATTATTCCCAAGAAGCATTTTTACAAAATTGGAGATGGATATCTGGCCACTTTTTGTGTGTGTGTGGGGTGGTATGTCTGGTGCTGGCCTGTGGATAAGTTGACTCAGGTTTTTTGGGTTGACTTTTTGACTAAAATTTCTAGACTTATACATGAGCATATACAGTGTTTCATGTCCATACTCCTTCAACAATCTCTGAACATCATAAAAGAGGCATGGAGAGATGGCACATAGCCTACCAGTGCAGTACACACTGAAAGCCACTGCAGTCTTGCTGCCTGGAAGACCCACAAGTATAAATTTTGCCTCTTGGATGTGCTACCCAAGGCCACCTGCCAGGATGGCAGGCTGCCTGCTCACAAGTTGGCCAGCCCTTTGCCCTAGGGTGCCAGTGGCAGCAGCGACAGGCGCCTAATGGACATATCTTAGGAAATCTCCATTGTGTGCTGTCTCTGGCACACTCATGCCACCCAGCATTTCCTAATGAGTCACATCTGGTTCTAAGTCTGTGCCAAAAAAATTAAAAATGAAAAGATTGCTAACCTGGAAGTGGGAAGAAGGGCAACATTTACTGGTACTTTTCTGTGCCAACCAGGCCATGTGCATCTATAATGGGAACCCAAAGAACCTAGTTCTCACCCTTGGGAATGCAAGACGGAATGCATTAACAAGGAACAGAATTTGAAAGAAACAGCAGAGGCTCAGTAGGTGTTCTGGACCTCTGCTTCAGTGGAGTTAAGACACTGCTTCGTATTCCAAATATTGTTTCTCCCTGTTGCCCCAGAACCCGAGTTTTCATTTGTAAGGTTTGCAGCCAAAGAAAAATAGAGTAATTAATTATCAGTTACTGTGGAACTATACAGGAGAAGGGCTGTAGTGATTAAGATGAACAGAAGATATTCTTTGCACGTTGAAGATTCCAGGTTCAATCCCACACCTGAAAACCTGGGATCGAATTTATGGCTGACAATCACCAGTGAATTAAATTCTGCTGAACATCAGTGTGCTATTGTATCTGTCTAGTAATCTTCTAGACATGTATTTCTCGCGGTCCGGGAAGCAACTAACTCTTATAGCTAGTAAGTAATTCTAACAACTAGATTCTAATCATATGTTGATTTGGCCAGAGCAGCCTTTCTCAATCTTTTTTAATCCAGACGAAACCCTGAAATAATTTTCAGGTCTCAGGGTCTCAAGCCCTGCATAAAAATCATATATCTACCACTCAAAAATATGTCCCCCTCGCCCCGCAAATCATGATCTCTAGCAATCTCTCATGGAAGCCTGAGGTTCCAGGGAATCCTGGTTTAAAAACCCTAGGTATTATGAAATAAACAAATCCTGGTGTTTTTACAAGATTGGTCAAGGAACAAAGAAGTCAGTCTCTTTGCCTGTCAGAAGGACTACTCTGGTAAGAAGAAACAAAAAGGCTTCCATTTGGTCAGAGCTGGCAACCCAAGTGTATGGTAATCTTTCGACTGATGCTCTTACCTGATTATCCAGGTGGTTTACAGTGAAATAGCCAACGCACACAATGACTTCATGTAGTAGTGCCTCACAGGTATGCTGGGAACAATGCCACAACAAAGAGCTTATAATGTGCCGGAATGCAAGAGATAATCCTTCAGCGCCAACCACAGACTGTGAGACAAAGAGAGAGAATCATAAGGAACATGGCCAAATGAGATACTCCAGACGGCTGGACTGGGACCTTAGGACTTGACTCCAGGGTCTGAGGTTTACCGATAGACTAAATCCAGTTGGCCCTCCACATTTGTGAGGTTGACTTTCAAAGATTTGATTATTTGTGAGTTTCTTCAACCCCTGACTCCCACCTCAAGGTCTTCTTTTCTGGGGGAATCTTCCCTCTCAGTGGTTCTGATCAGGCTGTGCAGCCCTTTAAACACCTTCCTCTGGGCCTCCTCCTCCTCTTCCACCAGCCACTGCCTGCCTAGCTAAGGATGGGTCGCAGACCAATTTCTCAGCACCACAAACCCTCTCTCGATGCCCCCACACCCCCAAGGAAGGAGATGGGCAAGAAAGAGAGGAAGTATTGGGCCACCGTGCTAATCCACCCCCTTTCCTTCTCCTTTCCTTGATCTGGTTTGGACCCCGGGTGCCTGCTCTCCCCATCATGCAGTTTTTCCACTTTTGCAGGGTTCCTGTGCCTCTCACCCCAGTGAATGGAGAGGGTTGACTGTATGTGACCAAGCTAAACATGCATCTTCCTTTTTAATCACGCTCTCTGTCTCCTTTCCTTTCCTCTATTGTTGCCTCTGTCATACTTTTAGGCTGCAACCTCCTTGGGGCAGCAGCTCCTGGACTCTATAAAGCACCAGATGACAGTGATGATGATGATGGATGAATGGATGATTTCTTAATATCACCTTAAAGAGCTTGCTTCTTATTTTTACCCCCATTTTCCATGGAGCCTTCACCAGTCAGCATCTCAAACTCAAGAGCAAGTCCTGTTGGTCTTTTAAACACCAGAGCAACCGGCCGTGCCTCTGATGCTGGAAAAGTGCCCGAGCAACTCCTCAAACCCCAACCGCCTCCCCCACGAAAGTCTACAGTTTCACATATAATGGGCTAATATTGCGGGAGCAGTGGTTGACAGATGGGTTGCAACTGCTTCTGTAAACTTGCCATTGCCTTCTTCACCCTCTGGGGAGTGTGCAGGGCAGGGAACCGTTACCAGTCTTTCTAAATCCCCAAGGGACCCCTCCACCGCTCTCTGGTGATTCTGAAATCTTTTCTTTGCACTGACATCAACTTGCAACAAGTAATCCTTTTCAAATCATTATTGGGCCAGATGTAGTCAAGAGGCAGAAATCGTTGCTAGCTGCAAGGTTTTCATGTTCGTTGGCCGTGGGAGGCGAAATCGGGCAAGCTGATTACAGCAGAGAGATCCGGGAGAAGTCTACTTTATCTGCGCAGTGCACAGACTCTATTTAATAAACATGTCAGCCAGAAAAAGCGACACAGGGTCAAAGGGGGGGAAGTGATGCATGAGGAAGAAACATCAAAGTCTACGGCCTAGACTGGAACAACCCTACAAGCCTGTGGGAAAATAACTGTCATTTACGTTTTCTTGGCTCCCTGTCTTACAAGCTGGTCCAAAACAGATGGGATAAAATTGAGAAGGAAGAGAAGATGCATACCAGTCCCACTTTCAGCAGGATGCTGGGTCCTCCCCACGAATGCTTCCCACCACCCATATCTGTTTTAAATGCAAAAAAAAGAGAGATAACTTTCAGTATCCACAGTGTGAGTCAGACTTGAACCAGTGGGTTCAAATCATAAGAAAAAAAGATTTGGACTAAGCCAAGGCTGGACGACTTGCAGAGGGGTGGGGGCAATTTTTCACAAAAGCACCCCACAGAGGGCTGCACAGGCGTGCTCCACGGCAGCAGAAGCGATGTCATGTCTCTCTTCATTTTGTTTCCACTTCATTTTTCAAAAAGTTTTTTAGGGGGGTTCTAGGGTACGTGGGGAGTCTAGCAGACAGTGGACGCCAAGCTACTTAATTTTAAAGCAGTTTTCAGCTGCTAGGAGCCTTCTGGGTGAAAAATTGCCTGGAAAAAAATTGCAAGGAGGGGTTGAGGGTGCCAGAGGCCGAGTATATAGACTAGTATAATAATACATATATACCTGCTTGCATAAGGGAATTTATTGTTGTGTGACACATCTATTAGATGGCAAATGTTAAATGCTTTTTAACTCTCACCTAGCATGGGGAATTCTGAGAGCTGTCTTCCACAAAAGTAATGTTTCCAATCTCTATAGTGGGACACACGCACACAGTGCCTTCCATTTCTTTAACTGGGAGTGGCACTGGACTCTGCAAGGCCTAGGGTGCCCAACTCATTTGCTACTAAATATTATGTGATGACATCTTCTTGGATCCAGTCCTTTCTCTCCCACAACACGCGTTCCGTAATGCTCCAATCCCAGCGTCCCATGTTTACCCTCTGCTGATAACAACAGGCCAGAGGGCACCGAAGTTTTGTATATAAACGTTAAAAGTCATTTTTCAAGAAAACAATACATTTCCCTCTTTAGCCACTTTTAATGGCAGTTCAGTATATCCTGCGTTGTTTCTCTCTGACACCTTCTAATGGTTCAGTCTCTCAAGATAAATGTATCTGTGGACTTGGGGATTATTTGTGCTTATGGGAATTTTTGCAAGCCCGCGGCTTGGTACTCAAGTTATTAAGAAAATACTTGCATGCCCTAATTGCTCAACAACCACTACTCAGCCCTGAAAAAATGAAATTTTTTTTAAAAAAATTAAAAAATTTGAAGAAAAGAAGAGAGAGAAAAAGAAGAAGCAAAACCACACTTTGCTGAATTTAAAGAAACTTCATGGTTTTTAAAAACTCTCAAATGATTTTCTATAAATACTTGTGACCTGCAATATTCAATTGGGGATGTAGCTCTAGCTTTACTGATTTTTTTTTTTTTTAAAAAAAGCTTGGACGAGTCTTAAAAGAAATATCTTTACAACCTTCCTCCAACAAAATATCCATAACATTTTTCCTTAGACTATAACACTTCCAAATTTCTAACCTAGGCCTGGGTACAAAAGCTGGGACTCAAAAGGCTCCATGTGAGAGGAAGTGATACAACAGGAGGGGTGGAAGTCTCTTTCAAATGTGCTCCTAGCTAGCAGCACATCTTGTGCCATTCCAGGAACAGGTTTTAGGGTTACAGAAACAGAGAGGAATCAGGAAGGCCCTACTTTTAGTTGGCGTTAAGCCAATGCAGAACAAGTTATGTTCTAATTTTCAACAAAGTGCATGGGATGGCTCAGACAGAAGAGCCAGATGAAGGATCAAACTCAAGTTTCAAACCTTGGTTTTCAGGACAAGCACAAAGCACAGTTTGACAAATGGAGGCATGGACCTGGTGTCTATGAAGTAGAGAGGGAAAGAATATTTGTTGTTGTTTGTTCCCAGATAGAAAAACAGAGGTCCCAGTAATTGGGGACAGATCAGCAAGTGTCCTATGCAGTTTTGTTTCTGCATTCAAACATCCTGAAGTGCTGCAGAGGAATTATTCTGTGTAGGAAAAAAAAAACTTTTTTTTGCACAGAAAACATTGTTTTCCATACAGGAAATCTTTCTTCTGCACAGAAAACAGGTTTTTGAACACATATACCCATGTTTTTCTATGCAGAATAACTTCTCCACAACATTCCGCACATTTGAAGACAAGGAGAATACTGCAGAGGAATGTCCATCTGCTCCTGCAGTGAGGAGAAAACTACTGTAATTACTGAACATAAGGACAAAAAAGTTGAGGATTTACACCTCCGATGCAAAGGAGGAGAGGGCCTCTAAAGTTACAGTTCCCGAGTGTTTGTCTGGCCACAGTTTGGTGTTTGTACCATCCCAGGGTCTGTATGGGGTGTGAGGGTAATTGCGGAGACGTTAGGCGAGCTGAACCCACATTTTTAGGTTTTTGGCTTTGTTTTAGTGCGCATGTGCTCTGCTATGTGGATGGGGATGATGGGATCTCTTGATGGCTGGGTGAGCTGGGAACATGGAAACATTATTGTAATAACTTGTGATAAAGAGAGTAAACAGGCATGGCTGCAAGGTCAGACTGTTGGCAAGCTGAGTGGGAAAATGGGAGGGGAACAGAAAACTGGGGAATGTGTTATTTGGGTAAACCATCAAATGGGATGTTAGTACATGCTGACTTTGAAGTGTAATGGTTTATACAGAACTGCAAATCCAATATTCCTTTAGTCTTGGCAACACCAAGATGTATTGCTCTTTCTTCGCTGTTCCTGAATAAAGCTTCTGAAATCTCTCAGCAAAATTCCTTGAACTTGGAGCTACATCACAGGGGGGATGGAGTAGGGAAATATTACCTGGAAAGCCTGCAGATTGAGGACAGCAAAACTATTGAAGAAGCGTAGACTGTGAAGAGCTACCAGGACAGTATTCTCTGCATAACTCTCTTTTGGGCTAGCAGTGCTCAGGTCCGTGATTGTGCCATGGAAAAGAATACAGTACAGCATGTGCAAAACTCCCACCAGATCTGTAGCCTCAAGAGCCGCTGTTAGTCCTGTGGGATCCTGTCGGGATTCATCAAATATGCTCCAAGACCTGTCAAAGAAAGCAATGCAGGGCCTGCCCTGTAAGTTGTTAAATGTTATCATCACCACGATGGTATTTACCCACTTTTTTTGCTAAAAACACAGTGCTCAACTCAGACAACAGCAGACTCCTGAACAAATCTTTTTAGACCACAGATATTGATCAAAAGCTCCTCTAATCCTCTATTAATTTAATATAGCTTGTGCTGATTAAAAAAAACCAAACAGGTGATTTTTGGGACTCCTACCAGACGGCATACTCAAGATAATTAACTCACACAGACCAAACGGTTGGAACTACTGTTAAGAAAACATGGAGAAAATTTCCATTTTTGATGAAAGTTAAGACACTGATAGAAAAGGTGGGGAGATACTCCTAGGGCTGCCCAGCTGACATATGAAACCCTGGGCAAATATAATGTAAAGTTTTTTGCTGCTGCCCCTTAGAAGAAGTACATGTCAGCACTACTACTAGGTTGAGACAGGGGTAATGGTACAACAAGGGATTGAAAAAGGGGTCTCTAGCTTCGTGGAAGTCTAAGGAAAAGAGCTGTCATAATTCAAAGTTGACTTGATTGCACAAACAACAAAGGGAATACTTTCCCACCTGTCTGTTCCCATTCTGAGGAACCCTAGACACTCTGTTCCCAGACTTAAACCCACTTATTCCCACTCATATGATAAAAAGGATAGGCTTGAGACTAACACTCCATTTCTAGTGGCATACCTGGTTTAAAATTAAAAAAAAAATCAAAAAGAGAGAAAAGAAAATGGGAAGGACATGGGGCTTCAAGAGGCATTGCTCTTTGGGGACTGGGGTTATGAAAAAGGGTGCAATGGTGCTTGCCATGCTTAAATCCTGTGGTTTTCAGTGGGACTTAGCTTCTCTCTGGATTGCTCCCAATACTAATAGTTCTTAAAGCACGCACTCCCACTTATCTTCCAACGTGTGCCACCGACAGCTAATTTCAGAAAGGCTGCTGAAAGAGGTCCAAAAGGGCTGGAGCCTCCCTCCCATCCCCTTTAACAGACATGCTAATATTACTGATGCCATGTTAGACATGTTATATTACAGTGTCGTTGTTAAGTGTGTTCAAGCTGATCCTCTCATAAGATTTTCTCAGCAAGGTTTATTTATTCAGAGGAGCTTTGCCTTTGCTCTCCTCTTCTGCAGCATCCATAAAAAAAAGGCAAATGTGTCATTCATATTTCCCTTTGAGGACTGATCTATCAGTGCTCTATGGCAGCAAGGAAAAGAGGGTATTTTGGTTTTTCACTTGCCTCTCTCTCCCTTTTCACTAAACTTTATGTTCTTGTCTGGAGCTCTCAACATTTGCTGAATAGGCTGTTGTCTTGCTGGCAGCAGGGAGCAGAACAATCAGTACCCAAGCAAACGGCTTATATTTTATTTGCCACCCAACAGCCAAAACAGGCATTATCTTAATTACAGCAATAAAACACAATACAAAGCAGCCTATATCCCATTGCATCCTTTTGACCTGACCTTTTTCTTTTCGCATTCGGAAAAAATTCCTAGCATATTCCACAGACAGACAGCCAACAAGCCAACCTCTAGGTTAATTGGCAACTGACAAGGAATCAACATGCTGTCCAGGTACTTGAAAGTATGACAGAGTAAGGCGGTGGTGGGACCTGTGTCCACTGTTAAACCCAGGTGTCTAGCTGGACAAACAAATCTACACCATTTGCGGGGGTTTGTTTACATTTCATTTTTTGTATCTGCACCATGAGTAGGTAGATTCTATTCTGCAGCATGTCTCTTACTGTTAGCCTGTTTTACAGTCACTGGTGCAACATTTTCTTCCAAGACTTGATGTGAAACTTCCTAACGGTTTTGGAACGCTTCCCAGCAGCTCTGGCAGTCTTTGGATTGGCTCCAGAAGGGCTATAGCCTGTAATGCTTGTGTCTGTTATACTATTTAACATCTTCATCCAGGGTGAATAAGAAACTGCTATCTTTTTTTTTTAACTTTACAGGTTCCCACAGTTTTCAAAAACAGGCTCTCTTTCCCAAGTTCAGTATGACAAGATGTTCCGTGCCTGAAAATATGTGGGTAAAAACTACTGGCAAATCATACGAGAAAGATTAATGGCTCTCTGTTCCCTTGCACAAAGTGGAAGCCAACTTTTCAGTCCTGCAAAGCCTGTATTGGATAGATACTGGAAAGCTACAAGAAAAAATATCAGCTGTTCAGGAATACTTGATTCATATGCCTGAAATAACCAAAATGGATAACCTGATAAAGTCTAGAAAGAGGACTTAGTACAGTGGTCTCAACCTGTGCGTCCCCAGCTGTTTTTGGACTTCAGCTCCCAGAAGCCCCAGCCACTATGGTCAATGCTCAGGGCTTCTGGGAGCTGAAGTCCAAAAACATCTGGGGACCCACAGGTTGAGAAACACTGACTTAGTAGATCAGTCTCAGTGCTGGATAAACCTTTTGCAATATATTGGAATGAGCACTCTAATTTTATTTCACTGAATCAGAACCTGGAGGATATTTTCTTTGGTAAACATTTAGAAGCTTTGGTAATTAAAAAATAAGATTAAAACTGAAACTAACATACTAAGCAGATTAAAATAATAATCAATTACTTTTATATACCAGCCATAGGCCTCAGCAACATCAAAACGAACTTTCCATGTAGAATTTCCATTGCAATGGAAAAACTAAGTGAAAATAGAATTTATTTTACTCAGGGTGAGAAAATCTTTCAATTAATTTTCTTAATTACAGTAGAGTCTCGGTTATCCGACCTTCGTTCATCCAACATTCCGGATTATCCGACGTCGCGGCTGCCTGGGGGTGTGGTTGTAGGCATTTCCATGCCCCCAGACACGTCCCCAGACATGCCCCCAAATGGCGGCCGCCACAGGCTTCTGGATTATCTGACATTTTTGGGTATCCGACGATCAGCCCGCCCGTTTATGTTGGATAACCAAGACTCTACTGTACCACTTTAAAAGGTCAGCTATTTTTTAAGTAGTCCCACGGACTACACACCCTGAATCGTGTTACTTGTTTCACTCAGAATTGTTGTTGTTTTTTTTAACCACCTGAATACGCCCTTCTGGCAAGTAGAACTATAAGCTACTTTGAAAGTTTATCCTGGAAATGCAGAGGTAACAAAAAATGTTAGAAAATTGAACTTTTCTCTTCAAGACACAGCATAGGGCTTTAATTGTTTTTTTTTATAATACACTTAACATACTAACATAATACACTTATTATTATCTTTCAAAAGTACACCTTGAAAAGATAAGATCAATTTCATAGTTAAATCAATTTTAAGACTATGCCAATAAAATAAAAAAAAGCTGCCATATTTCATTATAAACACACATGTATCATCCCGTTTATGGATTCCTTCATTTAAACGGCAAAACTTTTATGGTACTAAAAGAGGCTCAGAATTTATGCGGCTGTCTTAATGCAGATGTCCTTTTGCTGTTTGCAATGGCATAATCATCATTTTTAAAGGTTGTCATGGGAGTAAAATTCACCCACCTTAGCCTGAACAACTTGAATATAAATTGCTAGCATTCTTTCCTTTAGGCATCTCTTGCTAATTCATATTTTCTATATTCTACATGACGTTTGTTCTGTCTAGAATTCTGGAATTCCAGCAGTATGGTCTAATACCTATCAGGTCAGAAGCCAGTTCCACTGAACTCAATGTGAATTGCACCCAGATAAAGAGTACACAAGATTAAACTTCATGATCCTACTTGTTTCAGAGGCTTGTCTGGTGCTAATATGGGAAAGAGCCTCCTTGGTGGCAGCTTCCAGGCTTTGGATTTCTTCCCCTGGGAAGCAAAAATACCTCCTTATCTTCTGTCCTTCTGTCAGAAGGTGAAAGCTTTTCTAATCCAAACGGCTGCAGGAACTTTCAATAGTGTGATGTTCTACGGATTTTTCTGTTTTCCCTTTTAACAGATGAGTGTTAAATGGTTTTAATCCCATGGATAGTTTAATCGAGCCAGCATGGTGTAGTAATTTGAACACTGGACTCTGACCCTGAAGACCAAGTCACTGGGTGACCTTGTGTGCTTCACATACTCTCAGCCTCAGAAAACCTTGTAACAGATTCAACTTGGCGTCCCCATAAGTGAGAAATGATTTAAAGGGATAAAACAGCAACAACAGTTTAACCACATACAAATAATAATTTGCACGCATTTTAATCTGTATTTTAATTTTTGTAAGCCATTTTGAATCCTGTTCTTGTAGGAGAAGTGGGTTATAAGTGAATTAACAAATGACAGCAGCTACTACCGCAGGCTAAATTCCATTAGCATCAAAGAGGAGACAGTAATAAATTTTCTGGATTGTGTTAATCCTGTATTACTATGCAAACAGAAAGGTGGGACATTAAATTAAATTAAATTCAAAAAATTGAGGTGGGTGATTGGCACACCCCCAACCCCATGTGCCAGGGACCTGTACCATATTTGTGCCTATTGACTACAATTGCTACTTCCTTTCCTGGAAACCTTCAGGGACCAGCAGTTGATGGTTTGTGGACTGGTTTCAATTTATGGGCCGTCCCTTTGAGAATTATTGTGGTAGATTATAATCCTGACCACTCTCACCCTGTGCGGCAAGCTTTTTTCCTTTTTTCCATGATTGTATTTAGGTACCAGAGAGCCAGTGGGGCATAGGGGTACAAACACTGGACTACAGCTCTGGATACTAAGCTTCAAATCCTTGCTCAGCCATGGAAACCCACTAGGAGACCTTGGGAAAGTGACACCCTCTCAGCCTCAGAGGAAGGCAATGGCAAACCCGCTCTGAACAAATCTTGCCACGACAGGCTTGCCTATAAGGCAGACACAACTTAAAGGCACACAACAACACCACCAATTTAGGTACTGCTTTGAACCTAGCTCCTCAGTCAGTACCGCATGGACAGTCCCAAAGCTCACCCTATTTCTCCCACATAAAGGCATCCAATGAATAGGGCAATATCACAAAAATACTGCTTACCTGCCATTAACGGCAAAGCACAACTCGCACATGCCATGCAACGCTGCTGTGGCGTTCTGTAAGAAAGTGGTTATTTTGGGGTTTTCATCAATTGGCCCTTGGACGGAGAGGAAACAGCAACACAGCTTTTCTATTAATCCTATATTCACCATGTAGCTAGGAAAGGAATGGGTAGGGAAGAAAAAAAAAGGGATCAACATGGGTAACATCAACTTTTTCAGGGACTAGTTTTGTGTCATTCAAATACATCAACATCGAATAAACGATACAGAATTAAGACCAGTTAAATGGGTGTTAAATTGGCCACTATCAAGTACTGGTGGTGTTGTTTTAAACTAAGAGAATTTGGTATAAATTTCTATATGATTGAACATTTTTGCTTTGCCTGAACTAAAGCCTTTGGCCACAATGAGCAATTCATAGTTACCTTTTCCTTTCTGCAGAGTTTAGCGTAAAAAAAGTCAAGCAGAACACCTGAGGAGGAGAACAGAACTACCCAGACACAATCTGATTAGAACATAATCCTCCCAAAGTCTAATATGTACACTTGCTGTCTTCTGAGCCAACAACAAATGAGGAGCTTCTTTGTTGTTCGAAGCAATTTCCTTTTATTAAGGCTGTAAGCAGAGATCTCAAGTCTTCATTGAGGCATCATCTTGTCAGCTGGAACATTACCGTCACTGATTACAGTTAATTTCATTTCATTTTATCTTTGGGAGGGAAGACCAACTTTTACCATTTTCTTGTGTCTTATTGGGAAGTGCTGTCCTTTTTCTTTTAACCCTATATTGTTTCTTCAAATCATTCCACTGATCTGGATGAAGTCCTAAGAGGCAGAACCAATGAAGGGTTTGATCAGAGCTCAGGAACAGCTAACAGAGGGGTTCTGGGAGACTGCCTTCATCTCTTTATGGCAGCCAACAGATAATTAAAACCTCATATTAAAACATAATTCTAATAAAATGGGCCTAGTATGTAACAGCATGAGAGACATGGTGGTGTAATGATTTGAATGGACTACGACTCTGGAGAGCAGGGTTTGAATCCTTGCTCAGCCATAGAAAACGACTAGGTGACTTTGGGCAAGTCACACTCTCTCAGCCTCAGAGGAAGGCAAAGGTAAACTCCCTCTGAACAAAGCTATTGCCGTGATAGGGTGGCCTTAAGAGTTGCCATAAGTTGGAAACAACTTGAAGGAACATAACGACAACCTAACGGTACTTCTGAAAAAGAGTTGGTATTTATTTTAAAAAAATACATTAAATATGGTAATAATTACACAGTCACAGATCATCTGATTAAAAGAACCAAATTTAGAAACCTAGATACCTGATGACCGAGTGATTTGTTAAAACTCAAGAATAAGATAACCACAAGAGAGTCAGAAAAGCAATGCAGGAAAAGTTGAATGTTAGGGCGTATTGGGTCTTCCCTAGCTCCTTGATAATAACAGCAATGAAGTAGCACAGGCTGAGACAGACTCTACTTTGACATTTACCACAGGGGCAATGTCTAGTTTTCAATGGAATTTTATTATATTAAATTAGACAAAAGAACATTAAACTGTGTCAAACACTAGCCTTTCTATATTTTGCAATAGTTGTTTTCACATGCCTTCAAATCAACTCTTATGGCAACTCTATTACAAGGTTTTCTTGGTATGATTTATTTAAAGGACATTTGCAACTGCCTTCCTCTAAGGATGAGAGAGTGTGACCTGCCAAGATCACCCAGTGGTGTTCCTACGGCTGAGTGATTCAGACCTTCATCTCCCAGTCCCGCTGTCTAGATCAGCACTCTGACCACTAGACCACACTGGCTCCTGATCTTTGGAATAAGTAGCCATCGCAGGGAAGCCATGGTAAACCTGATACCTGGAGGAGCAAGGCCCCCAGCACGGTGCAGTGGTTTGAGCACTGACTACAACCCCGGAGACCAAGGTCCAACTCACTGCTCGGACATGGAAACCTGCTGGGTGACCTTGGACACATCACACACACGTACCCCTAGAAAACCCTGTGATAAGTTCACCTTAGAGTTGCCCTAAGTTGGAAACAACTTGATGACACACAGCAATAACAAGGACTCAATGAAGCTCATGATCATCTGTGTCTGTCTGACAATCTGTTTGGAACTGTCAAGGTCCATCGATAATAAAAGCTGTAGTCCCAAAAAGATCTAGTTGACTGCTGGACCCCCTCCCTCTGCATCTGGTAGCCAATTAGACGTAGTTCTGTTCTCTAACACAGCAGGTAATATGTCTTTCTACAAGACATCTCTTGAGGAGTTTGAAGGTTTACTTACTAAATGCATTTATATATTGCAAAGGCACATGTATCTCAAAGCATTGAATAGGCTTTGCTCCACTGGGGGGGGGGTACCAGGTGGCCCAAACTATACAAAGTGTGCAAATTCTTCCCAGATGAGCAACAATACATGGTGAAGCGATTAAGAGAAGAATGGCCACTCTTAATAATACAAGACCGCTTGTTTGAGATTCCTTCTAATTGTCATCATGCCTTTCATTCTTTTGTTTGAATCAAATTGTTCAAACGCCCCAGGTGAAAGGCCTGCTCTGACTCTTGGACATCACCTGAGCTTGTGGGGCAGCAAGGGGCATACATGCGCCAGGGCTAGCCGGTCTCAGGTGTCACCTGAGTGAAAAAATATCAATACGCAGACCTCCCAATTGGAGAATGCAGCAGCCTGAAATTTCACACTCTTTGAAAAACCTGTTTGGAAAGGGAATGTGGATCTGCCTAGACTGCCAAAGGTCACTGGGACCTGTCTGCGACACCTGTCCCTTCTGTCTTTCTCATGCAGTTTTACTCTTGTGCTTAAATAAGTCTTCTGCTCTGCCAGACATCAAAAATTACCCACAGCATGCTAAGAGATAGAAAGGACCACAAGGGCCATCGAGTCCAACCCCCTGCCGTGCAGAAACACACAGTTAATCCTGAAACATGGCCATCCAGCATCTGTTTACAGACTTCCAAAGAGGGAGACTTCAGCAGCTTCTGAATCACCTGGGTGACTCCCAGTATATTTAACGGCAGGTCTTCCTCTTTTGATGCCAAGTATAAAAACATCTTCACTTGCACATCCTGGAATATTCCATGCTAGCCTCAGAGTTTCTGTCTAGAGCAATCACTGGAGTGGTTCAGACTGCAAGGGAATGACAACCAGTCTAACTGGGATGAGAATATGGAAATTCACAGCAGTGTCTTTGTTCTCTTTCCATCAAAAGGAGGCCAGTATACTCTTTGAGACTTTGTAGAATGGCACCAGTAGTTGCTGGGATGGTCAGTTTTTGAGGTATGCTGAGAGCCAAATGTCCAACAACATGCAGAAAGTTGCTTTACACATTTGTAAAAAGTAGCTATTACATGCCCCGCCACCCAAGCTTATTTTGGATCAAGAGCTGTGGGTCCATCCTTCTCTCCCTTTCCTCTTATTTGCCTCATTAGGAAAAACATACATACATGTAACAGTACAGAATTAGAAATCCAGCATGGTTGAAGTGTTGGGCTATGATCTTGGAGACCAGGGTTCAATTCTCCACTTGGCCATGAAACCCACTGGGTGACCCTAGGGGTGTTACACACTCTCAGCCCCAGAAAACATGATAGGGTTGCCTTAGGGTTGCTGTAAGTCAGAAATGACTTGAAGGCACACTACAATAACAATTGTACATTTCCTTAATGACACAAACAGCAGTTTATGTGGGAGTGGAAGTGATTTTCATTGGGGAAATGATAAAGGAAGATCATTGTCCTCTGTGCTGTAGTCCTGATCCAAACAGAGATCTCCAGAAACAATTTGTTACAAAAACATAAATATCAGATCATGGAACATTGCTGTCTCATCTACTTTGATCCTCAACTACTTGCCCGCCCCAATTATAGTTTCCTCTTCACTTGGGTAACTCCCAAAGTCTAAGCCTGAGAGCTTTTGGAAAACACTGTAAAATCTATTTGTTTGGACTGGCTTTCAAGGTTAAAACCACAGTAGCTGGATGTTGGTTTGAACGATAACCAGGTTTTAGTTTTCTTCCCATCTCCTTTTTTGGCAGGGGGAAGTGCTTCTGTTACCCACCATCAGCTTCCAGGAGAAGGAGGGACACATATCTGAACAGATGAGGATCATCAGCATTCTGCTGATAGGGTTCTTGAAGCACAAACTCAGTAAATGTGCTGTAACGTGGCAGTAGGATAAGATAAAGTTCTCTCCAGATGTTGTATGACCACTCTCCTAAGTGTGAACATACCACCAAAGGTAACTTGGTAATTTGTAAAACTGAACTACCTGGTGAGATACAATTCCTTGCATCTAAAGTGACATATAAAAACCGAATGTCTTTTAGTGTCCTGATCTAGTCTCATAATTTTAATGGGGTACTTCAAAATTCAATATAACGTTTTATTGTTTTCTATTACAGCTTGTGACTAGAAACCTGTTCTTAAGAAAGGGAAGAATTGGGAATTTAACAAATTATGTGGATTAATCTATAAAGTGACACTTTCAAGCACTGAAAACAATACATCTGCTTCTTATTTTTAAATGTGTAAAAATAATACATATTTGCATATGACAAGGGCTTTTTTGGCCTGCTGCTGAGTTTTGCTTCCCTGAAATGATCCTCCAAGTATCTCCATTCAGACATCAAAACAAGCCATGGTCTTCACTGACCACAGCTGACAACCCAAATTACGGTTTGAGCTTCCAAACTGATTAGCACAATAGCTGATGTTAATACTTCCTGTTAATTCAAATGAAAATGGTATGGCATCTAAGAAAGGCTAGATAGAAGTAAAGACGCACAAAGATGTCTGTGTGTATAAGTGTGATTCCTGCCATCTAGAAATTAATGTATTAGGTGTGGAATTTCAAGTGTATGTAGAGCTAAAGGTCAGTGCAAAAGGCAGGCCAGGGTCAGTGCAAGGGGCAGAGTGGATTCGAAGAGATGGCAAA
Organism: Iguana delicatissima; assembly: GCA_948472985.1. Lineage (NCBI taxonomy): Eukaryota > Metazoa > Chordata > Lepidosauria > Squamata > Iguanidae > Iguana > Iguana delicatissima. The sequence goes on from CAOKZL010001354.1 coordinate 202,624, forward strand.
TGGTAATTTATTAGGAGAAGAGGGAGATCTCCTTGAAAAATTAAATGTATCCTTTATCTCATCTTTCAAAGAAGAGAGAGGGAGGCAGATGACAGAACAAAAAGAAAGAAAGAAAAATAAAGGAAGGAAGGAAGGACGGAAGGAAGGAAGGAGAGACAGAAATATGGAATATCTAGGAAGGAAAGTTCTTCCTATCATCCCACTGAAAGAAGAAATAGACAAAGATGTATTTGGGACTCGGCCAACAATTCCCAACCTGGGCCTCACAAAGACACTGTTGTTCAAGAAAGCCATATGAAAAAGCCACTATGCTCTGAACTGGACCAAAGCAAAGCCTGAGGGTTTAAAAACTGGGAAGTGGCAACCACAACATTTGTATTACTCAAGTAACACTGCAAGAAAACAAGAGTTTTAAGATTTAAAACCACAAGCCAACAGGTTGGGCTAGGACTCAGGCTTCAAATCCCCACTCCACCATGGATACTCACTGGGTGACCTTGGGCAAGTCATGTTCTCCCAGCCTCAGAGTGAAGGCAATGGCAACTTTCCTCTGAATCAATCTCGCCAAGGAAAATCTCTGATAGGGTTGCCATAAGTCTGGGCCGTCTTGAAAGCACATACCAACAACCAGAAAGATTAAAAATGACATTTCAGTAGCCAGCAATAAGGTCTTTTCAACTGGTCTGCAAGGCCCAACGCCCACCTGATCCCTGCCTTCACGGTTGTTGTTGTTGCTGTGTGGCTTCAGGTTGTTTCTGACTTATGGTGACCCTAAGGCAAACTTATCATGAGGATTTCTGGGGCTGAGAGTGCATGACACACCCAAGGTCACTGAAAGCAATATTTGGTGTTACCTGATATGGTAATTGCTATTCGACAGGGTGTCTCCTTCTTTGGAAGTCTTTTAAACAGAGGTTGGATGGCTGTCTCTCAGGAGTGCTGTAGTTGCATAGCAAGAGGTTGGACTAGATGGCCTTTGCGGTCCCTTTCAACGCTATGATCCTACAATATCTTCAAAAACCTTATTCTAATGCAGCTGTGGACACAACATCCAGCCAGACGCCACTCCCTAATCTTTTATATTCTTCTAGCTCACCACTTTTACGACATTTTGGTAGTGCTAATAAAGGTATTAGTGAACTCCATATTTTTGCCTTATCCTGTGTCACACCATTGGCCCATTTAATTCAATTATTATCTTCACTGACTGGCAGTGGCTCTCGAGTATTTCAGACAGGAACTATCCTCAAATAATATCCAGTTATTTATTACCAAGAAATACGCCCTCAACTCCTGCTGAAATCGATGGCGGAAGCAATGGCTTGTTGTTGCACTTGAATTAAGGGGGCTTTTTACATAGCAGCATACCAGAGGCTAATCTCCTCAAGCCTGAAAGATCACTGCAGAAGTGACCCGTCTGATCAAATAAGGAACTGACTAGATATTAAGAGGTGAGTAACTGTGAATAACAACAAATCGGCATGGAAGGAAGGGAGCCAGTGGTGTCCTGCACGTTCTTATTAGGATTATCAGCATTCATTTTGTAAAATGACTTTGAAGAAAGAACACGTCTTACAGAACAGCACAGCTTCACTTGGCAAAAAGGTTGAAAGGAAGCTGAGCGTTTATGAGAAATTTTAATTCCAGCAGAAACCTGTCAGCTTTTCTCTTCCACGTGTTAACGTGTACATGCTTTTTTAACACTGCAAAATGTGCAGAAGGAAAAGAACCAACCTTCTTCCAGAGTTATTTGGAAGAGGAATTCTATTTATGGCTCTGTTTCTATTAGGGAGTTTGCAGCACGGGCAGCTTTGCCAACAAATCTAATTCAATACCAGCTACATTTCCATTTTAATGATGCTTTAGGGAGTAATATCAAAAAAAGAAACTGTAGATGTTTGATAGAGAAAGGACACAGAATAGAGCACATGTTTGGCACGCAGGAAGTCCCAGATTCTGTCTCCAGCATTTCCAGTTGAAAGGATGTCAGGTAGCAGGTGTTAGAGAGGTGTCAGCTTAAGAGCTTGGACACCAATGTTATTTTTAACAGATTGCATTTATCAAAGTGGACCAGATGCTTACCTAAATAAGAGAGCTTCATATTTATTTACAACATTTATACACTCCTTTTTGCTATGCACACAAAGAAGTTCACAGTTGAAACAACTGCCTTCAGAAAACATTTCAGGAATGGAAAGAGCCAAATAGCACTTGGTTTCAGCCATGCTAATGAAGGAGCTGTCTTGTTTTGACCTGTGGCGTAGCCAGAGAGGCATCTGTTGATGCAAAGCATTCAAGAAGGGGGTGTAGCCAAACAACTGTTGGTCCCATCTCAGCTTATGGAAGGGGGCTCACTTTCTCAGATTCAGCCAGATGGAGTAGGTACACACAAGGTTTAGGCAAAGCGCCCATCAAATTGCACTTGGTCCAAGCTAGAACTTGGAAATGTTACTTTGTTGAACCACAAGCCCAAATTGACTATACCACCATCAGCCAGCCATAGGGGTGGTTCCTGGGGGCTGTAGTCCAAAAAAGTAAGGTTTCCAAGGTCTGATTCCAACCAGGCTGATGTAGAGCACCTTGGGAGTCTCAATCCTCTCATTAAATAGGTTAAAGACACTTATTAAAGACATTTGACTGTTTCTTACCAGATGAGGTCTTGTATCCTACTATTAAAAGCTTCAGCTTGCGAGGTCTTGTTTTTCGTTTCTTGAATTAATTTTGATGCGCTGGTCTGGTTGTTTCCATACGGTATGGTGGAGCTCAGACACCCAAATATGGTAGCCACAATTCTTAGGACTCCAGTTATGAGACCTTCAAATACTTGCTTATTTGCAGTTCTTCCTAAAGTAGTGTTATGATCATCTGGAACATAAACCTAAGCATGCACACAAACAAGAATAAATGAAATTAAATCTAAAAAACACATTCAGCGATTCCAAGATAATTTTATTAATTAGACATTGCAGTGGAATTGTAAGTTCAAGAGCAAAAGGCATTTGCCATTTTCTACCAGCTTCTGGTAATGAAACACACCCTGAAATACTTTTAGTTTCATTTCACCTTACCCTTCATGAACTTGCCTGTTTCAACCCGTGTATTGTAGTTAACTTATCTGTAAGGGGCTAAAATGCTTTGTTTTCACCTGTATTTTTACTTCTGCTCAAAGCTTCCTGCCAATTAAGGTTACATACTCCATAGTGCCCTGAATTAGAATTTCCTCCAGAACATCTGCCTGTTAATTAAAAAGTTGGCACAGCTGTATGAACAGTTATTGGCCATGCCCAAATGCAGTTAAGAAATTAAGCCAATCAAATAAAAGGGAAAGGGAAGCTCTCAGGATTGGCTGTTTTCTGTCCAGGAAGGCAGGATTTCCACGACACTCAGTGGGGTCGGTGGATATAATGTGCCTTCTGCCTGGGTTCTGAACATGGCTTGTTTTCCACATGGAGCTGTCCAGCTAAGGGAAACTGCTGAAACTTTAGTGGAGCTAGAAGGTCAGTCCCAGTACATGGCAACATTAATTCCTTCGAGAGCTTTAAGCTAACATCTAGAGCAGACGATCTGTAGTTGAATTTAGAATGTGTAGAAAGATGTGGGATGCACTCCACCAGCTTTTATTCGTATTCCACAAAAGTAAGGGAGGAAACAGTACAAGATGCACTCTACAGTTTAGTAAAACAAACAAATCGCCCTGAGCTGTGTCTTGGTGAACTTATGAGCACTGGTGTATAATCAGAGGTTACACAAGAAAAACTAATTGCAAAGATATTCTGGGCAGGAAAGAGAAAAGAGGTCTACATAGGATGCATTATTTGTGGAATTAACTTGCCCAAAGTCTTAGCTTAGCCACCAGTTCAGATGGTTTTAAAAGGGAGGCAGACAAATTTTATTTAAGCCTCTATGTGGCCAAATGGAACCAACACCTCAGAGGCACCATGGGAATGCTACTGCCTTTTGGCTCATCCTGTAAGCTTCCCGGAGGCCTCTGGCTGAGTGGGTAGGGGGAGAAAATGTCACACTTCACACACCGTTGGTGCGATCACAGCAGATATTTTCCTGCAGCACATGATTTAATTGTGGAAATCACCACCACAACTATTAGTGATGGCTTCAAACAGGGATTAGATAAATTCATGGAGGTTAGAGTCATTAACAGGTAGGAGTCAGAATGGTTCATATATCCATCACTTCCTGTATCTGCCTCTGCAGACCAACTGTTGTGCAGCGTGAGACGACGGGTGCACTTACCCTTACGCCCTTCTGGTGGGCTTTCCATAGGTGAACAATTGATCACAATGTGAACAGAAAGCTGGACTATATAGCCCTTCCATTTGATCCAGTAGGGCTCATTATATGTTCCTACACTCCTAGAGTGATTTGTTTTACCTCATATATATTATTTTTTGTATTCAAGAAAAAACAAAAAACAAAAATAGAATCTCAACAAAATACAGGTTGAGCATCCCTAATCTGGAAACCTGAAATTTGAATGCCTCCAAAAACAAAGTTTTTGCTGTTTCCATCTTCAAGGCAGCAGCTGCGGGACTCCTGTTCATTTATCTCTCAGATTCTCATTCTTTCGCAAGCCTCGTATCTCATACTCAACACAAGTGGCAAATGAATGAGATAAAGGCTGGAGAAAGAACGCGAAGCTGGAGAGAGGCATGAGGGTCTGTGAAATGGTATGAATCCAAGATTAGTGCTCGGTGTGAATCCACATCTCCCACCATTTCACAAATCCTCGCATCTCTCTCCAGCTTGGCGTCTCATCCATTTGTTATTTATGTTATGTATGAAAAGTGAGGCTGAAGAGAGACTGAGGTTCTGAGAGACTGAGGGACCTGGCACCTTTATTTGAAAAAAGTAAACACAATAGTGTACTGGAGATCTCCAGGAAGCCAGCCAGCTGACCACTTCTGCCTTTGAGATGGCAGCTATGGTGCTCCTTCTCATACGTTTGGAGGCTCCCTGGAGATCTCCTACACAGTACTGTATTTTACATATGTGTAAATACAGATATTCCAAAAAATTTTTTAAAGATCTGAAATATAAAGCACTTCTGGTCCCATGTATTTCAGATAATGGATACACCACCTATACAACTCCAACAATAAACAATGTTATAAAACGTAAATTTCTTATTTAAAATAAATGCTGTCTGTATGTGTGTGTATGCATGCAGCTGGAAGTACTAGCAGTAAGGAAAATGCCCACAGAAACAAATGTGCCCTAGGCAATCAGCAGAAACACCTCTTGCTAGGAACCTGCCTTTCAAGTATGGGGTGGGGGAGATCATGCCACCTGGTGGGTGCCACCATGGAGAAGGCCCACTTTGTGTGTCTCCTGATGGTCTTTAAACTTTAAAGAGTGCATTAGCAATAATAAGGGCAAAGATGAAGTGAAGGAGATGTGTCTAAACAATAGGCTTTTGGTGCTGTCCAGAGCAGGGTGCCAATCTAGGAAGCCCAGGATGGGCTCAGAGGACATTCCAGAAGGAATGCCAAACAAGTAACTCTGCTCTCCCAATCCGCAAATTAATGATAAAAGCCAACTTCAAATCCATTTTGCTAGAAACGTCTTTTCACTTAAATGGTGCGACAGTGGCATCATAAAATGCCGTCGCCCCATAGTTTAGTGGCGTATCCCTCTCGGTGGGAATACGGTAACACTTGGCGACAAAGAACAACATGCACATTTTTTTTATTATTCATTAGCTCTGGGCCTAGAGTTGGTACTTAAAATTCATTGTAATAGTCTGTTCCTGGTAGTGAGCCAAGCTAGGAAGTGAGAAGTCTTCAGCTACTTATTCAAGTTCAGCTGAAGAAAGAATATTATGTTGCTCCGGTAATTTACACAGACTGGAGTAATTCATGCCTAATGATTCTGACTGTCTACCAAAGTGGATGGATTGTATTTAAAACATGTGCACCTATTTAATTAGCAAGTCAGATGCTGCAATTTGGAAGCTATTAGCCTAGCAAGCACTGCCTGTACAATGTACATATTCCATACCTAGCCCTTTCCCCCTGAATTTTTAAAAAAATTTTTGGCTGAATCTGTACACAGCACTAGGGGATCCACAGTCCACAATCACAGCAGTTTATTTAACAAGTGAAAAAAAATGCAAGCTGGGGTGGTATATGTGTGTGTGAAATTGATTTCTGAGTCCCTATGTTTTCTGTGTAGGAAAGCAAAAGGTTCCTTTGGAAAGAAGAAACATCCATGGAAGAAATTATTAGATGCCACTTTTATAGTACAGTATACCAATTCCTACCCTCTTCACTCAGTGAAGGGGTTCCAGTGCTTGTTTGTCTGTTTTAAATAATCTGTTAACATTTTTCCCATCAGTTGTGGCCCAGGCCACAAATCTGATCATTCTACCAGCATTTATAATACTGTCCCGTTTTACCAAATTCACTGTTGGCTGTGGGGACAGCCCAGTTAGGTCAGAACTTCAATTCACTAATAATGAAGTGGACAAATGAACATTATTTCTTAGAAGCAGGACTGAACCGGGGACGGAGAGAGCTGAGATACGAGAAGGTGTCTCCCCAATCCATTCAGCGCTAGCATTAGCCCCTGCTCTCCGCTCTTTAGATTACAGCTTTCAGCTTTGAATAGGGTCTGGTGAAATTAGAACATCTAAAAGGTTGTGGATCAAAACAAAAATGGAGTAGGAATGTACACAGTGCTTGGGTTTTACCCCACAACATTTGAAACACACCCACCACCCATACTTAAAGTACGCATGTGCAGTTTATAAAGGAGCAAGTAGAAATGTTAGAAGGACTGGGCTGCTTTAAAGAAAAAAGGGGGGGAAAAAACCCTCTAGGTTTACCTTAAGTATCTCTTGGCTGCCGCCACTGGATAATATTTTGTGACTCCCTTTTGTCTTAAAAGCAGAATCTGAGTCTCGGGAGGATGCCCTCGGGGGACGGGTTACTAAGGGGTATTCCACACCTTGTGCTGTTATCTGTGATCACTGTCTTCCTTGTGTGGCTGAACCCCTGTTCCCATAATCAGCAGTACCGCCGTGGTTTCTGCAGACACAAAGCCTCTGGGCTTGCCTGAACAGAAATGTTTTGGAAAATGGGTACCTCTGGAGACCATTTGCAGTAAATACCGCCGACTCTCCAACTCCCCCCCCTTCCCAAGCAGAACAATTAAAAGCTACGGGTTTGGTAGCTGCAGGAGCTCCTTCCTAAGGTGGGTGGTCTGCTGAGGTCAGGGTTGAGGCCAACTGTAGGGCGGTGGAAGGGGAGATGAAGCTGACTGGCATTACCTGGCTGGGGACTAAATAAAGCTTTCGGCTTCCACCAGTTCCAGTCCTTCAGCCTTAAGGACGGAAAACAAGAAGAAACCACCCAAAGGAGAACAAATGGAAGCATGCTTTCACTTTACAGCAAACCTCACTGGCACGCAGTTAGACATGCACGTGCCATTACTTGGGCTTGGAAGCTCATTTCTCTAAAAGCATAAATTTTGCTCCATCATTTATTCAACTTGGAGATGTGACACAAGGGTCTCCGTTGAAAAGCAATTTAAGATACAAAATGCACCGGGAACAAGAAATCATCTCTCTCACTTTTAGTTATAGGATCGTCAAAACTACGTTGAGACTAACATTTCAGATGGTGTGAGCAGCAGGCAACTTGAAGGCAAATACACACACAAGCAACATTTAAGTTGATTAAATAAATGTTTCTAGGAAATATAATTTGATTTGGTGCTGGAGAAGAGTTCTATGGACTGCCAAAAGACCAATAAGTGGGTCTGAAAACAAATCAAGTCTGAACTCTCCTAGCAGTCAAAATGAGTAAACTGAGGTTATTGTTATCTGGATGCATCATGAGAAAACATACATGTTTGTATGTGTGTATATATAGAAGTGTGTGTTGCCTGTCAACTTTTGGTGACCCTATGAATTTCACAGGGTTTTCTTAGGCAAGGAATGCTCAGAGGTGGCTTTGACAGTTCCTTCCTCTGAAACACAGCCTACGGCACATGGTATTTGTTTGTGGTCTCCCGTTCAAGTAAGAGCCAGTGCCGACCCTGCTTAGCTTCCATTTTCAGACAGGACAACATAAACTCACTGGAAAAGATGATAATGCTTTGTAAAGTAGAAATCAACAGAAAAAGAGGAATACTGCAATACAGGTGGATAGACTCAACGAAGAAAGCTGTGGCCCTGAGCCTGCAAGACCTGAGCAAGGCTGTTAATAACAGGGTCTCTCATTCACATGGCAGCCACACGATAAAGCTGGCTTGAGAGCAATTAACAACAAGAAAATTTCCAATACTCTTTATATTCATTCATCCATCCATCCATTCATTCATTATTATTTGTATGCCACCTGTCTCCCAGAGTGGGACCCAAGGTGGCTTCCAAAAGAAGTTAAAAACATGAAAAAACAATTCAAAACAATTCAAAACATTAAAAAACATATAAAATTATAAAAACCGATGACAATTTTTTTAAAGAACACTTGATAAATAAAAAGCTCCCCTGCTCACACATTTAAAGCCTTTTAATATATTTGCATTTACAGCAAGAGAGACAGTACCAGAAATGGTCAGCAATCAACTCACTTTATTTGAGTTTTATAAAGAAAAAATATGTACATCCAAGGTGGATCTCTTGGGTGATGCACAAATTTAAAATTCAAATATTCCAGACTTTGCACTTTAGAGATTCTGGGGAAAAGCATCTAGCCAAATGAACAGAAACACCTAAGACCAGGTTCAGAGTGAGCTCAGATTACCACCTGGCTTGCTCAGCTTGTTATTTCCAAAAGCATTTGGAAATGTTCCTTTGATCTACCTGAGAACACCTATTTAAGAAATTAATCTGTCGTGCCCCACAGAGGTTACTTGACCCCCTCGATCAAGTACTGAAATACAGCACACATCTCTCTTTACAACCTAAGTCACAAGCTAAAATTTTTTAAAGATTTCACCATGAAACACAAGGTTTACATGTGTCTTTAGGGGACTGAAGACTGCTCTTTGCAGAAACAGTAAGAAACTGCAAATTTGCTAAAACTGTAAATTCAACTTTACAGTTTAGATAGGTGGGGGGCCATGGGGAGACCAGCCTGAAATCTATCGCTTAGTCCAGTGGTTCTCAACCTGTGGGTCCCCAGATGTTCATGGACTTCAGCTCCCAGAAGCCCTGAGCATTGACCATAGTGGCTGGGGCTTCTGGGAGCTGAAGTCCACGAACATCTGGGGACCCACAGGCTGATAATCACTGGCTTAGTCCAACGAGACTAAACTCACTGAATCGTTACACATAGGACAATCCCAGTGATTCAATGGGTCTCACAGAGTCGTCAGGGTCCCTCCACCATACAGGTGCGTGTGTTGTGTGTGTCCACAGGCACACTGTGGTTCTTAATGCTAATACAAAGGATCCTGAAGGGAGGATGCTCACAGTGCATACTTCGACTCTTCTGGGAAAGAACAGTAGGGAAAGAATGGCATGTGACTACTGGAAAGCAGAGCGTACAAGTTGCAATCAGGTTCCTTTTGTCTATGCGAAGGGCCTCTGGAGGGGTGCCTCTTAAGTGTTTGTCAACTGCCCTATGGTTTGTTGATGCTAACAGTGCGATGTGAATTATTTAAGGCATGTACATAACTTTTCAATTAACAAACCGCTTGGCTCATGAAAACACACACACACACCATTTATAAGCAGCAATCCTAAACTAAATATCTCATGATGAGCGGGCCACTATGAATTAAAAATGAGTTTCTAATAAAATATTTAATGATGTTTGAAATTAAGCAAAAGTTAAAAGTTTCCCCATTAAAACGTTTCTTGTTGTTTTAATTTGATTTGCAAAAATGGTTCAAGATGCATATTAAGATATGCATTTTTTCAGTATGAAAAACAACGCAGAGCAGAATGTAAGCTCTTCTGTGCATTTTCAAGGATCAAACAACATGAGATGGCAACAAACGAGTTTGTTTAAACACAGTCCATTCCAATCATGGGTAATACAGAGAACAGCCAATTTTCGAGCCAAACGCATCCCTGCAACATCCCTCCACCAGCTACAATTGGATACTGGAACTGAGCCCAACTGGAAGGTAAGTGACTGGGTAGAAATCTTATGGGGAGGAAAGGGGCTGGCAATAAGAGGGGTTCAGCTCTTTTTGCCCCACGTCCTTTGCTCTAAAATCTGGATTCTCCCCAACTTTAGAAATAAGCGGGGTACATCTGGAGTTATGGTTTGGGCTCCTGCCCTCCAGAAGTCCTCTTTCCACTCCCCCACTTCAAATCTGCAGCCTCCTGGGCTGTTTTTGGTCTGAAAAGGAACTTCACGTAAGATGTATACACTTCTCAAGCCAACACAACAGTTTAGAAGGGTTAGAAGCCGCACATCTACAGTAAACAATGGAGTAACAGCTGGAACTGGGAAACACTGGAATTCTACTCTAGCTCTACTGTAGCTGTTTGTGGCTGCCTACAATAGGCAAAGTAAAGAGCAGCTACCCCCAGAATCCCTGAGTGTGGGTGAAAAGGAAAACAGAGAGAAAGAGGAAAGGCACACAAGTCTGTTTTACCAGCTACCCTTAGCATATTAAAAAAAAAACCCACAGATATACGAAAAGCGTACTGACTCCACAGCCCTACCCCCAATGTTACGGTGAACGTTTTAGCATCCAGAGTTACCATGAGCTAGGAGTCTTTGATTACGATTCTCAGTCCCATGTTTCTTGTACTTTAAGCACATTTCACAGAATGACATGGATGTAGACGGTTTACCTTCAATCAAATACTTACTTTCAGCACCCACACATCATCTCCTAGAACTATGACATGCAGTATTCAAGTACTACATACCATTAACTGGTGCATCAACAGGTCAGTTAAAAAAGTGATCTTGTTGCTGAACAAAACATAGGTGCAATTCTCCACACAGTGGCTGCAGGCCAGGTGGTAAGCATGTATTGTACTGCAGAGCGACCTGAGAGAAAGATGAATTAATACATGAATAAATAGAGGGAAACTTCCATCAGCACCAACAAAAATGGTTAATCAAGATCTTAAATCAATTATTATATCCACTTATTGTTTATTTAAGGTATTTCTGTATTGCCTCCCAGCTCACAAGGGCTTCCAAGGTGACGAACAAATAAAAATTAAAACAATACAAAGATAAAAGAGTTTTAAACACATTAAAATATTGTTTAGAAACTCCTGAAAGCAGTCTAAAACCAGAATCCAGTTTTAATACAGTTAAAACCGTGATTTCAAACTCTGAATGTTATGCAGAACAGTGCTGTTTTGGCTGGCCACTGGAAGCCTGAAAGAGATGGGGCCAGTGTAGCATCTTCGGGTAGGGAGTCCCACAGTCGATGCACTGCTACAAAGAAAGTCCCATTACATGTACGGTGTGCCCTCTTCTGGCATGACCTCTGCACACACAAATGTGATGTTACGCAAAGTGTTGCTCTCCTTACGGTCAATGGATACAACGGGTGCGGAGATTACAGTGGGATGAAACACTTGCTTTTTTTTTTAAACACAGGGATTCCTGGAACAGAGCCCCTGCATATACGGCAGACGCACTGTACCCACCAACTTAACTATTGGGACATACAACAGAAAAGCATTTCTTTGAAATAGCCATCGCTACGTTCATTGAGGAACATGGACTTATCTGAAAAGGACTGGCTTCTTTTTGTAACAAGTATTAATACAGGCCCAGCATCAGTTCTAAGGCCAAAATTTATAGATAAAACTTAAAAAGAAATACTCTGAAACCTGCGGTTTCCTGAACTTTCAACCTCCTCATACAAAGGCACAACAAAATAAGGTGAATCCATATAACTGCCGACTTTAAAAAGACACATTTTAAATATATCATTAATAAGAAGATGTCTGCAAATAAATACAGCGGACCAATTTGTACAGTACTTTGCCATTCGCATTTAAGCATCCTTTACAAGAAATCTAGCATCAGGAGAACAGCCGATCAATGGCCAAATTCACTGCAAATTCTTCAGGGATGAAAGTACACAAACACCATCTTCCTGTCTAATTGATAACACTCAGCTGGGACCAGTTTATAAAGGCCTTGCTGCATTCCCAGACAAGCCTGGAGGAAGCAAGGTGTGACCAAAGAAGGAGTAGAGAAAACAAAACAAAACCAAGACACCACCAATGCACTTGAATTATTGTCAAGAATTTTTTAAAAGGTCACAAATCTTTTCCCTGATAGACAACAGGGACTGATTCCTTCCACCGTCACCCTGAGGGAACCATTTACACCTCTGAAAGGTGCAGAAAGAAGACAAAGGCAGAAGCTTTGTAAGCCTGGTCCGGTCAGAAATGACGACACTAGGTGTCAGGCGGCAGTCAAGCAGAATAAAGTCCTATATGACTGCTAACTGTGAAGGCCTTTTGCAAACTTTTTGGGCACAACATAGTCTTTATGACATATCCATCTATCCAGCTATCTATCCGTCCGTCCGTCCGTCCATCCATCCATCCATCTATCTGTCCATCCTTCCATCCCCAGCAGCTTCCTTTGTTTATAAAGCTAACATTATAGATACACATCAGTTGGTGGAACTGGTAGTTGGCAAGACACACTCCATTTTTATCCATTCTTCCCAGGCTGTTGTTGTTGTTACTGTGACCCTAAAGCGACTCTATCACTGAGCTTTCTGGGGCTGAGAGTGTGTGATGTGCCCAAGGTGGATTTCCATGGCCAAGAAGAGACTCAAACCCAGATCTCCAGAGTCCACAGTCCAATGCTCAAACCTACGTTGGCTCTCCAGGCTATTCATACTCTGAAATGCTTCTCCTTTGACAGTGGAATGGATGTATCTCTTTGTTCCCAAACTCCCAATGTACTGGTGAGGTGTCTTGTGCTAGAGGAATGGGTGGTGGGTCAAAGACCCCCTTCTTTCCTTGTGAGGGCATACCAGTTGTGTCTAGCATCCTGAAGAGAAAATAGAATAGCCTTCCTTCAATTAGTATGTCTGCATCTCCTATCAGGAGTGATTTTGCAAAGAGCTCCAAATGACTTAGAACAGGAACCTAGGAGTACTGCTCAGGTATGTTACATGGGGAAAAGGAGTGTCAGGAGGGTGGAAAAGACACCGCTCCCAAGTCTTATCTGCTGTGCTACATAGCACCCTGGTACTCAGCTTTGTGACTAGAGACCAGCCCTGAACTCAAACATTTTACAGCTCCAATCTTACAGTTAGAATTTTCTTGCCCAAAGAACGACCAGATCCAGTTCATCTTCTTCCATTACTGAGGAACATCTAAGCTTGGACAATTTCTTAAAAACGAGAGAAAGGGTTGACATCTACAAGCAGGTCTCTGCTTGTTGACACGACTTTTTATAGCCAGAAGGAAGGGGGGTGTTATTGAAGTTGTTTGACTCTAATCTTCCTGGGATTAGGAAAGATTGTCCCTTGTTTATAGGTTTTAAGATGCTGTAACTTATCTGGAGACCAATCTGAAAGGGCAGGTTGGATGGTGAAATAAAATGGTACTTTTGTAGTGACTGCTAGAACAGAGATTTCAGAAGTGTCAAGGCCCAGTATAGACTGGCCCACTCAGGGATCATGTGCTTTTCAGATGTGGTTGGGCTGCATGTCCCAACAGGCCTAGCCCACACAGACAATGGTGAGGAATACTGGGAGCTGCAGTCTAATAACATCTGGAAGTCCATGTGGTTCCCATCCTTGGTAAATATGAGTAGTAACTACATTATCTGCAAAGGTTTCTGCAGGAAGGGCTGCTACCTCTTCTTTCCCTCCGTTTAGCACAGAGCTTGGAAAAGTTACTTTTGGCACTACAATTCTCAGAATCCCCCTGACAGTGTGATCAGAGGCCACACTGGCGTTCTGGAACTTGTAGTCCCGAAAAGTAACTTTTCCAAGCTCTGTGCTAGACCTTTTCTTTGACATTTTATTTAGTTCCCCTTAGCATTTATGCTGCTTTTGGTCTACTATTTGCATTTAAAATATGTATTGTAAATCCTCATAAACAATTTCAAATAATTTTAAAATAATTACTTAGAAGTCTTAGAATATTCTAAATAAATAAACATTGTAAATTATTTAAAATAATTACTGTAATATGATTATCTATTATCATGATTGGCTATGAATACAATAATCAATTATCACTGGCTTTTATCTAAAACACAAGTCTAATGTGCAAACACACACATATACACACAGGGTTGTTACTGTATAGATTTGGATGTGTGCTAGGGGTTTGGATGCCTGAAGGCTGGATAGCAGTACGTGTGACAGGGATCTAGGAATCTTGGTTGATCACAAGCTGAACATGAGTCAGCAGTGTGATGTGGCAGCCAAGAAAGCCAACGCAATTCTTGGTTGAATCAATAGGAGTATGATGTCTAGATCGAGGGAGGTGATGGTACCACTCTATTCTGCATTGGTTAGGCCTCATTTGGAATACTGTGTTCAGTTCTGGGCACCTCAATTCAAGAAGGATGTCGACAAGCTGGAATGTGTCCAGAGGAGGGCGACCAAGATGGTGAAGGGTCTGGAAGCCATGTCCTATGAGGAACGGCTTAGGGAGCTGGGTATGTTTAGTCTGCAGAAGAGAAGGTTAAGAGGGGACGACAGCCATGTTTAAATATTTGAAGGGATGTCATGTTGAGGAGGGAGCAGGCTTGTTCTCTACCGCTCCAGAGACCAGGACAAGGAGCAATGGATTCAAGCTGCAGGAAATTCCACTTGAACCTCAGGAAGAACTTCCTGAGGGTCAGAGCTGTCCGGCAGTGGAATCTGCTGCCTCCATGGGTGGGGGTGGAGTCTCCTTCTTTGGAGGTTTTTAAGCAGAGGCTGGATGGCCATCTGTTGGGAATGCTTTGATGTGGGTTCCTGCATAGCAGGAAGTTGGACTTGATGGCCCTGGGTCTCTTCCAACTCTATGATTCTATGATTCTAAGGCAGAAAAGAAATATTTTAATGAAACAAAATTAAGTTACTTTAAAAAAGGATGTCATTTTTTTCAACAGTATTTCAGGTCGGCCATTATCTAACTGATTACCTTTGATTCAGGATGGATATCAATACACCTTCCCTATGATCAATAAGAAATCTCGCATGTTTTATTCTCAGTCACTCAAATCCAACTAATCTAGGCTCTCAGTCAAGATTCAGCATCTCTTTTCATTTTTACTCTGAAAGCACAACAATACAGTCAGCCCTCCACATTTGCGAGGGATCGTAGTGCCGGACCTTTGCAAAAGTAGGAAAAAATGAAAATATCAAAATGTGTGTGCCTATGGGGAGAGGAGGTCAAGGCATGGTGGGGAGTCCAGGTCAAGAATGGAGAGAGAACGGGGTGGGTCAAGATGGTGAACCTCTATTTCTTCTCTCTTTTGTCCATCTCCTTCCTTAGATGGGAGGGGGAAAACTGGGAGAGGGTTTGAGGTGCTGAGAAATTGGGGTATTCCAGCTTAGCTGGCCAGGCAGTAGCAGGTGGAGGAGGAAGAGGATCAGAGGTGGCTTTTTAAAGGGATGCACGGCCCTCTCACAGGAAGTGCTTGAGATGGGGAGGGATCAGGGATTGAAGAAACTTGCAAATAAGTACGTGGAAGTGGAGGGCCAGCCGTCCTGGAGAGAAAAACAATACCTTTGAACAAAGGAAGCACAAACCAACTGACAGCCACTTTTTTTTTTTGTGCGACAACATGGAGTTTTAATAAACAGGCAGCGAGGTTGGAGTTTGGGTAGGGGAGATCGACGACATAAGCTTGTTAACTACAGACAGCTAGAACTAGAATGTATTTAGAATCATTCGGCCCGCCGGTTCGGTTATACAATTTTTTAATTCAGAATTTAGAGTGTCAGTAGAGGAGCAAGCCCCAGGTGGTCTACAGGGTTAAATGGCAGATTAAAGACAGCACAACTAATTTCTTTATTTTAATCTTATTAAGAGGACGACAGCTGTCAACTGCCACCATTTCTACACAAGGGCTCTGAGACAAGCATCAGATGGTTTATGTATTAAAGCAAGATTTTTTTTAAAAAAAAACTTTTCTAAAAAATAAAGGTTAGCAAAACTCAATTTTCAACATTTCTGTGTGGGGATATCTCTGGTTCTTAAGACTGCTACCTCCTGGCACAGTACTACATACCCAAAGATATTTGTATACCAGAATACAAATGCATCAGAATAGTTGAATGTAATACGATTGTTTGCCAACTGCTGTTGTTTAAAACTTTTTCTTAGCCCTCCTAAATCAGCTTTAAAGCTCTGTTAGATGGCATCTATACTCTATCCCTACAAGCTATCCATCTCTGCTTGCCTTCGTATATGGGAAATCTCAAGCAACCATGACAGCCAGAGTATAGTGGTTTGAGTGTTGGACTATGATTCTAGACACCAAGATTCAAATCCACACTTGGCCATGGAAACCCACTGGGTGACCTTAGGGAAGTCATACTCTCTCAGCCTCAGGGGAAGGCAAAGGCAAACCCACTGAAAAAAAAATCTCGCCAAGAAAACCCCATGACAAATTTGCCTAAGGGTCTTCTGAAGTTGGAAATGACTTGATGGCGAACTACAGGAAAATATGTTTTGCATGTATTTGAACCTTCTTTCGTTCCTCATCTCTCTAAAACCTGAAATTTCTTAATCTTGTACTTTATTGCCAAATTTATGACTTTTTAAAAAAAAAATTGAAAAGAGCCCTAACTTAAACTACAGCATATAAAAATCTGCATGATTTATAGGAAGGCTGATTATATTCTCCGTCTTTCAATGAAGATGAAATATCTGGAGGTGATGAAGTGATTAAAAACTACTGCAGGCTGAAATATTTCCATAGCTTAACTACTCTAATCTGTCGTTTTATTAGCTTTATAGATATAGGCCAAGATCCAAAAGGAATGTATTACTAGTTGCTGAGTTCAACAAGGAATTGGGGCCTGTGTTTTTTCATAAAGAAGACATGAAGCAGGAAATGAAACCCTTTGGATGGGCTAACCAAGAAAAATGTTTCTACCTGTTTTGAATTGTGTGTCTTGGTGTCAGGAAATTTCCTTCAGAAGAACAAGCCAACGCTATGAAGGTTACATGAAATATCTCATTCCGCAAGGCACGAAGGGACCGAGGAATGGGTTACTTAGCAAGGCCTGGGGGATGGCAGTTTGACTTAAAGGAGGCTGCACATGATGGATGCCTGGTTCTGATCACACACCAACCTTTTCTGAAAATGACTGGCTTTCAGATATAGCTTGTGATAGGGCCTGCTGGCTTGCCATGCAAGTGTGGTGGTGCTTCTCCTATCTGCTTCTCCTTTCTCTGATCTTCCCCAAGGCAACATTTTAAATACAGTAGAGTCTCGGTTATCCAACCTTCATTCATCTGACATTCCGGATTATCCGACGTTGCGGCTGCCTGGGGGCGTGGCTGTAGGCATTTCCATGCCCTCAGACACGCCCCCAGACATGCCCCCCAAAATGGCGGCCGCCACGGGCCTCTGGATTATCCGACGTTTTCGGGTATCCGATGATCAGCCCCCCCGTTTATGTCGGATAACCGAGACTCTACTGTACTTATATTGCATTGTTTCTTCTGGGATGTAGCCTAAGGCCAGTAGGTATAGGACTGAAGCTTGAGCCAGTCTCAAACACAAGCCAGAATTCCCCAGATATTATGACCCATGGCCTCTATCTGGAGATTCTTGGAGTTGTCCTCTAGGAAAGAAACTTTTCCAAGCTCTGAACTAAGCCTGTTTCCAGTTTCTACATATTCCCTTTAGGTGTTCAACTCAGCAGGTAGACAGCACAAAGGTTAGGAACAGTAGGCTCCAACTCAGACCTTTGCAACTTAATTTAGAATCTCCAAAGACAGCCCCCAACATGTACAATTGAAAACAGAGTGGGTTGTCTGCGGCCAGGAGGGCTCCTTCTTTGGGATCATGCGAAACTTGTCACAAAATCACAAACTTAAACAAGATGTCACAACAGGTGTTTGCCAATGTGTGTATCATACAGGTAATCCTGCGTGCAGGCACTCAGTTGGGTTGGGAATGGCTCTCAAATTTAGGTAGCAGGTGAAGCTGCCTAAAGCAAGACAGAGGAATTCTGAGCCTATGTTGTGTTCCCACACAAGCTTGGATGCACAGCTCTTGCTGATGTCCTGCAGAAATTCCAGATAAATTTTGGAGGGCCTCAGTTCCCGGCCTAGCAGGATCACAATGCATCGCTCTCTGGAAAGTCATGGCCTCTTCCCCATGAAACTACCATTAACATAGTGTCCAAGCTTTTGCTTGAATCTCCTACTATTCTTAAAGGTTGAAATGCCACTCTTAGAAGAACTTTCAGGTGAAATACACTGGTATTTTTGCCTTAGGGTCCACCATGACTGGAATAAGGCTTCTGGGAACGTCTCATGAGTTGAATTTGTTCCCCACACTATAAGAATTTCCCCATCCTTGCTCTGTGCCTCCTTCTGGTATAATATAAAACAACATCATCCATTTGTGAACATTTAATCTTTTTTTTATAAGACTCCTTACACTCAACTGTACCTGTTCTTGACCTCTGAAGGTTTGATTTGCCAGAGGAAGGATGTGTGCATCATGAATAAATGTGACTTTTTTTTGTACCAACAGTCCCTCTGGACTACTAATACTGACAAATCCAAAACAAGGGGCATACTAGTAAATCT
This sequence comes from Iguana delicatissima, assembly GCA_948472985.1. Lineage (NCBI taxonomy): Eukaryota > Metazoa > Chordata > Lepidosauria > Squamata > Iguanidae > Iguana > Iguana delicatissima. Next base: position 221,312 of record CAOKZL010001354.1, read on the forward strand.
TTATTATAATAAAGCTTTATCTTGTAGACACAGGATTAAAATTCTGAGCCGCACCATGCTGCCAGGATTTTGGGGAAAGAGATGCGGATAGAAGTCCATATAAGCTCCTCATGTCCATTTCTAAGAGAGGCACGAACAGTTAAATCATTAAAATGCCCCTGGGGACTCCCTTTTTTTTTTAGTTGTGTATGATAACAACAGCAAAAAGCCATTATAACATAAAAAATAAATAGTATTAGTAAGGTTTGTATGGAATATGTCAAAGATGCAATGTGTAACTGATACTGCCAGTAAATGCCTTGTTGACAGTCGCTCTCCCCAAACCTCACAGCCAGCCCTGCATTCTGGTTCTTCTGCATTGGCAGAGGATGAGCCAAACCAGGCCTGTCCCAAACCCCGGATCACTTTCCTTCCTCTATAGCAGATCTCAAATGAAGCACCCGGCTTTCTTCCCTGATTCTTTGTGGGCCCCTGGTTTCATGAAGGGAGGCAGGGTGAGAGCTGTGTATCTAGAGCTACTTCTAAGATTTCAGAGGAAGGAGTGGCTACCTCATAAAAGTACAGAGAGGAAGAACTCACCCCTGGGATAGATTTGGTAAATGTACTCTTTCCGATGCAGAAATTCCTCCAGATTACTCTATACTAGAGCCAGTGAGGAATCGTCGGGGCCACAGAGTTGGAAGCAATTTTGAGTGGAGTCTGAGTCAAGAGAAATGCACCAACTCTGAATTCAAAATCAAAACAATATTAAATGCCTAGCTTGTTGCATATTTACTTTTATAGGAATTCAGGAAAATTTTCTCGTTCAGAAGTTTTAATCAAATACATGTATTTTGTTCTGTCAGTTTAAGTAGCCTCACAACCCACATGGTGCTGATGGAATCCATTGTGCTACCATTTTACTACAGTAAATTTTTACTGCTCAGTAAAACACAGGAGGTAGAGTTGAAGTTTTGGCATCCTGACTCCACAGGCCTGGGTATAGTGATTTGAATGCTGGACTAGGACTCTGGGAGAGCAGGGCTTGAAACCCCACTTAGTCATGGAAATCCACTAGGCAACTTTGCACAAGTCACACTGCCTCAACCTCAGAGGAAGGCAATGGCAAGCCCCTCTTTGATAACTCTTGCCAAGAAATCCCTGTGACAGTGTCCTCTTAGGGTCGCCATAAATCAGAAATGACTTAAAGGCATGCACCAATGACTTCCTCACCTGCCCATATCTCACGTCCTTGTCTCTTCCTATCCCCCATAGTAGCTTATCTGGAACCCTACCTTTGTCTTGTTTCTTTTGCTCCACAGAAGGCGGTTCCCAAAGTAGCAGGACTATCACAGCAGCCCCAAACACTGTGAGTCTCCAAGAGGCTTTGGGAAAATTTGTGCCCCCACAGGGCACCTTATACCCACCACTGTCTTCATAACACCCAACTGGGTCTTCTTTATCAGTGTGTTATCCACAGAATTTCTAGACTGTTTTTTTAAAGTCACTGCCTGAATAACATAAGCATCTCTATGATATTTTCTCAGAATACCAACACAATTTATGTCTGAAAAGTTGCTATGAGGAGCCTCAACCAGGGTTTTATTCGGTGCCATTTGTTTCAAAGGGTTTATAAATCTGCCAGTACTGTTATACTTGGCAGACAAGCTCTTACCCTCAGTTATATAACGGTATGAATGAGGTGCTTGGCATTTGCCTGTTTCTTTTGGTAACCCTACTTGAAATAGTTCTGATGATTTTAAGAAGATTTCTAGTGAAACAGATTGGCTCTGTATAAGCTATCTACAAAGCTCTAGTGGAAAACTGGGAGTCTGACACCAGTTAATGAAATCACAGGTAGTTTTTTCCACACTCTGCTACAAGTTACCTTTGGTCACTTCTGAAGTACCAAATGTGTAGAGTTTCTGTATCTCCTAAGGGAATAGTAAATAGCGACTCTCTGGGAGAACAGCCACAGTATGTACTTGCTGACTGCACAAACTGTTCAAACTGCAAGCCGCACTTAAATAATCTCTGCTTTCCCATGACTGCTAAAATCTAGAATACCAGATCCCATACTATAAGCACGCCACAGCTAACTTGAAAATTGGTAACCATGTGCAGTTGTAATAACTATGTGATATATCATTTTCTGCACTTACTTAGATGCTTTACAGGTTTCTACTGGAATTATATAGGATTCGTTCCTTTTTAAAACTCACTTCTGATGAGTCCTTTTGAAGCAATGAAATTAGTCTCTGCCAAAGTTTATGATTAACCGTGTGCTTGTCCTAAACCAGCAACTGGAATCACTGCCAAAGGCATTACAGAAATTCAGCAACCCTCACAAAAGGCTCTATTCACAATATTCGGAACTTCCTTCTTTAAGTTCCCTGCTTCTCTTGCACATCTTCCTCCTTTCTCTTTTTTCACTACTTGTTCTCTTTGCACTGAGAATACAGTGCTATGGTTTGTGCTTCAGAATACTTGCTCACCGCAACGTAGTGACAAATACGTAAACATTTTTCACAAACTTCTTGGTGTTAAAAAACTACTGAAACATGTTTTCAATTTGTGTCTACCAAGTATGCCAGACAAGGCAAATTCAGGCTTGATGCAGATTTAGCTATAGCTTTCCTTAGCCACAGACTCACATCTGAATACCTAAACCACAGATGGAGAATGCTGAGCCTGTGGCCAAATGTGGCACATGAAGTCAGTTCATCCAACTTATAGGACTTCAGAACTTGAACCCTCTTCAAAGCTCCATCCTGGCAGAAAGGGCGTGTGGACAGAGACCAATATACAGCCTCCAGATGCTGTTTGGACTGCAACTCCCAGAATTCATCACCATCAGCTATGTTGGCAAGGCTGCTTAGAGTTGTAGCCCAGCAACATCAGGGGTGAGTGTGTGAGTCTCACCTCTGCTTTGGGTGTTGCTTTGTTGCTCCTCCTTCAGCCTCTCTGTGGGTGGGAGGAAAGCAAGGCAGGAGTGAGGCCAACTTTGCTTTCGGCTCCAGCTCTGCGGCACTCTCAGAGTCCAAGATTCAGCAAGTTTGCTTCACTTCTCCCTCTCAGGAAGCTGAGAGGCATATAGCAAAACTCGAGAAACCTGCTTGTGAAGGCATGGCCAAGGGACTGTGGGAGTTGTAGTTCAACAAAATAACTTTTCCAAGCCCTGGTATGGAGTGAAGCCAGCTTCCTGACTCACATGGAAGAATGCTAGCTCAACAGTGGACAACCAGCTATATGTACACGGGACAGCACTTTATTACTCCCTTAAGAAGAAAATCGGTTTTTCCTTCGGTCCTATCCAAGAGACAAAGAAGCCCACAATCTTGAAACCTTGCCCCATCTTCCATGCAAGATTTCAAAAGCAGGACACAGCCATAAAATTCTCTGTAAATCTATTCATCAGTCAAAGAGCAATAAATAGCAAGGTCAGGCAGAACTGAAGCCAGAAAAATAGTCCTATCCACAGATGCCATTAATTTACTGACCGCTCAAAAAAGGCAAGCAAAGCATTGTACTCACTTCAGAGGGATCCGAGAAACCGTGTTCAGATTGGTGGAAGCCGTCACAACCTGAAGGACTTGTTCCAGAGCCGTAAATCCCCCTGCAATGTGAAATGCAACTTGGTCTGCTGCATTCTGAATTTGAAACAAAACAAAAGAAAAATCCCAAATTAATCAGTCAAACTCATGGAAGATATGTGATGCAAGAAATGTGAGAGCCAGTGTGAGGTAGTGGTTTGAGCATTAGATTATGGACCCCGGAAGACCAGGGTTCGATTTACTGCTTGGTCACAGAAACCCACTGGGTGATCTTGGGTGTATCACACACTCTCAGCCCTAGAAAACCCCCTCTGGGCTGCCATAAGTTGAAAACAACTTGAAGACAAACAACAATAATAATAATCTAGGAATCTTATCAGGCACTGCTTACATAAATTTATTACAACTCTGGCACAGAGCTCAGAAAAGTTAAGTCTGGAGGACTACAAACCCAGAATACCCCAGAAGTTAGCAAGGGCCAAAAAATGTAATTTTCCCAAGTGCTGCTCCTATAAACACTAGAGCAGAGGAGATCTTTGAGAAGAGCGGAACTAAGGCTCCAATGTTTACAAGTCTGCATGTCCAATTAAAAAGTGTCAAGCTTGATACAGAACGATTATAAACTATTTAAACTAAGCAGAAGATGAAACTAGAAAGATAGGCCATGATCCAAGGCCTACATGCTGCTCAAGTCCTTTTCGTTTCAAAAGCCATTTGCCATGCGGCACAAGGAGCGGACATTTAAGAAAGGCGAGCTAGGGCCAAAGCCCCCTTGGGTGTACTGAACTAGTCACGCATTTCTTTGGATGCTGGCCAGACAGTGAGCAGGAAGAAAAGAAACCCTTCTAAATGTTTCTACTCTGTTTTGGAGAAACCTTGGCAACCACTAGTGAGAACTACCTATATAACCAATTATCTTGCAGAGAAGCAAGCATGATACCAGCCATGAAAAGCAAAAGGACCTATTACCACACCCCCAGACTACATGCTATGATGGCTTGCTCTCCTCACCTTGGCCCAGGCTTGCTTTCAGCTTGTGCCAGATTTTATGAAGAGCATTAAGAACTGTGGTCACATATGGATAATTTGGCCAGGATACAGAGGACTGAAAACTAGTTCCACATGCTCAAGGTGCTGATGAGGAATACATTGGTTTTGGGTTTCTTGACTTATCACCTTCCATGCCACATGGGGAGATGCCATAGCTCACTGGAAGAATATGTGTTTTGCAGTGGAAGGACATGTGTTTCATCAAGATCCCTAGGATCAATCACTGGCATCTTCAGCAAAAAGGAGTCCATTGAAAAGGCCTGTGAGAAAGACTTCTGCATCCAACTCCTGCCAGCTAGAGGAGAATAACTAAGGAAGAGGAGGAGGGCTGGACAGCATTCCAATACCACCACTAGCCCTCCAGCAACTCAGGCCTTAGTGATGCTGGATGGCAATAGTCAATTTATATGCTGCTCTTCCTCATAAATACACAATCTAAACCACAAATATCTAAAATAATAAAGTACAGCTATCCAAAATAATTACATACAAATGCATGCTAAACTAGCAATAAAATAGAAATAAAAACATATAAACAATATTCAATGTATAGCCTGCCCCTTTCTCATCTACTGTCCCTCCTATAGCTGTATTTTGGATGGCTGCACCTGCTTAAAAAACAAGAGGGAAACAATTGGTTTGGTACAGGAAGGGGGGCCACAACCAAAAAATTCTTGTCATGGATGGATAAATACATAGATATTATGATCAGCAGACCACAACAAATAAATAAGCTTGAGAGAGAGAGATAAAAGTACAGTAGACCCCTCACATTTGCTAGGGTTAGGGGCACAGGACCCTTGCAAAAATGGAAAAACTGCAAATATCAAAATCTGTGCTTGTAGGAAGGGGGGCAATACATGGCGGGGAGAATGAGCACCCAAGGTCCAAACCAGGTCAGGGAAAGGAGAGGGAAAGGGGGTGGGTCAGCAAGGTGGTCCTATACTTCCTCTCTCTCACCCATCCCTTTCTCTGGGAATGGGGGGCATCGGGATAGGGTTTGTGGTACTGAGAAACTCGGCTGTGATCCATCCTTAGCTGGTGGTGGAGGGGGAGGGCCAGAGAGGCATTTTTAAAGGGCTGCATGGCTTGATCAGAGCCACCAAGCGGGAAAGTTCCCCTGGAAAAGAACCATTTGAGGTGGGGTGGGCAGGGGTTGGAGAAACTCACAAATAATCAAATCCATGGAAGTTAAACCTGCAATGTGGAGGGACAGCTGTATTATTAGAAGTGTATAGCAATCACTTTAAAGTTTTTTAAACACAATGTGACTATCTCCGCTTCACTGGAGGCCCTGATTCTGGAAACAATATAGGGTCTCGTCTGCCAGAGATTAAAATATCAAAATTGTAAGTCTAAACATCAAGTTAGCAAGCCAAGTTTGCTTGAATAATAACCCATGCTGGGGTTTCTACAGTAAATTTAGTTCTTTTGAGCAAACATTCACATGGGAGTAATGGAAACAGATGACACTCTTTCCGCGAGGCTTCTGCTACGTTCTTGAAATATTGCCTCCTGTGAGCTTCTCGTTCCACTAAGGATAGTTTTAAGGAGAGGTCCATCACCCCACTGGAAGAAGAGATACTGGAGGTATCAAGACCTTGATTGTTTGGTGTTCAGTCAAGGTGGATTTGCATCCAAGAAAGAAAAGCCAAGTCCCTTCCTGCCAAATTACATACATTAAGCACTTCACAGAACGAAACAAAGGAGACAGCTAGCCCAGCAAAAGGTGTACAAACTGAGAGCTACAGCCAACAAAGCAGCAAGCTATTATTTAACAAATAATTAACTTGTTTCATTTGTGTTAGTCACTAATATTCCAGTTTCCCCCAAACCTTACCAGCTCACTCCACTTGCCTGAAGCAGAGGGAGTGGTAAGACTGCAAGCCCATCTCTGCTCCCCAGACCAAAGGATACTTGGCTCCCAGTTGACTCTTGCTGTGGCCATGATACCCAAATGGTCTTTTCTTCTTCCTCCTCCCCTCATTCTTCTCTCCTATCATACAATTATTTTAAGCTGTGACTTACCAGTACGTCAAAGGCAATACGTCAAAGTAAGAACAAAAGCTCAAGATGTGCAAATCTTTTAGCCTTAATATTATTATTGTTATTATTGTTATTAATTATCATTACTACTACTATTACTGCTACTACTACTACGATTATTATTCCCCTGGCTCTCTCCTGACAGGAGAGTTGGCATACAAATGTGTATGCACACAACATATTCTTGTTGTGTGCCTTCAAGTTGTTTCTGACTTATGGTGACCCTAAGGTGACCCTATCACGGGATTTTCTGGGGCTGAGAGTGTGTGACATGCCCAAGGTCATCTAGTGGGCTTCCATCCCCAAGTGGGCAATCAAGGGTCCAACACTCAGACCACTATACTGCACTGGGTCTCAAGCAATATAGACAACAGTTAAATCCCCCCTGTTCCTATACTGTTCCAATTTAATTACACTCAGAATAAAGAATGAACTATATTTCCATACCTGATACAACACCTTAATGGGTCTGAGTCCTCCTTATCTTTTTCCTGCTATGACTTTAGAGGCAACTAATAGGATTACAGGCTCCCTTCCAAGAATACAGCTCAGCTACATGCCAGCAAGAAGAGAGGGGAAAAAAATATGACAGCCTAAACCTGAATTACACAGCCTGGGAAGCCATCCAATTATTAACTAAAGTAACTGTTATTACCTAACCTAATCAAAGGAGAAGCAGCTGTTAATCTTTGGTGGCCCGTAGTGCCTGGGCGGTCAGACTGGATGAACTGTCTTTGTACTTGACTCCTCTGCAGACAATAATTATGTCCTTTTGTGATCAAGGGAGGAAAAGAGGGCTTCCTTGGGTATGAGAGGCAGGCAGCGGGTGGGGGAAAATGGTCTGCGTGGTCATTATCAAGACGAGAGGCGCTTCTGGTGCTGGGACCTGACACAGTGCGGTACCGCTATAATAGCAGCCTTTTCCCAAATGACACCAGTGAAATTGGGAGAACTGGCAAGACAAAGGCAATGTATATTAGGAGATGCACCTTAAGGCTGCTTTAACACTTGCATCTGATTTTGCATCAAAACCTTTGTCTGGAAAGGGGGGGAAAGAAATCCATGTTTCTGATGCAGACCACGGCATTAAATCTTGCATTATGAAAATCAGTCAGTAAAATGGTCCAGAATAACTTTTACTAACCACAGGGGGGCTTATTAAGAGGCAAAAACAAACCACGGGGTTTGGATCGCACCACCGCAAAAAAAAAAGCAAACAGTTCCACAAAAAAACTGCAGAGATTTTAATTGTGTCGACCTAGTTGCTGAAATCAAATGCTTCCCAGGCCCAAAAAAACCCCAAAACATTCAACAATGCTAACACTGACTTTCTTCATGATTAATCTTCAATATAAACTAAGCCAGATTTAATAGATTCAGAGCAAAGGTATAATCACGTGGTTAGCTAGCTGCTTGGCTCCAAACCAGATGTGCTCGTCGTCCTGCCACTTGTTCCAAAAAGAAAGGTAAGCCTTGCCTTATGCAAACCCACATCTGTAACACAGACTGAAAAGTACTGGCCTACTCTACAAGATTGCTGTAAGGATGGAGATAACATGGGCAAAGTGGATTGTACAATATTTGGATGCTGGCTATTCTCAACAGGTAAATCACATAATCCATTAGTGAACTCCATTCTGCCACTCTCCATTCTGTCCTTACGCAGCTAAAATGACACCATCCACACAGAAGAACAAGGCATTAGTAGTTTTAGGAAAATACCGAAGTTCAGTGAAGTAACGAGGTACCGAGAGAGTGAAATCCTCAAACAGCCTCGATGAGACCTGAGCACGGTGATGGAGCTTGGCCTAAGCATTGCGGGTAGGGGAAAGAAATGGAAAGGATGAAGCAAGGAATGGAGTATCCTGAACTGGAGCACAGCACACTGTGCAGGCAACACTCGTAACCCTCCAACGTTTACTTGCAAGAGCAGTTGTAGGAAGTAATAAGTGCTGATAGTAGAGGACTGCAGCAGAGTAGCTACGTGTATTAACTCTGCGTGATGCTAAAACTGTGAGATGAAGGTTCTTTCCAAGGGACACTAAAGACCCAGCTCAAAATATCAGCACTGGTTTCTATGGTGGCTGACATGTAATGTTAAATGCCTAAATATTAAAATAAAACTGTCGATAGCTGGACTAGTCTACTAGTAGAACCACAAAGCCCAAGAAAAGTCATATAGCTTAACTATGAGCAACTACAATGGGAGTAGTTTCTGTTTAACAACATAAGGAGGGTCATGTATTCCTCACCCCTGCCTCAAATAACTTCTGTGCTTTCCTCTGCCCTGATTTCAACAACAAAATTTTCCAAATGTAGTAAAAACTATATTGAGGATAGGTCAACAATCCTGTTTAGACTCTTTTGATAAGATGACAGTAGCATTTCTGCAAATGTTTAGAGTATTGGAAGCACTTTGTATACAGCCTGTCTCCACATCCGAAAACTCTGTATCCATGGACTCAGTCAACCACAGCTTGAAAATACCTCCCCCTCAAAAAAAATTCCAAAAAGCAAACTTTGATTTTGCTATTTTATAAAAGGGATGCCGTTTTACTACACTCTTGTATATAACAGGACTTGAGCATTCATGAATTTTGGTCCTGGAACCAAATTCTAGCAGATATCGAGGGCCCACTGTATGGTCCCGCAAAAGACTTGACAATGACCCTGGAAGAAGAGATGAAATGGATGAATAGCAAGCATGGATTCATGTGAAAGTAGAAAATCGAGAGTAATAGACAGTCAGGTGTAAACATTAATTCCCCTTAACCTCCTGAAGTACTAAGGCCACAATTTTCTCAAGAACCATCTCTACCACTATGGGCCTCTCACTGTACACAGAAGACTTGAAGTTCTTGCTAGACTCCATCTCATCTACGAGCTCCTTTAGCCTCCATTACAGGGCCGGATAATGTGGGAAGCGAGGGGCTGCATAAGCTCCCCCAGGACATCTCAAAGGGCACAGCCTTCAACTGAACCCATATACACATTTTTTTCCCTCCACAATGCCCTTAAACACACTCTAAGGGCGTTTAGGGCATTTTGGGCACGTTTTTAGGCCCCTCTGGGATGTTTTATGCCTTCCTGCTCACTTTCTGTTTTATTTTTTAGAGGTCAGCGTGTTCATTTTCAAGTCACCCGTCGACCTACGGTAAGCCAATGAATTTCACAGGGTTTTCTTACACAAGGAAGACTCACGGGTGGTTTTGCCAGCTCCTTCTTCTGAAATCTAGCCTACAGCACTTGAGATTTGTTGGCAGTCTCCCATACAAGAACTAATCAGGGCTGACCCTGCTCAGCTTCCAAGATCAGGTGGGATCTGGTGCCTTTAGGGCGCCAGGTCTCTGCTGGGCATAAAATGGCAAGCAGGGGCAGCAGTGTGGTAAAAATGTCTCTCATGCCTCCTAGGGAGTATTTGGAGGCATTTAGGACCCGGTTTGATTCTCCCTCACCGAAGGTCACAAAAATGGCCCCGGTGGGATGCGTGCGGGTTCGCACTGTGCCCATCCCTGTTCTGTAAGGAGTGGGGCCTAGTAGCATCCTCAAGGCTCTGAAATTCTTCCAGCGAGATTTGTTCAGCCTCTACCCTCCCCACTTTCCAGAAGATACCGCTTTCCTTAGTGACAGTCACTGCAACGATTCTAACGCAGTTGAATGACATTTTTTAAACTGATTTGCCTTTTAAATTCAGGGAGGGACTACAGCTCAGTGGCAGAGTATCTGATTCCAGCCTTCTGCGGAAAGAGTGATCCGTATGACAATATCTGGGGGAAGGAAACAGATGGCCCTTCCTTCTCTCTCCCAATCACCCTGGTACAGATGTTTATGAAACTGGGGTAGGGGGGCTGATGAAGGAGAGATGTGGCATGGCATTTGGCAGACTTTTAGGTAGAGATGCAAATGCTCTACTATTTCATCCTTGCATGCAAGGACAAGTAATTCCTGTAGTTTTCTCCTCACTGTGAGAGAAATTGAATACTTCTCCAAAGTATTGACCTGGTATTCAAACATCCTGAAATGTTGCAGAGGAAGCATCATGCAGAAAAAAAAATGTGGGATTGTTTTGTACACACAAAAATATTTTCTGACCAAGAACCAGTATTTTCTGCTCAGGGACCCCATTTTGCATGTGATTTTTTCTGCACAATAACTCCTCTGCACCGCTTTGGGGCATTTGAGCACTGAGAGAAAAGGGAACAAAAGTCTTATTGCTGTATTATCCTGTATTATACCTCCTGATGGAGTTTCCTGACTGTCAGGAAATCAGGGGCTCATTTACACTACACAGTCATAGCCCTATTACAGTGGCCCTTCCACATCTGCTAGGGCTTGGGGCGCAGAATCCTTGTGAAAATGGAAAAATTGTGAATAACTCTCTCCCATGATGCCAGTCCCACTCCGTTCCAGGGCTCTGGTGCAGGAGCCTTCCTTCTCCACGCCCAGGCCAAAGGCAAAGGCGGGAGGAGGGGGAGCTCCAGAGGGGAAAAGGAAGGAGTGTGTGTGCCCCCCATTATCTTACTTTTGCCTTGACATGAGTTCTCAGCGCCAGGGCAGAAGCAAAGGAATGTGAGAGCTCCGGAGGGGTAAAAGAAAGCGCATGAGAGTCTCCCCCACATTACCTTACTTGCGCCAGGCCAGAGGCAAAGGAATGGGAGGGGAGAGCTCCAGAGAAGAAAAGGAAAGTGTATGCATGTCTCCCCCACCAACTGCTTTACCTTTTGACTCAGCAGGCTTGCCTTCTGTCCCTGCTCTGGCAAAATGCAAGAGAATGGGAGGAGGGGAATGGGGGGGGGATGGGTACCTTGCAAATAACGAAATTTGCCAGAGCTAAATCCACAAATGTGGAGGGACAACTGTATTCCACATTAGCTGTCATGGTTCCACCCAACAGAACCCAGTAGTCTGTAGTTTGGCGAGGTCTTAAGACCCTCTCTGGCAGAGAATTCTAAATACTCTTCTCTAAACTGCCAACCCCAGGATTTCAGAGGATGGAACCATAGCAGTTAAAATTGGAATAGCAGTACTATAATTTGTAATGTGGATGGGCCCCTCTTTTTCAATTTCGAACTGAGTAACTGCGGATAATCTTTCCATTCATATTTTTTTTAGGTCTTTTAATTATGCACCCTTAAGTTAGACAACTAGCTGAACTTGTGAACAGAATTTTCCTGTGTTCCCTCTCCACCCTGCACTGAATGATGATCTGGGGTCCTTTCACACTACACCATTATAGTATTATGATTCTACCGTAACTGGCTACATTCTGGGGTTTGCAGTTTGGGGAAACTCTAGACCTCTCCAGCTGAGAATTCTAAATACTCCTCAAACTGCAAATCCCAAGATTCCATAGGCTGCAGCTACGGCAATTAAAGTAGATTCATAGTGTGATAACTGTGCCATGTGGAAGAGCCCTTGACCTGGTTCAGTGGTATAGTCTAACAGCACAAAACTATGTCTATGAACTCAAAAGGAAGTCTTATGGAATTCAATAGGACTTAGTCCCAAGGAAGCATGCACAGGAATGCAATCTAAGTTGTTGGAGGAATGAGCTGAAAAAAGCCAACAAGACAGCAAATGGAGCAAGCAGGCTAACATCCCACAAGCCAGGAACACAAATGACACTTTTTAAGACGTTTAAAGTTTTTCAGTTTGGTTTGTTTTTAAACACAGCCCTTTTCTTTGCTCTTACATCCCTATGACTCGAAGGCACAAGGATTATTCTTGGCAGAGATCCTAGACTAGCAATGTTCTAAATAAAACCAGAACCAGTCCCGTCATCACTTACACACAAAACTAATTACACCGCTTCTGTGCCAAGGGGGAGAAAAAGTCAAATTCTCCCTTTAAAATAAACAACAAAGGTGGTGTATATTCAGGGATGCTTATTTCTGCACAGTGAGGCCATTGTTAAAAAGCAAACTTGTCTTCCACAATCTTACTTCTGCTGGGAGCAGAATCTCTGATTCGTCTCCTCCCCTCTCATCAGGGGAAAACAAAGGTGTGTGACAATTGTGGAAGCATGTCCGGAGAGCACAGGAGGCCTTTTGCAATGGCACAGGTATGCAGCCACGGAAACCCGGTGGGTGACTTTCGGCATGCCACACACTCTCGGCCCCAGAAAACCCCATGATAGGATCACTTGAAGGGACAGAACAACAACAGAAATATTTTAGAAGTGTTTTTAATTGTTTTTACATTGCCTTGGAGCATTGGTGGGTTGAGAGGTGATAAACACCTTTCATTAACAAACAAATAAAGCAGCTACGTTACAAAGAGAATGACGTTATCCCTTGTTATACTGTAGTCCTAATCCAACTTTGTCCATTTCCACCCTATACTTTTATAGTGCTATTATTCCACTTTCAACGTCCCGTGGAATTCTGGGGTTTGTAGTTTACTGAGGCCAAAGAGCTCTCTGGCTGAGAATTCTAAAGGTCTCTCCCTAAACTTCAAACCCCAGGATTCCATAGGATGCTGAAAGTGGAATAACAGCACTATGACAGTGTCAGGTGGAAATGGCCTTAGTTATGCCTTACTTATGGCAAAAGGGAATTACAAGTAACTTGCCCCATGTTCCATGCTTCATTTTTAAGAGACAAAACCTCACCTTCCATATTTAAGAACACGGCATGATAATAAGTACTTGTACTCATACTCGGAGTTAATTCCTGAGCAAACTCACATAGGACCGGGCTCTACAGCCATAATCCTATGTATGCTTAACCAGGACTCAGTCCCACGGAAGTCACTTGAAATTGCATCTAGGTAAGTGTAAGTAGGAGGAAACTTCAAATGTATTTTTTTTCCATTTGTACTTTATGGTGAATGAAGATCACGCACAAGCACTCCCACCTGTCTTTCCCAGGCAGTGAAAAAATTTCATGTACCACCAAGGACGGTGGTGTATTTTTGCCAGCATTCTCCCCTCTAGTGGACAGATGAAGAATCTTAAAAGAAGGAAACCACATCAGCGGCAGGACTTTTTAAGCACAAAACCAAACTAAAAAGCTTCTTTGAACTTTTGTCTGTTGCTAGAAGGGAAGCAGTTTCAGCTGCCCATCGTATTCTATGAAATGGGTGTCACCATTCATTCTGGGTCTTGGAGGAGGTTAACCAAGGCTCGTTTATAAGGCTGATGATGGAAAAATGTATGCTGCTAAAATCTGTTTATGAGTTGTTGAGCCTTCCTTATCCAGAAAACCAAAATCCGAAAACCTCCAAACCCCAAAACTTTTTACAATGCATCTGGAGAGCCAAAGTATGAGAATTACTGAGCTAGCCCAGTGGGATCTATTCTCAACGGACAACATCTGCCTGAGACCTGAATGGTCTTTCTCTTCATCCAGCATCCTTTACGTGAGAGGTGGGGAAACTGGCTCTCCGAATGTTTTGGACTTCACCTCTCAGGAGCTCCCACCAACATGCTAAGCAAATCTGGTCCAAATATCTGGAGAGCTTTGCTTTAAGTGCTTGGTCTGCGAACTGGACGTTTGACATTCTATAAAAAGGGTGGGAATGATACAGCCCTCCAGATGTCAGACTGCAAGTCCCAGCAGCCATAGGCAGCATTACCAATGGGGAAGAAATGAGAGTTGCAGTCTAGAGGGTCACAAAATTCCCACACCTGTTATTTAAATTGCACTTGTGCTATAGCACGGAGCAAGAGTGCTTCTCATTTAGTACATCAGCTAACACTTCTGCTGCACAGCGACAGGAAAAGCTACCATGATGTATTCTTTTTATTTCCCAAACATCTCCTCCTTCAGGCAAACTGGAGTTTTATCCCTTGGGTAATCTGGAAATTTTGGTCAGTAAGTGAAATTATTTTTTTTTTTTTGGTACACAGTTCATATATTTTCACAAAGCTTCTAATCTAATGCCAAGATTAAAACCAAGCAACCCCCAAAAATGCCGGTGTCCCTATGGGCCCCAAATAATACCAAAGTCAACTGAAATTAGCGTTTCAAGTTTAGGAGCTGAACAGTTGGAACAAACTTGCACAGTAGCAGCCACCTCCTACTCACAAAGCCAACAGATGGGGCAATAATGGCGGTTTTGAGGCACATGCTATAGACCTGCCAATGTGTAGTTTCTATAGACTCCCCCTCTTTTCAACAACCCACTCTTTCGAGCAGTTTGAACTGCATCCAGAACCCTTATATTCGATGCACAGATTTCTCTTTCATCACGTATATACAGTAATAATAATATTTAATAAAATATTAAAACGTCTGGGTTCCGTATTTCAACCATTTCCACTTTTTGTCCCTAACCTGTCAAATAAGTGGGGGATAGCTGTAATGTAAATAACCAATCTGGACTCTGCGCTGTTGAGACCGAATGCTCCCGACTGTCTCTCCTCTGTGATAAACACTGCCTGCTCACAGTCCCCCTGTATTTGAAAGTTACGACAAACACTTGACTGAAATGTAAATATCTGGCATCGTGACTGGCAAAGGAGTGGCCTGCAGACATATCTCAGACAATGAAATGAAATCTCCAAATGCTGTTAGACTTCTTTAACAAAAAAATGAAAGGGGGATGCCTGCAGATCGGGGGTGTCAGTTCTTATCAAAATAAGCATCATGGGTAGTGAAAGCAACTTAATGGTACAGAAGAAGGTGTTTTAAGCCTAAAGAAATAGGCATTCTTAGCACAAGGATTCTTTTTTTCCCATTCTTCCAAGTCAAGCTATTAAGGAAGCATCACATTTCTCCGCTTTCCACTGAGAAGTAGGACAAGTCTGGTTTTGGTCTGTGTCATTTCCGCATGTACGTATTCAAGCACAAATCATTAAGCCGCACTTCCCCATACTAACATGTAACTTTAAAAAAATCTACGCAATTGAGCCCATCTAAAAACAAGGATGCTCAAAGAATTCTGTTCAGTTCAAGTATTTAAGTAAACTTACCTGATTTGTACTTCTTGGACTAATATGCAGATAAATGACTCAGTTACTCTTCAGCTTCACACTTCTCTGAATTTAGCGACAGAAGTCTTGACTCAAAAAAATGCACCCCAAACGCACATACAACACATACTTGAATTGTAAAATGCATCCAAATCTTTTAGAAGATTTTTTCTAAAGAAAGAAAACTTTTGCTTTTTTTTTAATAGGATAGAACTGTCCTGCCAACTGAGCAGAGATACAACAGATCTATAAATGTGTAGGTGCAAAACAGGCTGAACCATACAAAGTTAATTTAAAATATATTTTCTAAGGTATTTCTAAGGTATTTGGTTGGTTTATAGCAGAAGTAAGTCTTCCTGAGGTCAGTGTGGAATAAATGTGTACAGGATTGCACATATTGTACCTCTAGTTTTTATTATTACTCATCAGGTTTTTTTTTCAATTAGTCATTTTAAGGACTGTTACTTTTATCTTCAAGGACTATTTTTAAATTCTTTTAAAAAGTTCTTAAAATGTATTTTAACTGGTTTTAATTTTTTTAAATCTCTGTACTGTTTTAAATGTTTTGATCTATGTCATCTGGCATTACGTATACTTTAAATAAATAAGTACACACAGAAAAATCCACACATACATAGTTTGTTCTTATGTGAACACAAAGAGCCCAAATGTGCTAGCTTCATTTCACCGTACCTTTTGGTGCAACTTCAAAAGCCCAAGATCTTCTCAGGCAAAGAAAAAAAGAGTAGAGGGACAATCTGTTCAGTTCTTACAAATGATCTGCACAATAAAACACGGTGATTTCACTAAGTCTACATTGTACCTTTTGGTGCAGCTTCAAACAGCAAACATGTTTGGTTTTCAAAAACCACACATATATTTGCATAAACACAAAGGGCTAAGATGGGCCCGTTTCACTGTAGCATTCGGTGCAACTTCCAAAACCAAAGAAAAAAAAAAAGTGGGAACATAATCTGTTTGGTCCTTAAAAGTGATTAATTTTCACATTCAAATACGATTATTGCACTCAGCTGGTTGTGAAACGGAAAAGGGGAAGGGAAAAGGCATCCGATGATTTTTTAAAAGGACTCTCACAACCGACCTTATTATTTCCCTTTTTAAAGCACAATTTGTTGCGACATGCAAGTTTGAAAGACTTTTAGTAAGTGAGTAGGAGCTACCGCTGTGAACCCTGTCCTCCCTCTGGGCGATTCTTCATCCAGGCCTGGCCATTAGCAAAGTTAAATCAATGTAAGCAGTTCCCCCACGCTGACAGCTTGTGTTAAGTTTCTCCTCCCTGCCTCCTCCCTGGTATTGGGGTCTTTTTCTTTCTTTTTTTTTGCTTTTACGCTCCCTGGGGAAATTCAATTAACAGTGTCGGTCTCCTCCTCTCAGTCAATGAGTGACACTATCAAGATCCTTTTCACCGCCCCCGACAAGCGAGATATGTCCGCTGATTTCTCGACTCGCAACTTAACAAGAGAATTACTGCCCACTTCTATAAATGACTGTATATGATCTGTGTCATAAACAGCGTGACAGCTGCTGAAATCAATCTTTCATGACCCTATTGATTAGGACACTCAGAAATAATGAGACATCACTGGTGGCAGAATAATGCTTGGGGGGGAAAAGGTGGGGAAATAGATCCCGTTCTTATGAATGCTACAGTTATTTGTCTTTCCTTTGCCCTTTTCCTTATTGTACGATCTATAAGAAAGAGAACACTATTATGCAGCCAGAATCGATTATTTCCTCTCTTATTTTGGTGACAAACATGGCCTCTTTCATTAAGAAAGTATTTATATGTACAATAATACAGTAGAGTCTCGGTTATCCGACTTTCGCTCATCTGACATTCCGGATTATCCGACATCGCGGCTGCCTGGGGGTGTGGCTGTAGGCATTTCCACGCCCCCAAACACACCCAGACATGCCCAGACATGCCCCCAAAATGGTGGCTGCCACGGATCTCTGGATTATCCGACATTTTCGGGTATCTGACGATCAGCCCGCCCATTTATGTCGGATAACCGAGACTCTACTGTACAAAAAAACCACACAAAAAGCAGAAGAGGTCAGGAAAAAGTTACAACATTGGGGGTGGGAGACAGCAAATGACAGCTTTCCCTTAAATCAGTGGTTTTTAACCTGAGCTCCGGGGAGCCCTTGGAGTCTGTAGAGTCTTCACAAGAGATCCACGAAGCCCAGATACTGGACGCCACCAGCAGCAACAGCCACACGGCAATGGGGAGAGTATGGGGGTGCAGAAACGGGTCCCTTGTTTGGGCACATGTCCAGCCCTGCCTTCATTTTACTGTTATGGACCTTTAAGTCTGACAAGATTTGTTCAGCGGGAGTTTGTCTCTGTCTTCCTCTGAGGCTGAGAAACTGTGACTTGCCCAAGGTTACCCAGTCTAGTCTCCAGAAGCCTCAAATAAATAAATACTTAAATTCATATTTGAATATTAAATAAATATTTGAATATTTCAATCCAAATTTAAATATTTAAATCTTGAGTTAAGTCTTTGGGGGTCCCTGGCAACAAATTATATTTACAGGGGTCTCCGGTAAAGAAAAGGTTAAGAGCCACTGCCTTAAACCAGTGGTTCCCAACCTTTTGTCCTCCAGGTGTTTGGGACTTCCACTCCCCAGAAGTGTCAGCCAGCTAACAACCAAGAATTCTGGGTGCTGAAGTCCGAAACACCTAGAGGACCATGGTTGGGGACCACTGCCCTAAATTTACGTCCTGCTGATGTGCTGGCCTACAACTCACATCATCCCCAGCTAGCATGGAGAAAAACTATGGGTCAGGTTGGGGGAAGGTAAGCCAAGGACAACCTGTTTGTCCTTTGTCTGTCATAAACAAGGAGGATCGACATTAGTATCACAATTAATAGATTTCGTTCCTGGCATATATTTCACAGTGACACGCACAAGGGCATATCTTAACACCCACATTCTCATACAAGGATATTCTACTTAGTACTGTATTGCTGAAGGTTTTGCTTTGGGTATGCTATCTCTATTGACTCAACAACTGCCTGTGTCCTGATGATTTAAGAAGGATGACTGGCTTTACTCTTTCGGACAGAGATGTGTTAGGAAAATCTCTGGGTGAAAAATTGTCCTGCAGTAGGTTGTTAACAGCTTAGAAGATCATGTATATAAAAAACAGCAGGCTATGTATTGCTCAACACCTCAAGGTTCATCCCAATGCCCTTGAGACCATGCAAACACTTCTCACTTTGAGTTTTAACTTCAAGACCACAAGGAGGGGACTGAATAGTTAAGACTGACAAACGCTAATAGCTCATATTGAACCTTTCAATGTGGCAACCTCTAAAGGACAAACACAGGGAGAGTGATTTGTCAACGCCAGGCACCAGAAAACAGAGAATGTCCCTGATAAACAGAGACAGATGGAGTCAAAGAAATCATAATTTATAATGTGGCAGCAAAGGTTCTACAACAGGAGCATTTGGACAATCAGGTCCAGCTTAAGAACAAGCAAGGGTATTGAGCCAACTTCGACACTTGGTTGGACAACACTTCCGTTTTTCTGAAACTTTAGACCCAGGGTGGGCAAAATGCATCTCATGGGTTCCATGCAGTGCCCCCGCCATCCCATGCCTCCATCACCATGATTATTTCGCTTTTCTGAAAAGACAATGCCACCACCTGGAAGCTGTAGAGGGCAATATTGCTGGGTTTGTCAGACCCCTCTGAGTTGTTTTGGGCTAGGAGGAGTGATTTGCAATACCAAATGGGCCAAACTGTCTCCAATCTGGCAAAATGGCTCCATGGCCCTCCAGAAGGCACATGAGGACTCTTCCAGATTCTTTTTGAAAATGGAGTGTGGGTGGGTCAACCTTCCCAGGTCCAGAGGGTGCTGTGGCTGCTTGAACTAGAGCAGTTGCCCGCTCCTGCTATATTCTGGAGTTTCCAGATTTGTGCAACACAAGAAACTAAACTCAGCCGGAGACATCCCAGCTTGTTTGATCACGTACTTATGAACAGTGGATCAAGGAGGATGTGTGCAGGAACAAATGCCTTGAGAGATGACTATCCACTCAGTAGCTATTGTTCATTTCTCTGATATTTATAAAGCACTGAAAAAACAATACGGTTGCTTAAACAGCATCCATGCATAAACTATGGATTGCAATTACACAAGTAAAGCACTTTTGTCCCAGAAGTTGAAGAAACCTCTCAGTGACAACTCCTGCTAGCTTGCTGATTATCTACTGCGGAAGGAAGAAGAATGCAAAAAAAATTTTTTTTGGCTAAATTTATATTACTGACAGTTTATTTCCTTGCGTGTTACATTAGAGTGGCTCATTTTGGCAACGTCAGTAAATGCAAGAAAAATAACATTTTTACAAAATGTTAAGTATTATCTTAATTTCTTTGGTAAGGAGTGGGGGGAGAGTCAGCCATTCATCATTGGAGCACCCTCAGCACTGTCAACTATTATGAGTGTCTGTAATAACAATACATAACTGTCAGTATTTTGAATGCCTTTCACATTTCCCAAGCCTGGTACACCTGGTGATACAGATTACACCTTAAACCTTGGCTATTGCATGGCTTGCCAGTTTCACGGGCACCACTAGACAATCACTGATGCTTAGTTTTAACATTCAAGCAGCAGGCTCACCCACAGCCGGCCATTCATCACCAAAAAATGTTCAATTCACTTTGTCTTCTCAAGATCACCTTCCCAGATGAAATTCTTAAAATATCCAAGCAGAGCTCCAAGGAGTACTTCCTCTTCCTCTTCAACTATCTCAATATGTCTCTGCTGTATTTGGGTGTCAGACTAGGGGCTAAGAGCCCTGGTGGCACAAAGGCCCTTCTATCAGTTGAGATTGATGCAGAAACTTCAAAAAGGGAAAAGGGGGAAATTTACTGAACCTTTAAGACTAGTGATTTCCTTTCATAGATTTAAATCCTTTGGACGCCATCTCCTTTTCATACTGAAATGGAGAACTATCTCTTTGAAAACTCTTTCTCAGCAAAGATAGTTTGGTCATAGCTATCCATGTTCTGAAAATCTGGAAAACAGTAGTGCTTTTTTCATGGGGCTACCGCCAAAGATAGTTCATAAATTATCACTTGGACAAAACCCTGGGATGGAACTGCTAAGAGACCAAGCCAAGAGATTATCTCTTACCTGTACTGAAACAGCTCTATTGGCTTTGGATAAGATTCTGAGCTTAATCCAAAGAGTGGGGCCATTTCTGCACTAGTCTGTTATAGTGCTATTATTCCACTTTCAACATGCTATGGAATCCTGGGGTCTGCAGTTTAGGGAGGGGCCTCAGGCTCAACCTTTAAGGCTTAGGACCTGAATACTTTTGGACCACCTACATTTACATCAATCTGCCTCTTCACTGAGTTTGTTATCTGAGGACCTTCTCCAGATGCTCGCTCACCCCGATACATGAGTGTGACTGGCACTGAGTCAAGAAATAGTCTTCTTAATGATGGTTCTGTTCCTTCTGAATGCCCTCTCCAAGCAGACCCACCTGGTGCCCTCCTTAATATCATCACAAAAATACCTTGCTGCTTGCCATGGTTTTGAAGAACCAAGTTTATTGGTTCTTGTAAGTTTCTAATAGTTTTATTGCTTTATTAGAACCAGTGTGGTGCAATGGTTCGAAGCACTAAGCTAGGACTTTGGGACATTAGGGTTTAAGTTCCTTCTCAGCCATGGAAACCCATTAGGGCAAGTTGGACTTGCTCACGCACAGAGAAAGACAAACCTCCTTGAATAAATCTTGCCAAGAAAACCTTGGGACAGGGTCAGAGTCAACTTGAAGGCATGTAACAATCAGTCTTTGGCATCTGTTTTTAGTTTTTCAACTGCACTGAGCTGTAAGTTTCAGAGGGAAAGTAGAATAAAAATATAAAAAATAAACAAAAACATTGGTGTTGCTGGGTCTTGCTACGGTCTTTGCTTACTTCTGCTTTTTTTAAAAAAATTTATTTGCTTGATTTCAGATAAATTGCAATTTTGCCTTGTAATTTCTGGTCAATTTCTTGAGTTTATTTATAAAAGAGAGCAGGATGTACTTTTTCAAAATAAAGAAAGAGAAATACATGTATAGTTCTACTGAACTGTTCATGCAACCACACTGTTCTTGGTAGTGTTTGTGTTATCCATGCTACCTAACAAACATTCCCTGTAGTAAAACGACTCACAGTGAATTTATGAAGAAAATTCAATAACCTTTGTTTAGGCAACTGTATTACGGCACAATTAGCAGTGGTATGATTGCAGACAGAATCCGAAACACAACCCGTCCCTTCTTATAACTCCATTGCTGGAAGACAGATATTTACTCATGATAAGGGGGAAATACGCATTTGATGGAACCTGAAGCTTGTTCTAAAAACATATTAAAGTTCATGTTTATAACAGTTCTTGAGAACAGTTATATCCGTTATTCTATTAGCTGATGGATATCAATGCTACCAACAAGAATTTATGCTTTCCTGTTAAAATATATACACATCCTTGATTTAAATGCGGCAATTAAGAACAGATATTTGTAGTATTGTACACATGTTTGCTTTTCCTTACCCACCCTGAGGCTTAAGGAACAGATTGCCTTCTGAGCAAGATTTAAATTATTTACATTGAAACAGTGTCCAATTATAGGGTCAGAGCTGTCACAATAAACCTTTGGAGTTACAGAAGTGTCACAGACTGCCTGAAATGAATCTTTTTGTTTTTTAAAAATATCACAATCTAAGCAAATGACAGCTTTTTGATGGTTATATGTTTAAAGGTTGGTTTTTTTTTAATCCCAGTCTTCCCACTACTCGGCAACGTATAAAATATAACAACACAGTGCTAAAAAATCAACAAAACCTCCATAAGAACTGCCAATTCAGAGAGCAAGAAGAAAATCATCTTAAGCAGCAGTGCTTTCCATCTGATTAACCATATTTATTAGGATATTCATGGTACAATAGGATAAACCTAAGAAGCTCAGATGTAACCATGGTGTGGCTAACACAAACAGTCTTTTGGCTCCTCTTTTAGGGTAGTCCGACCATCTCCCTCCCCCTCTTACTTTGCAAAATATTATTTGTTTCCATACTAGAAATAGAAACCATGTACTGGGCTAGATTTCCAGTTCTAGCTGGAGGCAAACTATGATTCGCACAAACCCTAATTTGTGTGATTCAGATATTAGGGCAAATTGGGATTTGGTAAGTCAGTAAAGTAAAAGAAAAAGGGATGCACGGACCTGAACATGAAAGAGATAGTGCCATACAACGGACCGAAGAAAATGCTGCAAGAGAAAGAGGATGAGGAATAGGAGAGAAAAGAAAGGAAAGAAAAGGAAAGGAAAGGTGAGATGATAATGTAGTTTGCATCACAAATGCCCCATCTGTGTCCCCTCCAGATGTTATTGGTTGTCCTGGCCAGGCTGGTTATGGCTGATGGGAACTGCAATCCAAAAACATCTTAAGAGTCTCGGGTTGTCTCCCTTGGCTGCAGCAACATTGGTCCTGATTTTTTGAGACTAAGCTTCCTTGCAAATTTTCCCTAACAATTCAGACACAGATCAGAATTACTCGGAAAATGAGTTCTTGATAAATACGGCACCAGGACTCAGAAATCTCTCTTTCCCTCTAGTTATAATAAGCCCCCATGTTCTCACTCATCGCCATCTGATGACTCCATTAATTCGATGGGGGTTCCCCTCTTTCATCGGTTCTTCTTGCCTATAGTAGCTTGCTTGGAACTGTGTGCTGCTTGCAAAGCAAGGTGAGACAGGGAAAAGGGGGCTAAGCCAGCTAAGAGACTTTGTAAGCAGCGCACACACGATCAGTCCCAAGTGAGCCTCCGTAAATCATGCTGCCTACAGTACAGGACATGGGTTCTGCTTTTCAACCAATTCCATTTTTCTGACAGTGCTCTGGTCCCTAACCTTTCAGATAAGTGGGGGAAGCCTGTATCCAATGCACTAGGCAGGTGCACAAGGATGTCTCCAAAAATGACAGCAAAGCTCAGACAGGATGACACAGGAGACAGTGATCTTTCAGCTAGACAGGCCCTAATTTCTTCAAAGTTTTAAAGGTAATCACAGGCTCTTCAAATTGTGCCTAGCAACAGACTGCAAGGTAAGTTTCATTATTATTCCTACAACTGACATTACCAAAGGCTTGACAGTGTTCAGGAGAGTTCACAGTTTGTTGTTCTCCCAAACACTAAGGGCATTTGGAATGTCCATCATTGTGAGAATGAACCACAGGACACATATTTTTAAAACAAAGGCTTGGGGCCCACAAATCTTTTGACTAAAAGAATGCACCTCTGACACAACCAGTTGCCCTAAAGAAGACATACCAGTGAAGTACAATAGCAGGGGAAGCTATTTACAATCTGATGAAGAAAGAACTTAAGAGGAAGGGAAACTACTCAGCAAGATTTCTGGAAAGGAGAACTGAAGAAGTTCCAAAGTTTCTGAATGCTGCTGCCAGTGGAGTGGAGGAAAACAAACAGAGGTAAATTGGAGAGAACTGTTGGAAACATGAGCGATGGGGGGGGGGCGGGGGAGAGGAAGGACTCCTGAAAAAAGAGTCTTCCTCCCTGTAGATGGTTCTCAAAGGCCTAGTATAAGTGCAAGAAATCCAGTATGTCTAAGCTAGAGAGACAGTGAAAAAAAAAACATATACAACTGAGTGAATGGGGATGGGAGAAAACTACTTCCAAGGAAGTTTTAAAAACAGCACCCCCCGCCCCATGTATCTTTGGTGAGGATGTGCTCCACACTGGGTCTTGGGAGAATGGAGAGGGGTAAAAAATTTGGCCCTGGATCCATCAAAGTCACCCACCCCTGCTGGGGTCAAATCTGAGGGCTGCTACATCTTGTTCTCTCATACTCTTCCCTCACACTCATCTCCCATACCGGATGCCTTCACATCATGGTCACCTAGGAGAATGGTCCCATTGTCTTGCTCTGCACAAGAGCAGATGTCATATGGCACCAACCTTCCGTTTCCAGGCAGATATTTCTACAACCCCTATTTATTTTTCTTCCATTCCTTGTGGTATTTGGATTTCGGTGAACCTGAACTGAAGCAAGGTTTGCCAGAATCTGATATGGTACCGCATTACACTTGGCGGCATGGGTTGGGGGATATTTTGCCTTCTAACTTCCACCAGCCTTATAAACTTTGGCAGATATGAACTTACTTAGGAAGGTCTGTATGACATGCTGCCAGCTTCAAGCAGCAGCATGGCTGTACTTTTTAAAAACAAGATTGCTAATTGGACTTGCGGGGGGCGGGAGGTTGCAGAAGTCCATGTCAAGTTTATCTGTTTAAATTCTGTTTACTTGTAGTAATGGCATACACATGTCTGAGAAGCTGCTGATAAGCCACACAAAGCTTATGTTACTTGCTGTGATTTTAAACCCCAAATGTTAAATTCATCTTTAACCAATAACCAGAGAAATAAGAGAAGACTGAACCAAGATGTGGTGGTTTTAAATTCTTTGTGTTTAAAGTGTTAAGCATTTTTTAAAACCTTGGACGTAATGGGAGAAATGCACACCTTGGGAATGATAAATTAGAATTAGACAGAGAAGAAAGATGTTAGGAAATGCATACTTCCACACAATCCCTACCAGCTTTCCCAAAACTAAGATTGATGGACAAGGTTTTGCTCCATATTCCATCATTCTATAAGTTGGGAGGATGAGGAATTCGGATGCCCCTGAGCAGGAATAATACAAACAGAACTAACCTCCTCAGGATTAACCCCATATACTTTTAAGTGACTTTATTTTTTTAAGAGAGAGGCATGTTGAAGTAGACACCATTTGCAGACAGCTATGTCTAGATAATTTAATTGCATGGCATGGTCCATGCAGATTACAAAGCATTTTGCTATGTTATAATTGCTTCACAAAACACTCTTGGAAAATATCCGTTTAAAAAAAAAGCTTCTTTGTTATTTGCTTTACTGAAATATTAGAAAAATATATGCTGGAGAAAAAAAGAAAAGGTATTGTCTCATACATAAAAAGCTAAGCACGTGCAACACAGCTGAAAAAACGGAATAAAAGTTTTAAAATATTAACTTAAAATAAATGCAGGCAGTTCTGTTCTATATTGAACTATTTTCTGGGTCTCAAAAACAGTTAAGATACTATTTTAATTGCTTCTGAACTATTCAAATAGGTAAATGGGGAAAATGGACTTTGAAATGGTAATTTATTAATAGCTATGAAAATGCTTCAAAACAATGCATTTTATAGGATCTTGGCTTTGCCTGTAACAACGAAACACATTTATTCTCTATGTGTGGAACAGGAAATTGTTTGGTGCTTGATTTGTCAGGAAATAAATCACTCTTTGAAATATTTTGGAACACTAAATTTAATGATGAGATATGTCCTGATGCTCTGCTCTCTCTGATCCAGTAGTAGATTTGTAATTGACAATTTATGTTATCTATCTATCTAGGGAATAACTGTATTACTTCTTGTATTTTTTTGTAATAAAACATTTTAAAAATAAAATTTAAAGACAAATAAAATTAATGTGAATTGACACTCCAGCCCTGCTTGGCAATACGTGCTGATTCTACTCTGTTTAATATATTCATAATGCATCTTTTCACTCACTGAAGATAAATAGCACATAATAACAGTAAAATATCTCTCTCCACTTCTGTCTCTTTATAACACTTCCAGTACCAATACCCGTGAGAGATGGGATACAACTCTGAGTATTCTTAACCGGGAGGAATTCCCATATGACATATCAGGACTTTTTCTGAGTCAAAAATGTACAGGAAAATATACAGGAATAACATATATTGTCAACTGGTCAGAGATGGAACATATGCACATGCGCGTGTGTATACAGTATGTGTGTGTGTGTGTGTATATTGTACGCACATACATACACGCATATAAAAAATCCTAAACTCCACTGACTGATAAATTACCTACTTAGTCATAAAAGTATGTACCCAAATATTTTTTAACTATAACACATGGACACATTATTTGACATCAACAAAATGACTTGCAATATTTACAAAGTACTTATGCATTTAGAAATAGGATTTACAGTACCTCTTTTTCCAAGATACGTGAAATCTCTCCCAAAATCCTATCCAGAGCAGAAACCTTGTTACTATCTTGAACCTGAAGCTGTTTCTGCAGGTCTTTTACCAGTCGCTGCAGCCTGCCACATTGAAAGAGGGGAAATTGAAAGAAAGATCAGAACTAGAAAATGCACATTCCAGCACTATTTTCCCAAGACCTTCTTCATCACAATAGGCTAAAAAGAGATAACCAGCGCAATCCTCGACAGGTTTACCCAGAAATAACGTTCAGTGGGTCCAGTGGGACTTACCCCTTGCATAAGTGTAAACTCTTTGCAGCCAAAAATGTGAATTTACGTTACAACAGCATTCATAGGATAAGATGTACTCCTAGTGGTCAGATTGTATTCTTTGATTCTCAACCCTGATGAACTACCTCATCCCACATATCTTCCCAGAGCACGGAAAGTTACTACATACCCCTCCAACATTTCAGAGATGAAAACCAGGACGCATGTGAGCAAGCAACATCATTGTGTGATCAAGACTGCAAAAGTTATTAATGAGGAACAACACGCAAGGCTAGGAGACGATGCAGCAGTTTGCTTCTACTGGAAGGTCAAGATTCTGTCCCCTCCTTTTTGAAATGTACACACTTTTCAAAAAGTGCTGAAAATCTGCCCTAGGAATGTCTTAAGAATAATGGGTAAATGTTAATTGTTGCATTATAAACAATTTACGGTACAAGGTGTTACACTATGATATAATTTGTAATTTTCTGCCTCCAAGCATAACACATTATAGGTGATGCTGTTACTTTTTACTTGTTGCTGTTAACTTGTAATATTCTAATTCTCAGTGTTAAAGTTAGTAGCAGAATGCATACTTTGCAGGCGCAAGTTCCCCAGCTTACAGTGGAGAGAATCTTCTGTATAAACCCCATCCCCAGATAGAGACAACAGTACAAAACTAGATCAAACTATGGACTGACTTAGTACAAGGCAGTGACTTGACAACATCAATAATTCTTCCTTCAGGTTTATCCATCACACCAAAAATCTAAAAATAAGTTAACAGCAGGCACTGGTAAAGAATTTTTAAAATCTGCAGAGCTTTCTTTTCTAAAAAAAACACCCCAATATTCATTTTTACTTCTTTGACTGATTTACGTCCTATGCCTCTTTATCAATTATAACTCAAACGGATGTATTTCAAGGCCTTGTTTGGGAAGAAACATAATGCGGTAGACATAGGTCTTGGCCCGGAGGGGAAAATATAGTTGTGACTATGTTCTACTGAAACCAACAAACAATGAGTCACAACTGATATATTTATCTAAACCTTGCACTGTATTCAAATGGGCTTTTTCTCTAATGTCTTCAAGACTGCGGCCTTAGTCACAACTATCTTACAGTGGATTACACCAATATTTATCACATAAACTATGTTACATAAAATATGTTAAATTTTAAAGATAGATCTTCTCCCCACCTCAACACATTTTCCTCCTATTAGCAAAGATTTTTTTTTAAAATCAGTCAAGTACAAGATCGCATGCTTTCATCAGACTAGTATGTTCTGGCTTTGAGAGACAGACTCTAAAATAGCATTTTTTTTCCTTATGAAAACAAACCTCATACACACACTATTGGCTCTTTTGTGTTCCTGCCACTTTCCTATGTATAGTCAAGTGGAGTCCTATGTCTGGTTTTATGAGTTTTCCTTAAGGTTTTTTACAAATCCCTAGACATATTACCTCTTGTTTCTGCAGCACAAAAAGGTTCTTATTCTCCTATTTCCCAACCCGATGGCAGGATATAAAGTCATCCTCTCTGAGATCACTTCAATTGTTACCGAATTGCTTAATTTCTTGGCATGGTAGAAGAGGAACTTAGAATTAAGCTGTTTCTTGATTTAAAGAAGGTAGGACTCCTTCTTCCCAAAATGTGTGTGTAGTCTATGTGTGTCTGTGTGTCTGTGTAGCTCTTGCAGGGATGTCAAGAGTATCTGCTAAATTTCAGATTAGGAATTCTATTTGGTGTTCAACCACTACCAGGAGAACTTCTTTTTTTCCCCAATGACCGAGATCTAATTTCCACTATATCAAGGCCCATCATATTTTCAAACCATTTAATAATTCAAGACAGCACGCTAGGCATTTCTCTCATTTTTCTTTACCACTGCATGAAACTAGCAAATGGTTGTGTAGTGAAAATGGTATGAAAATTGGGGGACAGAACACCAACAATTTAAGATAAGCAGAAGACTCCATATTACTTGCAGAAAAAAGCAAAGGCTTGGAACAACCATTGATGAATGTTAAGGAAGAAGGCGTAAAAGCAGCACCACAACCTGGAAGGGCAACTGTATGAGAACTAAATAAGATCCTAAAGTGTAACGGTGTATCAATTGATATCAAAGTATGGGTTTCTATTTAGATGCATGGGTGTGAAAGCTGGACAGTAAAGAAAATTGATGAGAAGAAAATCAACTCATTTGAAATTTGGTGCTGGAGAGAGTTCTGTGGATACCACGGAGTGTCAAAAAAGACATACATGTGGGCTCCAGAGCAAAATGGGCCTGAACACTCACTAGAAGCCAAGATTATCTCAAACTGAAGCTGCCATACTTTGGACAGATCATGAGATGACATGACTCACTGGGAAAAATAATGCTTGGAGAAACCCAGGAGGCTATAGGAAAAAAGGAAGACTGCACTCCAGGTTGGCACTCCAATCAAGAAAACCACATCCTGAGTTTGCAAGATGTGAGCAGGGCGGTTGATAATACAGGGATCTCAGAGGTCGCTTGTTCATAAGCTGACCATAAGCTGAAGTCAACTTGATGGCAAATAACAACAAAGTGAGTAGTGGTAGGATGTAGAAAAGATAGTTAAACTCACTAACACAAGAGGCAGTGATGGTTGTCAAGGTGTTAGGAGAGGATCAGACAAATTCAGGACACACAGAGTCATTAGGGGCTACTATACAAGATGACAATGTATCTATATAGTCATTTCCACACTACGCTGTTATAGTGTTATTATTCCACTTTCAACATCCTGTGGAATTCTGGGGTTTGTAGTTTACTGAGGCCCTCTAAATGCCCCTCCCTAAACTGCAAACCCTAGGATTCCATAGGATGTTGAAAGTGTAATAATAGCACTATAACAGTGTAGTGCAGAAATGCTGAGGAACATGAGAAAAAGGGTAAGGACAACTGCACTCCCTCCTGCTTGTAAACCTCCCACAGGCAACTAGCAGGCCACTGTGTAAGAAGAACTGCTGGACTAGACAGGCCTTTGGTCTGATTCAGCAGGTCCTGTGTGCCCTGGGAGGAAGGCAAAAAAGAAGAAGTCTAAGACAGGCTATTGGAGCATGACCACTGACCTGAACTTGTCCAACCCAAGCAGCTTTGTATCCATTTCGCAGAAGCTGGTTTTTTTTAAAAAAACCTTTTGCTGCGGGGAAAGCAGAAGGGAAGGTTCAGATGCCAAGGGCATGGCCTTGCTGGGCACCTACTCAAAACAGCACCCCAACAGAGCGCACTCTGGCTTTGCCGTGTCCCTTTTGTGTTGCTGTGAAGTGAGAAGGAAAAGGAGAAGCAACAGTGGCCTCCTTTCATTCTGACTCTTTCTTCTAAACCACCATTCTGTTTTCCTCCTACAGTGAGTATACACTGGCAAAATTCCAGGGAACTTAGCGGAGATAGAGAGATTTATACCACCTGAAATTCTGATCCAGGACAGGCATGCCAGAGGAAGGAAATTGCGCAATGCTCTTAAAACCCCACTAAAACGTTGTCTCGATGTTTAGGTTTAAATTATATTAAGGACCACCTTCACGACGGTGGAAAAACTAGCTTATGCCTTTCTTTCTATATAACTCCATGCTGGCTTCATGACCAAGTGGGCATCTAGATCCATCTGGGTTTAAGAAAGAAGCAGCAGATGCGTGTGGAAATGGTGGTAAAAAGGAAGAGGAAGATCTTTCAAGTGCCAAAAGGGTCCAAGAAGAATCTCTGGATATTTGTGTGGATCATAATAAGAATCCTCTTTCTTACATTCTTGGGAAAGAGGACTTAAAAGCCATGGCAGAATTACATTACAGTGGTAGAAACTATTGTAAAAGAGAATATCAGGGCTATGGAAGATTGATCGCCATTACCAGCTGAGTAATACCACATGGAACACAAACCACACAGCCTATTGCATGGGTGGTAAATCTGTCCCCTTCAAGGGTTGTTGTATTAAAGAATCTATCATCCCTCTAAATGGGAGTCAGAAATTCAACATCTGGAGAGCCACAACTAGCCTGATCATGCCCAAAAGGAATGTGGCACACTCAATATATTATTTATTTTAAAGCACTTCTTTATTTTAAAAGCTAACATATACACCTAAATAAATGTATATTTGATCCTAGCCTACACGTGCTTTATTTCTCACGTCTTCTCTCATTTTTCCTGTGTCTGTTTTCCTTTGATTTCACCATCATAAATTTTTATTGTACATCACCGTAGATCATCGCAATAGGAAATAAACAGTATAAAGATCTTAGTAAATCTAAGTATTGCATTAAAACATATTTAGTATTAAAACCTAATTTTTCTTTGACTGTAAGTCCCTAGAAGCAAGAACCTCATTCTATGGGATGCACCAGGTATGCTGACAGTACAGTAGCAAGATATTCCAGGAAATTTTTTAAAAAAGAGTAAGAGCACAACATGTCACATTTAAATAAAAAAGCCCATGCTTACTTTGCCTTGTATGGAGAATCACAGGAAATGTTTTTCGCCTCCATTAGACTTTCATACTCCTTTGCTCTATGGAATGAAACATGAACAAATTGAAATCACTGGTCTTGACTTACACAGAGCACATTCTGTAGCATTTTTAACCTTGTTTTGCTTCTCAGTTCTTCCACAACCAGCCAATGCTAAAGCAGAAGTTAGCAGATCTCTTCAAAAAACTGTGTTAATTCTAAGGCAATTTTGTCAAGAATGGGGGCTGCACACCAGACAAAAGACTCTGCTCCTTTTAAAATAAATTTATGCTGAAATGTTTGGAGCATCATAAGCACCAATTGCGAGGCATACTATAAATGTAGTGAAGCTAATTCTAACATGAAAATGCTGTCAGCGTTGAGTACTAATATTGTCATTGTCAATGGAAAAGACACTTTTTAAAAAAAAATGCTTAAAACTCTAATGCATACTTGACTCTCATTCACATTTTTCTTTGGAGAGTTAGCAATTCATGCAATCCTTTACGTTTCCCCACACAGTTAATAATAGAAAAGCCAGGTACAAATGGCTTTTTCACTTTAAGGAAAAGGTACACAGCAGTCAGTGGTACAAACCTGTTCAGACAATTAAAAAGTATTCATATTTACCTTGGCTGAATGCCACAACGCAAACAAGAGAGAGAGGGAAGGAGGGGCAATTGTTTCTTTGACACTGTTTATCTCAACCAGACCAGCCGGGGCCAAGAACTGATTCATAAGCTTAACCAGTGACTTTATGTCTTCACATTCTAACACGAATGCAAGACAGCTTGGTTGATGCAGATTCTTGAAAGCAGAGTTGGGCAACTTCTCTGCCATTTTTTCAGGTTAGCTGACTATTCAAGGGCAACAAGCCCAAAAGAGGTGTTGACCTGTGTGGAGACCCACTGGATTTATTTATGTGTTGATGTTAATGGTGGCTGAGATTGTATACTGTTTATTTATTACAACATTTTTGTTCAGACTTTCCTCCTAGGAGCTCAGAACAGCTAATATCCTTCCCCCTTTTTATTTTCACAACAGTCTTGCAATGGAGGTAAGGCATTGGTGGTGGTAGGGAGGAGGAGGAAGAGGAGGAGGAAGAAGAAGAGGAGGAGGAGGAGGACATAATGTTTGCCGTAGCTGCAACTTGTTGAAAGACACCCAGTAGATTTTAATGCCCAAGCAGGGAATCTGAACTGAGGTTTGCTGAAAGTTCAGCTATCAGACTAATGCACTTTACCAGGCTTCTCCTTACCAGCAAAGACGTAGGAAAAAGGTAATCACAAAATTTACAGCCTACTCACAACTGCTTAAGCATGAGTTAGAAATAATCACTATTATGCTGCACTGTCCCCTTCTGCCTTGTTTGCAACTGAAGAACTAAGCAAACCATGTCACTCATACCAAAAGTGCAGAACGTTTGATGAGAATCGCACTTTACATCCAATGGCCTAAGTTAATAAACTAGGGCAATCTTTTCTGTCAAACAGAGAGAGAGAGATCTTGACACAACCCATCTGCTCTACAACCAAGACTTTAAAACACATCAATCCATAGTCATCCGGATCCAATGGAGACATCCTCCTTTGATGTTGCAAAGGGGGAAAACATCATGTAATTGCACTTCTTATTTACTCTTCCTAGTCATTCTTCAACCTTGTTAGATTCCCTCAGCAGATTGGCTATACCAGACAGATAGAAAGACAGACATGGGTGGGTAAAGTAGGGAGAGGCAGAAATATGAAAAGCTTTTAAGACAAGGATGAAAAGCTTGACCTTTTTCTAAGAAGAGAAAAGGAAGGATTCAGAGAGAGACATGGCATGATTAGAGTGACAAGCAAGGAAGTTGATTTTCAAGTCTGCACAAAGTCAGTGAGAAGTAGCTTTTATACATTTTGCAAATATTTATCTTCACCAAATACATGCCCTGGGCTATCCTTTGTCCCTTAATTATCTTACTTGTTCAGTTCATACTTTCTCTCTTGGTGGCTGGAAAGTAAGCAGGTCTTCACTTCTTTGCCTGACCCAAGATAACTTAATGGCACCTCTGTCTTACTTTATATAATCCCGTTTTTCCATATAATAGTAAGATTACATTCAAATTCATGTCATTGTTGTAAACAAGAAAAGGAGGACAGTTATCTCTTATTTTATTTTGGCTTCTGTGATACTCCAAATGGTGATATGTGGAGTCCTGGTACGGATTTGGAATCATAGAGTTGGAAGAGACCACAACAGCCATTGAGTCCAACCCCCTGGCATGCAGGAACACACCATCAAAGCATTCCTGACAGATGGCCATCCAACTTCTGTTTAAAAACTTCCAATGAAAATTACTCCACCACACTCCAAGGCAGCATACTGGCCTATCTTCCATAGGCCATTCTGGTCACTGTGTAAACAGAATACTGGGATTCTATAGACTTGCTCCAACATGGTAGTTCTTCTATGAGTCCTTTAGCTTGGGACCAATAGCTAATTAGTACTAGATAGCAATTCTGGGAGGAACCCAGACTTAATTAATTAATGACCTTGACAGTTGAAAGGAGTGTAGCACATTCCAGGTGTCCCACTTAATTAATGACTTTGTAAACAATTCCAAAGATTCTATTGAAGACGGTCAAGTCCTCCCAGACCAAGGGGCATATGTGGGAGCTCAGCAGAAGCTACAGCTGGAGTACAGTGCAAGTGGCTACACAGGGGGCTCCTCCAGTGCTTCATTCTGGGCTCCTGGGCAGCCGATTGGAGGAAACTTGCTTGGACGAGAAATCCATCCATCTCAAAATTAACAGACCAAAAATTAATAATGCGAATAGTTATCGTGTGCCTTCAAGTCATTTCCAACTTATGGAGACTCCAAATGGACCTTATCTCAGGGTTTTCTTCACAAGATTTGTTCAGAGGGAGTTGGTCTCTAAGGCTGAGAGGCAGAGAGTGTAACTTGCCCAAAGTCACCCAGTGGGTTTCCATGGCTGAGCTGCGATTCGAACCCTAATCTCTAGAGTTGTAGCCCAACATTCAACCACTACATCATGTTGGCTGTATATGATTAGTTACTAAAACTTAAAACTTAGAAAGAATTAGGGCTGTGTTCCATTTACTCGTCCATTTGTTGTTCTTATGAATCTTCTTCAACACAGTACCCTGCAGGTGTGTTGGACACCCAAAATCTCCCATCTAGCAAGGCTACCAGTTATGCTGACCAGGCTGCTGGGATCTGCAGTCCAGCACATCTGCGGCCACTGAGTTGGAGAAGTTTTTTGTCTACTATCAACCGGTTCTCTTTGCACTTTGAAATCCTATTGAATCATGCAGCATTCCAACATGCTCATGACAGTACTGTTATACCAAATTACAGAAAGACTGCTAACTTGTCTAGAAGCTGTAGCAGACTAAATTATAAGCCTGTTTGTGATATTGGCTGCACAAGACTTTTTTTAATGAAAGCAAGAGAGAAGCAAATGGTTGTATAGTAAAAGGTGAGAAGATTCACTACGTGAATGAAAAATAATTTTTATTACCATATTATAAAATTGCTCAAACCATAGGACATCATATATAACAACAAAGCCATTGAACTGATTCACACAGGCACACAAGACATAATTAAAAATAGTGGCAACAGTATTTCATTGCTTATAATGGATTTCTACTAAGTGAAAGGAATCCTTTAAATAGGGAGTCATTTAAAGAACAACAATATCAATGACAGATTATACTGGATGGAGATAACCTCCGACGGGGACATGGCAGTTCCGAGGCAAGTGTAACGGCTCATGATAGAATGATGCCCCTCTTTTCATTCTGATACGCGGATGTCACATTTTAGGGCAATGACAAATGGCGGGTCTGACAACTCACTTTCCATTTTAAGATATTTCTAACTTTTCCTTGTTGTGGCAGGCAACAAAATTGATTAAATCCAGCCTGGGGATTTGACACTCCAGCCGACTGGCTTCTATTTGTTGATTACTATTGATTTTCTTTGATACTTCATTTTAAAAATCAATAGCTTGGAAGAAAAATAGGCATGGTTTACACATACTTAAACATACTATTGTATGCTAGAAGAGGCTACAGTTTTGGCAGGGCTCTGGTATCCAATTACGGGGAATGCTCTTAACAGGTGAAAGCAAGGGCTCTGGATCGATATTCGGTTTTCTTCCTCAATCAGAGAAAGTGGCCATAAATTAGACTCATCAGTGTTATTTTCAAGATGTTCCTGAAGCAAATAACTTCAAAGCCTTTTTTTAAAAAAAATCATAGCAATTTTTTTGAAGGGCAAAAAGAAAAAAAAAACAAGCTTTACATACACAAAATCAGATGAACAAATGTCAGTACCTTGAGTTCATTCGTGCTTTTAGCTTCTTGGTTTTCTTTTTTGTCTTCTGTCTCTCTTCACCATCTTTTAACGGCTCCGTTGGGACCAAGCTTTCCACCACAATATCCACAATGTACTTCTTTAATGACAGGTGTTCCTAGAAACAGTAAAGGAACAGCAGTTACCACTGAAAATGCTGTATTTCTACCAGGGCTCCGTTTCTACAACCAAATAAATAAATAAAACCAAACAGACATTTTTAAACCAAGAGTTAAACACTAAAGGATGGTTTCTTTAAAAAAATGTTTTCTCAACAACCTAGGTAATTATTATCTCTACTTTCATTTATAAAATGTCTACTTCTATATTGTTGTTGTGCACCTTCAAGTTGTTTCTGACTTACGATCACCCCAAGCTGATCCCATCACAAGGTTTTCTAGGCAAGATTTGTTTGGGGGGTAGGGGTGCCTCTGAGGCTGAGAGTGTGTGACTTACCCAAAGTCACCCAGTGGTTTTCCATGGCTGTGTGGGGATTCAAACCCTGGTCTCCAGAATCACAGTCAATACTCAAACCACTACATCATGCTGACTCTGCTACCTCCATACACTATCCAGTAAAAATGGGGGAGATGTTGTAAGGCCACAGGTGACTGACAAAGTCTGTTTTCTTCCTAGGCTATGTATTTAATGTGGCACAAACTTTTCTCCTCTACAGAGAAAGTCACTCTTTCTTCCTCTGAACAGTGTACAAGGACAGGCTGTTCCCATTGCACACCTTGTCCACATGAAAATCCCAACAAGAGTGGTACCATAAAAAAGCAAGGAGTTCGGTTTTGAATCACAGAATCATAGAGTTGGAAGAGACCATCGAGTCCAACCCCCTGCCATGCAGGACCACACATTCAAAGCACCCCCAGCAAATGGCCCTCCAGCCTCTCTTTAATAGAATCACAGAAGTTCCAGAGAACTTGAAAAGTCTTACTCAAAGGAGGTTTTTGTTACTTAAAAAAGGTGGAAAGAAAAGGGAAGCTGTTCGGTCAAGCGGATAGTGCATTCACTCCCAGATTTAATGGTACAACACCCATCAAGTTCCGGTATTGTGCAGTGGTTTGAGTACGGATCAGGACTTTGGGAGACCAGAGCTTGAATCTCTGCTCAGCCACGGAAACTCACAGGTGACCACGTGCCAGTCACACTCAGCCTGAGAAGGTGTTTTGAAATTCAGACAAGAGTTCGGAAAATTTGTATGTGTGGGCTGCAACTCCCAGATTGTGATGAGGTGGGGCTTCTGAGAGACAGAACGTAACAAATAAAATTTCCAAACTCTGGTTTGGACTGCTACCAAAGAGCATGTCACATCAAACCTGTTTTGAAACTCCCTTCAGATCTGGCTATACAGAGCAGAGCAACAGATACATGCTGTTTTGCAGAAACAGAATGGAAGAAAACCAATGCAAAAAAGAATATCAGAATATATCAGGGTGATTAGAGAAGTGGCTGAAAAAACTGTGATAATACAAAAGAATTGGAAGGAGTGACACCTAAACTTTCAGAGGTCAGTATGCGCGAGTGAGTCCTTAGTAATATTTATGAAGAGGAACTTACATTCAAAGAAAGGTGGTGGGGACCACTGTTCGTCCTTTATATAGTGTCACTTCCTGCTGCCGTTTTGTGCCGTTTTCAGCTGACTTAGGCCATTACCCCATCATTTCTATGTTAGTGGGGGCCAATGGGTGGTGGTGGGTAAAACCGTCGTATTTGTGAGCAGTTTGAGGAGCTTATAAGGAAAATGTTGCTCCAAAATCTGTCTGGGATTTTGGGGGGAAGAATTCAGGGGCTTTGGGGTTACAAGGGCTACAAAATAATTGCTCCCGAGCTGCCCGAGGCCTGCAGGCTCCACCTTCTCCATCCCTGCTTTATGACCTGCTTGTGATTTTTGCAGAGGCCTCTGATTGCCACTGTGTGACACAGTCAGCCAGGCCAGAAGGACCTTTTATTTGGTTCAAGAGGGGGCTGGCTGTGTTCATATTAACTAGTCATCATCTTCTTGTACACCTTCAAGTTATTTTCAACTTATGGCAACCCTAAGAATAGCCTATCATGGGGCTCTCTTTGCCAGATTCACTCAGAGGGGCTTTGCACCGTCCTCTACATAAAGGCACAATTCCTCTGTAACAGTCTATATGAGCAACTGGTATTTAAAGGTATACTATCAATGATATCAGAAGTATCAAAGAACCATGCACTGCTTATAGCCTCCAAAAGATCCTGGCTTCAGAAAAAGTCTCTTGCTCTCTCTTCCAGCAAGCTGTGACAGAGTGATGCAGACAAGGAAGATGTGCACATTTTGGAATTAATGTCCATTTCTTGAGACTGGTGATGTCCTACAGAGAGCTAGAAACCAAAATGTGCACCAGTCCCTAGACCTTTTAATTTAGAATGATGCTCAGCTGCACCACTACCTATTTATTTATCTTTTTCCACAACACAGGAGGGAGACAATATTAATCCACTTTGTTCAAAATACATATCTTCAAAGGCAAGTTATTGCTAAATATAAGGTGACATTCCACCTCCCCCGCTCAATGCTCAGCAATAAAACACTCTCCTTATTAGGTGGGAGTTATGAATGGGCCCACCTCCAGTATCCTTCCTGATCTAATCTGAAACCTGATAGACATCTCTGTCTGACTGTTAAGAATTCAACACATCAACACACACATTCATTCTTCTCCCTCTCTGAAATGAAAGAGGCCTTCACCTCACCACCGGATTTGGTAATATGACATGGGACGGCGGCAAAGCACACCATACGCCCCAATACATTGGGCACACGCACAAAACCAGGAGTTCTCAGCATTCTCAGCTTTCAATCGCTGCAGCTCAAATTAATCTCCAGCTTCATTGCTCTCAATGAGAAGCAGAGTAATAACACGTTCCTTCACAAGCAAGTGTCACTTCTTCAAAGAACTGATCAAAGTGGAGGATTACCGAAGTTGGCAGACCTAATATCTAAGGTGTGGAAGAGAAGGGGGGGAGATGTCCAACCAAGGTATTGAATGTCAACAACAAACTACGAACCTTGCAGTTGCCATTGACTGCTATGATTTCATTGGCTATTGCCATCAGCTGTATATTTCTAATATCACAGAATATTAAGCAATAAGATCATTTTCAAAATTCACACATAGTCACTATGCAAATAGATAACTCCTTGGAAGCTTAAGCATTGAACAATAAAAAAAGGATGTGTCAACGTATCTGAGCTACTTCTAGGCCCTAAACTGTAATGACACACAGTAGGTTGTACTAATCTTCTTGATGCAGTCCCTTATACAAAAACACAGCTTTGCTGAGGAGCCCCCATAAACAGACTTCTTTCCAGCTATGCTCATGGCTGAGAGTCAAACAGAGCTACTAACTCAAGAGCTTGGAAATCTTCTTCCCAACTCCCAGTTCCTTTTCCTTTTGTAGAGAAAATCAACAGGCCATTTCACAATTTCTCCTGAAAATCCTGACACTTTCAGCCCTTGTACAACATGCAGACTTGGGAAAGGGGGCAGTCTGATAAGAGGAACACAAGTCCCAAAGGCCCAAGCACATACAGTCCTGGCTTCATAGGTCTTTGGATAAATTTTGTTTATTTTAGATATGTAAATGTTTAGAGTAACAAAGATAATGCTGGATGTTTGCATAAACATTGGACACTGCAGTTCATATTGTTATAGCTCTTTACATCTAGTTGGGCTGTTTCCATAGGACACAGAACACCTGCTGATGAAAGACAAACATCCCAGCATTTCACTGAAATCAAGGAGCTAGGAAGTGTTCATTAGTTCAACAAGGGTAAAATCCAGACAAAATGAAGCACTTTTATGCACGTTGCTCTTCGCTGGAAAGAATCAAACGTTTGTTTAAACCTTCCTACTAAGATCAATGGGACTTTTAAGCATCCTTAAGCTCCATGGATTTTGATGAGACTTCTCTTTGCTGGAGTCTCCCCCAGAAATGTTATTGTAGTCTTAACACCCCTTTAAATGAACCCAATAAAACGGGGTTTGAATAAGTCAATAAAATGACTTTTGTTTCTTATGTAACGTTGAAAGCATTCCCGTAATGTATGAGATCCTTCATTCCCCTGCTAAAACAAAGGTAGCAGTCATCACTGAAAACTTTGGGGAAAGCACTATCTATTGATCGATCAATCGATCGATTGGGTGGAATCATAGGATTATAGAGTTGGAAATGGCCTCATGGGTCATCGAGCCCACCACCCTGCTCAGTGCAGGACCTCCAGGTAAAGCATCTTCAGCAGGTACCTGTCCAGCTTGTATTTTAAGATGTCCCACTACTTCTCTAAGCAATTGGTTCCATTGCCAAATCACTGTTATTGTCAAGAAGTTCCTTCTAATGTTCCATAGAAATCTTTTCTCTTGTAACTTCAAACTATTAGACCTATTCCAATCCTCGACAGAAGACAATAGGCCTGCCCTCTCCTCTCTGTGATGACCCTTGAGGTGCTTAAAGAGTTGTTGTCTTTTCTTCATCAAGCCGAACGTGTTCAGCTCCTTCAACCTTTCCTCATATGTTTTGTTCTCCACACCTCTTATCATCCTTGTTGCCTTCGCTGAAAATGCTCCAACTTGTCTAAATCCTTTTGAAAATGCGGCACCCAAAACTGAATGCAGTATTCCAGATGAAGCTCGACCGGTGCTGAATATAGTGGGACTATTCCTTCCCTTCAACTTGGAAACTATTTATACCCTGGCATACTTCTAAAAACAGTCCTTATTAACTTGGAAAATAAACTGAATCATAAAACTGAAATATAGTCAGATAACATTTCAGAAAGCCCCAAATTATGATACTGCCATGGAGTTGGAAGGGCTTCTGAACACAGCAGCTATTTTACAAGAAAAGAAAAGCTTAGGGGAAGTTTAAAAACGTCCCAAATAAATAATGGAAGTTAATGAATATTTGCTTTAGTTCTATAAATGCCACTCGAGGTAAAAGCAACTATTCTGTGCCCTGTTTTTTTTTAAAGTGATGTACTTATATTGAAATATATAAAAACCTTATTATTTTAATGTGTTTATAATTATCGTAATGCATTGAAAATTCGGGAGTCACATTTTATACCTGAGGTCAGTTTACATATACTTTACAACTAGCCATAATACAAAACTTTCTAAAGAAAGCAATAGTAATTGCATCAGAGATGCACACCAGCTCTCTAATATTTTTTTTCCAAGAAGGCAATTGACTGCTTGGCTGGCAGTCATCAGTGCACACAACCTAAAAATGAGACTGAATGCCTGCAAACTATGAGAAAAGATCATAGTCATAAACTCTGCTGGAGATCCCAAGTAAGGAGCTGAGTTCATTGTGCAGCATAAGAACTGCTGGTTAAAAAAAAACATACTCTATATTTGTTTTGATTGTGAAAAGTAACCAGTTGCCTAGATCCCCTGTGAATGCCTATGTTGCTGTCATGGATTTTCCAGGGTCTTCCTGACAGCTGACCGTGCTCTGGGTGGCTTGTCTTTGAGAAGAGCAGGAATACTTGAAACTAAGCTGTTGTTGACTGATGCTAATACAGTATATAATATGGGATTTCCTCAAGAGCATCAAGAGTTTGTGGTTTCCAGGAATAAGATCCGCTTTCTCCTGTACAAGCTGCGTTGAGCTTTAAGATCCGTCTCTGATACAATGTGCAGTTAGAAGAGGACTTTTAGACAGGCCTTGCAGGAGCCAAGCGAGCAAAGTGTTTCATCCAGAAGTCTTGCTTTTTCATGGCGGTAGCGTGATGAAAGAAAAACAAATTGACTGATTTGACCGTTTACTCAGAGTACAATTCTAGCATAGATCAGAATTCACGTGTCCAGACTTGCATGATGAACTGATTTAAAATCAAGACAAATTATATCACCAAGCCTTTATTTAAATCAATTACTTTAATCAACTTCACCATTAGTAAGTTCATTTTTTTAAAGCAGAAGTGTGTTCTCATTTATGCATTCAAACACTGATTTACAAGCAAACAAAGCTTGTCTAGTACATCCATTTGGGTAAAAGGAGCCTATGTTATAGCTTTCTGTATAATCATTGCTCTTAACATTTCCAGAATTTTATGAACCGTACATCATTAAGATGTTTTCAAAAAGGTAAATGTTACATCACTTATTTATTTGCAAACCAAACCAGCACACATGAGTAGTGCCCTCTACTGGGTCTTGATGTTGGTGTATTCCACTCTTTGAGAACCAGTATTATACTGGCTTCTTCAAAGACAACTGGAAAGCTACACAATAGGGTAAAGATACAGACCCATCCTGCAAACACACACAGAGGCAGCATGACAAATACGAATGGCAGGAACCAACCTTTTGCAGGTTTGGGGGTTCAACAACAACGACTGGCATTTAGCTCACCACACTTGGTTCTACTGGGTGATACATAGAG
Organism: Iguana delicatissima; assembly: GCA_948472985.1. Classification (NCBI taxonomy): domain Eukaryota; kingdom Metazoa; phylum Chordata; class Lepidosauria; order Squamata; family Iguanidae; genus Iguana; species Iguana delicatissima. Next base: position 263,484 of record CAOKZL010001354.1, read on the forward strand.
GGGGGGAGCTGGCCAAAACCATTCCCCATGCTCCCAGTTCCCAATCCACACCGCTTCAACCCCTCTTCCCCAGTTTCCCTCAGCAGGTGTATGAAAACAGCCTAGAAAGACAACAGGGAGAGTGACAGAAAGGTACATGATGGAGAAAAATAGCTCCCCCCTCAACAGTCGAGAGACAATTGGTAATTAAAGAGGCCAAACAGTATTTCTCAAGGGACCAGGTTGAATTCAAGGCCTATCAGCTGCTTGTTCTGCTATAGCAGGGATCAGAAGAAGGTAGATCAGGGTCTACTAGTGGATCGCAGTGTGATGTGCAGAAGAGCATAGACATAAAGGAATTCAGTAGCCCATAAGAGTTCTGGGAGGAAATTTCTAGCATATGCTGAATTTCTAGCATATGCTGTTTTATGCAAAAATAAACAAACATGGCTATCTCTTTGAACAGAGTGGAAGAAATGACCAAATCCCTGTAATTTAACAGTAGCCATTTTTACCTCTTCAATAGACTTAGAAACCCTGATGTACAACAACTCACATACAGAACTGTATAAGGAAGTCATCCTAGCTCAACAAAGAATTAGCCCTGCCCCCAAGTCATTCTTTTTTATCTGCATCATGATAAACCTGAAAAGCAGAGTAGATCCTGCAAACCTGAAAATCTATGCTGTCATGGAGACAGATTACAAGGAGAAGACTTGTGGTTGGGTATATGTGTGTGTATCTCAGGGAGGAGGGAAAAAGGATGTGTGTTGTATAATCTTCTTTTTAAAATAAAACCAACCTCACCCATATAATTTCCTAAATATTTCTCTCTTCTCTTTAAGCTAACACAGCTGAAAAGTTAAATTACAAGAGCCTAGGTTAATATCAGCTAGAAAGGCCTTGCATACTGAAACCCGTCCTGAATTCCATCCTTGAAACTTTGTGTTGATCAAGACAAATGTCACAGTAACTCAGGGGACATTGGAGCATTCTTCTGTTGAACTTACTATCGAAAGAAGCCCTTTCATTTCTTACCAGACTGCTATTATTTCTATTGAGTTTAACCCACAAAAATGTGTCAAAGATCAAGTGTAAGTTATCTGAAATGTCAAGTGCAGAAGGCTAGAGGTGAAATTTCATTAGGTCAGAGGTGGTATAAATAAAGTCTGATATGTCAAAGAAGAAGGATCATTTAACATGAAGACATCACAGATGGCAAGCAATAACTTTAAGTAGGAAGAGTGTGTTCACCTAAGGGTACCTTCATTGATTAAAAATAAAATGGGAACCGGGGGCAAAGAAAACTAAGGCTATTCTCTTACACACCCATTATTTACTTCTGTGTTTTGAAATTTTGTGCAACATACAGGGCACATATTTTATTTCTAGATGGATATACATTTTGCTCAGAGCTCCATACATTGAATGGAAATGAACCTAGCATACATTTATACCAACTTAGCATACCTCATAGGTATATCAAGGGTAAATCTATTGTAATAGTGCAATGACCAAAACAGGGTACGAACTAAGCTAGTACTCGGTGGCTACTGAAATATGAACAAAATCATATGAAATCGCAAGCCGGCCCAAGATGTTGAGACCTCTGAGGAAGACTCTTGTCTTGGTCTCACCACTCACTGAGGCATTTGCTGGCGGCGGGAGACTAAGGCTATTTCCACACTAGACAGTTACAGCGCTATTCTTCCACTTTCAACATCCTATGGAATCCTGGGGTTTGTGGCTTAGGCCCCTCCCTAAACCATAAACCCCAGTATTCCATAGGATGTTGAAAGTGGAAGAATAGCGCTGTAAGAGCCTAGTGTGGAAATGGCCCATGTCACCTTAGTGACAGATTCTAATTTCTGGAATTCTCTTCCAAGGCAGGTGAGGTTGGCTCTTTCCCTCTTGTCTTTCTGCCTGTCATTTTGAGGTTTGATATCAAACTTTTTCACGTACTGTTCAGATCAACATTTTGTTGCACTAATACTGTTTTCATTTTTAACATTTTCATAGTTGCTGCACATACTGTCAGCTGCTTTGGGATTGCTTGCACAAACCAACATCCGATACAAATGTGAAGCTGAAATTTTGGATGTATGCCTTTAGGTGGAAGGAGCGCTATTATCTCACGTAGACCCCTGTAAATATTATAATGTATATGTGCACACATGTTGTGGGCATGCATACATACATACATGCAATGCAACATTTATACACTATAAAGATACATACACAGCTATTCTCCAAGGTTTCCGTCACTGTTATGTATCCTGAAGTCAAATAACTTTTCATTTAGATCCCTGCAACCTCCCATGTTACTCTACAGAGGACAGGATAACAGAAAATAGGACCTACCACTTCTTCATCTGAAAGCTCCCGCCCTTGGATGCTGCTGTTTTCTCTCACTGCTTGTTGGTGCTTTTTCCCTTTAATATGGCTAAAGAGATAGACTTCAGAAGAAATCTGAAAAAAGAAACATTTTTTTTCCTCTGAGCAAAAGGTACAGTACAACTCACATGTAGCATAAGTGCTACATGTGCCACTTATAATGACTCTTGGAGACTTTCTGGTCCATAGGTCATGCTCTTCAGCAGGACAGGAGAAAGATGCAGCCCTCAGGCAAAGTCCTCTGAAAAGGATCAGTTCAGGGAGTGGGGACAAGGGGAGAGAAAGGGATGTTTGAAAAGACAGAAAGAGAGAAAGAGAGAGAAGAGGGTGGCCTAAAGAAAGAAAGAAAGAAAGAAAGAAAGAAAGAAAGAAAGAAAGAAAGAAAGAAAGAAAGAAAGAAAAATTTGGCTTTGGACTTACCACCACTGGGCTCCATGTGCCACCAGCAAACATATGCTGACTATGCCTCTTATGGCACTGAGGCCCATAACCGTGGGGCGGGGGGAGGTTGCCCCTCTCTGCCTGTTCTCCTGTATCAGTCTGAGATGCTGAATTGTACCCACACTTGGCCATCATGGTAGTGTTTTGTATTCCACCTCCCTAACAAATGACTTCGCTAAGGAAAACATCCTGAAGAGAATTTTGGACTTACCACGACATTGCACAACGAACACTGCTTTTTTCGCTCATATGGTGTCAGTTTCGGGGCATAGTCCGTATTTGCGTGCCTTCCGCTGCTCAATTCAGCCGCTTTCTCTTTCCTCTGCTCTATTTGCTCCATATGCCTCCGAATGCTCTCGTCATGCTGAGTACAAAACAGCAAACAGTGACCCCCCCCACAAAGTTATTTATTTATTTGGCACACTAGCATACATGCATAGCCTCCTCAGTAAAATCACTGAAAAGGAAGGAAAGCTGCACAGTGCTGATATCAAAGCAGCATAAAACAGTGGCACTGCTAGCAACAGAAAAAAGTAATCATATTTAGAGAACTCAAAAGTTTAACCAAATAGTCCTTTAAAAAATCCTTCATGAGATTTCTAATCGACATACCTCTTAGGAACATTTATTGTATTATTTTTGGTATTTTTTGCATTCTGTCCCTCCTTCCTAATTTGAGAATCCTTCTAACTCATTCTGTTATCTGTACCATCCAAGAATAGGTGTGATGTAATATCCCTTCCTCATTCTTTTGTCCTTCACTTTTTCTCGTACAGAATTATTACTGATCATCACGACTCAAATCCAGAATCTTGGAACAATCGTTTTTATGATGCATGACTTGGGGCTTGTTATATTCCATTAGCACTGACAACTCCCAAGCATGGTGGCTGCTAACTGAACTGTGGGCTGAAGACCTTCTACATCTGGCAGCAAAAGGCCACCAATATTTAACCAAAGGGAGTTACAGACATTCCACCAAGTATGGAAAACCAGACAGCTAGTTTAACACAGCTAGCAAATTCCACGCACAGCTTTCTTCTGCTATTCAACTGCCTTCAGCTTGCAATCTGGAGAGCCTCAATATAACTTTACTTAATAAATACTGAAGAAAGTCAGTATTTCCTTCACCAGAAATGTACTTCCAGAGTATACCTTTAACTGGATCTTTTTCTGCAACTCTTCCATGGCCTCCTGTTGAGCTGCTGTCAAAGCTGCTAGTCTCTCTTCTCGATCTCTACCCAAATAAGATTAAACACATTTGAGATTAAGGGGGAAAAAAAAGCCCAAAGAACACTTTCATGCCAAAGTTGTAAGGATATGCAAACAAAATGGAATGAATTGTGACCACTGTGGGAACAGGTGTGCACAGAAGCAGTTGTGGTTTTTACTGACTAAATTCCAAACTGCTGGTCAAACAGAAAGCAGCGCAGTAGCATCAGTCAGCCAGTCAACTACAATGGGCAGAGTCTGGAAATGATCAACCACAGCTGTGCTCAACCATCACCCACGGAGGTGAAGATGCTAACACTCCCAAGTTACAGAGCTTCTTTGTGTGCCCAAATGGCTGCCCATGGCTGCTTAAGAAAGGCCTGTCCACTTCAGAGTTTAACAATCGTCTAACCTGTCGGCACCTTCTGTGCCGGCATTCACTGTAAACAAAACAAAAACAACACTGAAAAAAACCCCATCAAGTGCATCCATCCTTTCCATCCTAGAAAAACGCTAAGACAACAAAGTAGGAGAGAAGAAAGATGGCTACCTGGCCCTTTCACGAGCTGCATCTTCCCGGGCTCTTTCCTTCTCCTGCCGCTGCTGTTCGATTCGAGCTTCTTGCTCTTTCCTCTTCATTAGCAACTCTTCGACCCGGGCTTGCCGTTCTGCTTCCAGAGCTCTTTTACGTTCCTATAGTGCAGACATTTCATTTTGAAGCACACAGATATACAGACCTCAAAGACACTGACACAAGTCACTTTTAACTGACTGCAGTTTCAATGGACAAAGGCTTCAATACACACACTAATGAGTCCTATGCACCTGTACTTGGAAATTACATCTGAGTGGGCAATAAAAAAGTAATAGAGGTCCAACGTTCCTAAGTGTGAAATTATGTACTATCATGTCCTTCCTGAAAGAATGGTCTTCAGGAATGGCCAAAGAGCCCCTATAAACCAGTGGCCTGCAGCAACTGCCCAAAGGTCCTGGGGGGATATTGGGCCCTCAGAAGAGACCACTCAAGATCTACACCCTACAGAAGAAGAGAGCTTTCCACAGTCACAGCCTGAGTTACAGTCAAGAGAGCTGGCGATTCAAGAAGCAGGCCAGAATCTTCATGCTTAGAAGGAGTAACTAGTTGTAAGAGAGGACCTTCTATAAATAAAGGACGCATGTGCAGGGGTCTTGTAGCAATGAAGACCTCATCTAGAAGCCTTAGTACACTCCCTCCAAGAGTTTGGTGAGGCTCTGGCTGCTCTTGTGTAGAATGCTCAGACCAGGGAGACAACTAGAACAATCTCTTTAGCAGCTCTGGAGACCTCACCCTGGCTTACCAACTCTCTATTGGAAAACTTGTGTATGATCTTCATCTGTCTCAACTACACTTCATGCTTGTTCCTTGCCTATTGGGCACCCTGAAACCCTGGACTACTTCTGAATTTCCCTCTAGCCTACTCCTTGCCTGTGAGACCAAAAACAGTCATTCTGAATATTTTTTATAAAACAAACTTTATATTGTTTCCAGACAGCACAGTGGTAAAATAAATCAAACTTCCAGAAGCAGTCTTTGTGCCAAAGGCCGTAACAATTTGTTGCATTTGTAAAAGTAAGCAATACCTGAACGGCTTCGTCACGGGCTTGCTTCTCCTCCTGCCTTCGCTGGCGCTCCTCTTGCAATTCATTCAGCCTCTGTTCATATTCTTTTAGTTTGGATAAAACATCATGACGCTTGTTCTGGGCTTCTAAAGTATTTATAAAGGCAATTTCATTCACCTGCAATAAAACCAAAGTTTGAATACAAACCATGAGAGATCTTTAAATATTAGGTTGATACAATATGCAAGGACCACAAACATTTGTGACCTCCCCGATCTAGGTGCCTGAAGCCAAATAATTGGCTTATTTGTTCAAACTTGGCCTTCCTGAAGCTTCCCTTGCTTCATGCCAGACCTTTTCAATCAAGTAACCACTCTGCAGCCTTCCACAGACGCCTCTGCCCCCTAGCTTCCCCATCTCCTTATACTTGTTCCCAAACCAGTCCTAAAGGGACAGTGGGCAAGAGGGCCATGGGTTGGAATATAGCATTGTCCTCTGCAGATGTAGGAGGATCTGCTGGTGGAGAAGAATTCCACAGATGCCATGAACTCCTAAGCAACAAACAGTCTTAGAGCAAATCAAACCCAAATTCTCACTAGAGGCCAAGATGAATAAATTGAAGGTTTCACCCTTTGAGTGTATTGTAAGATTATATGACTCACTGGAAAAGATAATAATGCTGCAAATAGCCGCAATAGAAAAATTAGAATCTTTTATCAGCAGCCATGAACAAAGTTTGTAACAGTTTGTTAGTCAGTTATCGGTCGTTGTTTTTGCAGTTCGAGTCTGTAGTAAATTCAGAGCAACAGTCCAGTAGCAAAGTCCATACGCAAGGTGAGGGTCAAGGTTTCCAGGGACACGAGCAAGGAATCTGAGAGCGAGATGTGCTGCTTCCAGTGATAAGATCAGTTGTCTGCAAGGGCTTCTTCCCATTCCTTTTCCTGTTTATATAGGCTGACAGCCTTCCCCAGCTGTTTGCCTAATTGATGCTTCCTTACTATATAAACGCTTGAAGTCTCATGGACTCTCCCTTTTTCACCTACACTGGCGGCAGTATGCACTGGCCTGTTCATAGTTCTGTGTTGTGGCTTTTGGGAAGGATCCTGTCTGGGTTCTGGGACAGGGACATAACACTGGGTGCCATAAGATGAAGTTGACTTGATGGGAAATAATACTATCAACAGTACCTAGGAAGGCCTCAGCCTATCATTCTTGGATTTTTTTTCCTAAGTGAATTTTAAAAATGTCCTCTGATGGATGTGTGGAATAATTTTGCCACATATTTGCCCCAACTTCCATTTAAGGCTGAGGAGAAACCTTTATTTAACCAAGAATTCAACTAAAAGTTGGGGTGCAGTTTTTGAGGGTGTTAATATTGCCCAAAAGACTATTCTCATCTTTTGGATGTTTAATCTTGGACAGACAACTTTTCCTTCTCTCACAGAGGAACGGGTTGCAAACAATCTACTGGTTTCATTCATGAAGCAATTCAAATATTCATGAACATTCCTCACCTATCACATCAGTTCAGCCAATCAGTGTGATAGGCTTCCCCAACCCAACTACAATAATGTAAGTATCAACCCAACCAAACTCTATGGAGAACCTGCAGCAACTTCATCAGCACTTCAGTGCTCTGCAGTCCACATAAGCAGTTCAGTTTCTGATACAGATTTGCAACAGCCCTGTCAATTCTATACAAGCAAAAGTCTGAGGCAAAGAAATAAAATAAATGCTGCAAAAATTCACTTGTTCCAGATCAAAACTAACACAAGTGGCTCAAAAGAAGTAAATGTTTCCATGTAAATATTTCCCCTCCAGCTGACTAATTGCTCTCGCTCCGAAGTCCAGAAGTCTCAGCTGATGAGTCAGCAGCCAGTGGTGATATTTTTAACTCTGGGCACAGATCTGGTGCATAGACTGGGAAAGCCTCCAACTCTGGGAACAGCTGAAGAGAATGATGGGGCTATGTGACTAATTTGGCGAGACACAACAAAAGCTTAATTAAATTACTCGCAAGACCTTCCGATCAGCAATACAAGTATCAGAAAGGCTGCTGTTTCCTTAGGAGTAGGTTATCTGAGCTGGCTCATGTTTGGTGGAACAGTGTGGAGTGGAGCCTGATGTTAGGTATTTCTATCTGGAGCCCCCAAGGCAGGAGTGGAGGGGAGGGATCTGTTGGGGCTCAAGGTACAGATATGCTAGCAACATGCTCAAGATTTCATCAGTGTTGTAAGGTCACACTGCTCTGTGCCAAGCACTCCTTTTATTTTTGGCAGATACCCTTTCCATCTAGTTTCCCATTACCAAAGTTCCCACTTGTGAGCTAACTAGATGTACCCTGAGGCCAGAGAAGTACAGGTGAATGCTGTATTTCTCAGTGTGCTCAGTGCTTGAGCTATCACGCTTGTGTGGGGTTTATTTACTGGGGGTGGTATGCTGTGATGGCATGCTGAGTCACACCATTTCTTGTCTGTCAGGGTGATGTGCGCAGAATGGACACCAAAGGGGAAAAGGAGTCCTTTAAGGTTCATGAATAGAGACGATTATGACAACTAATCTACTAATATAGACTGAATGCTGCAGTTTAAATACAGATGCGGTACCAAGTAAAATCTGTCATGCATGCTCACCTATCAGGCAGTTACACCACACTTATACACACACACACACACACACACACACACACACAAAATATACATGCAACAGTTGAGCAACAAAGGGTTATGACAGTCATACAAACTCACCAAAAATGAACAAGCATTATTTCAAACTATGTACACCATACCTTTTTTTTTTATCTCAAACTGGTATCCTTTAGAGCAGAACATGTCAAGATGTTTAGGACATATGTCAAACTGCCTTGTACATGTTTGATACAATCTGAAATCTCTAGAAGTTTAGAAGATTTTCTCTGTCTAAGCAGACCTTTTCTTCAGCATAGTTCTACATTACAAAGGCCTTGCGGCCACCTCCAACATCAATCCAGTGATGGCGATGTTCCATTCCTCCACAAAAACACACACACACACCACAAGTGAAACGGAGGGACATTTCTTGTTCCGTATCTGAAGCTGGTATTAAACTCCACCGCATGGTTTGATCATGGGCTGAAGATATGGCATAAACATATTCCTTCTCTGCTCTGCCCGCAGAGCCTGGAAAGCTACTTTTAAAAATAATTAGCCAATTTTCAGTCCTCAAAATAGCTGGTTCACATTATAGCTGTAATTTTGAAGAGTAACACTTTGCTTCTGTTTCTTGAAAGTAACAGAAATAGTTACCCTAAAGGATCAGTTAAAAAAAACAACCCTCAATTCTGCAAGCTGCTGGGCTGTGCTACAACACAGAACCCACAGCCACCCACAATATTGTTTCTCACAAAAGAACAGGAGGCAGCGCTTGAACCACAGGCTATTCCTTCTCTGCTCTTTAGTAATACCTCTCAAAAACTGGAAAAGCAACTAAAAAGGTACTGCTCCACTGCAAAAAGGAGTAGAGTTATCCCTGTTGAATTATAGCCATACAATAACTCATTATTTATATGTCATTTCCAAACGTTGGTCTTCCATCCCACCTTTTTTTTAAAAAGAAGTTTGCTTTCCACAGAGCCATAGTGTTCTGCCAGAATATGTGGGTAGATGCTCCAGTGTGTTTTTGTAGCATCAGTGCGACCCATGCAGGTGTCGGCCTCGGCAAGTACACAGCACAGCCAAACCCTAAAGCCAGCCATCAACAACAACCATTCGAAAAAAATCATGCAAACCATTTTGTGTATAAATGAAGAGAAGGAGCTCTTCAGGTAAAAGGAGCTGCACATTATTTTACAAAAGCATAAAAACTACTGGCACTGAACATCAAAAAATATTTTATAGCAAAATGGTACCTATTTTACCACATCTGTAGCACTCTCCCCAAGCCCAAATATATAGACATACTAGATGGGGGGGGGGAATAAAAAAAAACAGATTTTCTGCTTTGTTTACTGAGTGAAACACATTAACAGAATGGATTTTGCGGCTCAGTAAGCACCCAGCAATGGGAATTTAAGAGACAAAGGCAGGCAGCCACGGAAGTCACTGTCTTCTTCCTCTATTTCACATCAGCTAGTACTTTTGACACAATTAATCTTGATCTTCAAAGACCAAAGGGACAACAGATCTTACACAGCTGAACATATGCAACACTTTAACACATCTGTTTAGTTAGGAATAATGTTACATTAATTTAATTACAGAAGTCGCACTGGCGTAACAGAACAGTGACAAAGGTAAACCAAATTAGAGAGCTGTTCTAAATGGAGTGACAGAAGCATCCGTTACACTAATGGATTAAGCCAACTGTGCTCTTCTTAGGACCTTCAGCAACGGAAGTAAGCCCTCATCAAAGACTGTGTAGAGTGCTCTCCCCTTCAGGATTCAACTTTCACTGCTGATCTGTGATCAAGCCCAACATGACAAAATCACACACACAAATCACTACAACCTCATCAGAGCAAAGAAAATTACATTTCTAGAATCACTGAGATCTGGAGAAATGAATCTGGTGCAGCACAGAAGGCATTTCCACACACCCCAAAGAAAGACCAGCGAGAACCCTCTAATTATAGTCACCCGACAACCACCTATGGCAAATGTTGCGCGAGATCAAAAAGATCCTTCCCAGATCTTGGAAGGCACCAGTTACAGGTATTATTGCTATCTACAATCAAAGACCACAATGTAGTTAATTGCAAAGAACTTCCCCCTGCCTCAACTTTTGATGATAACAAAAGTTGGGACATTCCATTACAGGAAAGTAAAGAGTTGGAATGAGGCTACTTTAGTGCCACTCCATTCTGCTCTGATCAATCCCCACCTGGAATACTGTACCCAGTTCTGGACACCACAATTCAGGGAGGGTATCAACAAGCTGGAACGTGTCTAGAAAAGGGCAATCAAGATGACCAAAGGTATGGAAATCAAGCCTTACAAGGAACGACAAAGAGAGCTGGGTATGTTTAGCATGGAGAAGACTGGGAGGTGACATGACAGCCAACTTTAAATATCTGAAGGGAAGCCAGATAAAAGATGGAGTAAGTTGTTTTCTGATGTTCCAGAGACTAGAACAAGAACGAATGGATTCAAATTACAAGAAAAGAGATTCCAGCTATGAATCTAGGAAGAACTTCTCTACTGTAAGAACTGTTCAGTAGCACAATAGACACCTTCAGGAGATCATAGACTCTGCTTTCCTGGAGGTTCTTCAAACAGAAAGACAGGGATCTATAAGGAGTGCTGCAATTATATGACCTTTGCAGCCCCTTCCAACTCCAAAGTCAGATTAGATAATTCTCCTTTGTTGGCAGAACCAGTAACTTCTTCAAGTGATATTACCTTTCCAGGTCAATTTTAAGAGTGATTTTCAGGAGAATTTTTTAAGTTTTATGCCACTCTCTTACTGATCCTAATCAACAAAAAGTTACAATTAACAATAGCCTCAGACTCCCTCCATGCAAACAGCAGCAAGTTTCTCCTGTAAATGCCACTGAAAAGAATGGAGCTCACTCACAAAATACAGTATTGCTTCTAATCCACGTGGCCCACCTTAGCTTCTTCTTCTTGTGCTTTTTTCACAATTGCTTGCAACTGCACTTCACGCTTAAATTCAGCATGCAGCAATTTTTCCTCCATCATCCTCCGTCTCTGATCCAGCAGTTCTTCCTTCCATTTCCGTACATCTTTTTCCTACACAAAAACAGGCACATAACATTAGAAAGGCAAATAAATCAGCAACAAATTCTGAATTTTTCAACATTAATAGCTCTACTTGTACAATATAGCATTAAATGATTCAGTACATCTCCCCCACCCAGCATTTTTCTGCCAATAATCCAATAAATGGAACCATTTAAAATGTCATTAAAAAATGCTGCTCGGAGTAATGCTGGAGCAATGTTAGTCTACCTCTAAATTAAAAAATGAAGATCTTGTGAAGCCTTTCAATCAACTTCTGTATTCAAAGCACCTGCCACGTATAAAATGGAATTAGGGAAAGATGTCATAAATCTCGTCATATTTCATGAGTTGGCAATCATTCCAAGTTTAATGCATGTCAACATTTTTAAAGGTCTAATGTAATGCAATACACAACATGACAAAAGATCTCACTTCACTTAATATAAGAGATCTGAGCGAACTCTGGAACCTCGGATAATATTTACCAGCCTCTTTCCCTTGCTTGAAGAAGGATATGCATACCCTAAGTAAAGATCAGTGAAGTATAATTTAAAAGAATGTCAGTACTAAAATATCTGGGTAATTTACAGCCTTAGTTTCCTTAAATAAGCTTGGGAAAGCAAAATAGGATAGAGCTATTATTTAGAAGTATAAACACTCCCTAACTGGATGAGTTGAAGCAATCATCCAAACCAACCTTCTTCAAAACAACGCCCTTTAAATGTCTTCAACTAAAACCAGCACCATCCTCAGTCTGAACCACTGATGGCAATCCTGCCTGGGGATGGCAGAAATTGTAGACCAATGTATATGGACAGCTCAGTCCATACTGAAGGACACTGAATTCTTGCCTGTATATACACACGTCTCACAGATTTAAAATTACCAGGTATGATGGCCAGACTGTTCGTGAGAAGCACACAGTTAAACTGTGGAACTGATGCCAAAAGAGTTTTGTGTGGCTGACAACTTGGATGGCTTTAAGAAGAGATTAGATAAATTCACAGAGGATAAAGGCCATTGTCAACATGGCTATAAGAGAGTCAGCATGGTGAGCACTGGACTACAACGCTGGAGATCAGGGTTCAATTTCCTGCTTGGCCATGAAAACCCGCTGGGTGACCTTAGCACATCACACACTCTCAGCCCCAGAAAACCCCATGATAGGTTCACCTTAGGGTCACCATAAGTTGGAAATGACTTGAAGACACACAACAACAACAACAAAAAAGGCTGTAAGTCACCTCTAGTATCATAGGGAGTATGTATCTGTGCATCAACTATGGAGGAGCGTAAGATGGAGGGAACAGTTCTACTCATCTCCTACTAATGGATTTCCCATGGGGAGTAGACTGACTACAGTCTGAACAAAATGGGCCTTTGGTTTGATGCAGCAGAGATCTTCTTGGGTTCTTAATACATTTCAATGTTTCCAGGAGCAGTGGCCACCAATTCCTGTCCCAACACTGCTGGACCCTGCAGGCCTGAACTGCAGCCCATTTGATTCTGGAAGATTCTCTGTTCTCAAGGAGAATCCTTTTGGGATGTGTGAGAGGTTGCAATGAGAAGAACTGGAAAAGCCCTGATGCCCTCATGGAACACCATGCACGGCCCTCTGGTTTCCAAAATAAATGCACCAGGAGAATGTTCTTCTGAACATATTAGGTTACAAAGAGAAGAATGAGATCCAGTGGCTTAACACAATGCAACAAAAAAAAAATCTATTTCAAGAGCATTTACAAAAAGTAAAGTATGGTAACCTTACCCGTTCCATTAATTTTTGAAGCTTCAGAGTTTTCTCCTCTCGTAATTTTTCTCTCAGCTGTTGAGCTTTCATCTGTTTTTCTTCATGTTTCTTTTTGGATTCTGCAATCGTCCTTTTGAAATAAACAATGAAGAAGCCCAATAATACTGTGACCCAAAACAAATGTGTGTGGCCATCTGCAAATTGTAGCTACCCATAACTCTCTAAGGGATGGAACCAACACCAATTTTAAACCAGCGGAAAATCAATTGATCTCTCACTTACAAATACAAAATTTTGACACTTAACTAATTTCAGGATATGTTAACCTCCTTGTTGAACCATTCTTCCAACCCTCATGAGAAGGTTGGAGGCTGAAGTGGGAAGAGGTCAAAAGAACTATTATTAAGTGTATGAAATATGTGGTCTTTGGGCAACAGCATCTGAAAATAGTGCTATTTTTTAAAAATGGGGTTTTGGGTTCTGGGAGGAGGTTTCAGGGCCATATAGGGATCATAGCTTAGTGCAAAAGCACAGGTTTTGCATTTGGATGGTCCTAAATTCAATCTTTGGTATTTCTAGGGATATATGCAGATGACACAATAACAAAGAAAAATCTCCAGTTAGAAGGAGAGAATGGGAAAGACATATTGGCTAAGGGGTTCAACTATTCACAGTATCAGAACTGATACTGTAGACAATATCACACTACACAAATCTTTCGGCCTGGAATAGAACAGTTTCCTTATATTTGACTAATCAACACATTACTTAATTACAGAATCTGATTGTGTTGTGATTACTCTAACCAAATGCTTAGAAAAGGAAGACCTCTTGCGAGATGGTGAGGAAAGTTTCTCATGCATGTGTATTCCATGGCCTGGAGGTCGAGCAGGTTCCTCTTCTACAATGTCACCCCAAGAGTTATTTTGACGCCATGATTCACGAGCTGCAAAGGAAATGAAGGTCATTTCTGAGGCAAAAATTAATTTAGTGATCTACATGGTTGGCAGTATTTGCATAATCTACCAGTTTAATTGTGAACAGGAAGGAAGTAATGGAGCTTCTCTTAAGATGCAGAATCTAATGCTATTAAGTCTATATTCCTATAAAAGAAAGTTTACCTTCATAGTCAGCCAGGACATCATTCCAGTCCATAGAAATGCCACAGAAAGAAATACTTCCACTGCCCATGCTAGCCTAAAATTTTGCCAGAAAAAAAAAAAAAGGAAAGATAAACTTTCCATGCAAAGAAGAACAATGGCAGGAACAATTTAATTATGTTACACATGCAAAGATATACTGAATGTGCCATGTATCTCCTTTCTGATGCCTCATTTTGTTCTTTCAAAATCAAGTATCAGCAAGGGTACTGTGCAATGTCAAGAATTTTACAAGTGTGTACAAATACAGATAAACTGTGAGGCGCTTTCACAACAGATATAATAAACAGATCTAATAGCGCTGCAATTGTGTAGTGGGAGGGGGCCTCTTGAAAATATATTGCTTCACTCTGCATTCATTTGAAAAGAAGCAAAACTCACAGAGAAGTCACTATCGTTGTCCGTTTCAATGTTTATGTCATTATTTTCCTCCGCTTCAATCTCTCTGGTCAGTTGTTCCTCTTCTGCGATGGCACTAGCAATGGCCTCTTCGTTAGCCTTTTCCAAGCGGTCAGCCAACTCTTCCTTTTTAGCCAGAACTTCCGCCATGGACTAGAAATGCAAACCCATATTCAGAAGTGAGACTCAAAAAGCAAAAATACTTCAGCGATATGTGCATTTTCCTCCTCCCCACAATAGTAAGTTTATAGTATTTAATTCCCATTGTGATTAAATATATACGTGATATGTGGGCTTGGTAAAAATGACACTTGGGAGTAAGAGACAGTTACACTTAACTGGCAGGCATGTATGTATTGGGAATTATTGTGAGACAGAAAACAACAAAATATAAATTGAATGTTATTCTGCTGTATCCCTGGACATACTAGAAGTTTCAGCCTGGGATATTCCACATGCAAAGCATTTGCTTACCACTGAATGATGTCCCCTCATACTTGACTATTGCTGCTACAGGTGAATGTGTTAACTATTTACAGATTTAAATCTGCTCACATTTGAAATATCTGCGGGGTCCATTTCACTTTCAATCCTGCTTTTGTCTCCTTGACTCCCGTCATCACTCCTGGAAACAACAGAGGCTGCATCTTCCACCTGTGGATCTTTGGAAGCACGCTCAGCATCTATGAGGGCGACTGGCACGTCAGAAGGGGCTTGCAGAGAACCATCCACCAAACCATTATTCTCAGACATCTTGACGTCCTCCAGGACACGGCTCGTGAACTATGATAACACAAGAGCAGAGCAGGGAAAGGTAGCATGCACCCAAAGTTTAGCTGCACCCCTGCATTTAGTCAAATTCAGATTACTGCACAGAGATCGTGATCAAAGGAGCAGAGCTTGGGAAATTACTTTTTTAGAAGTAATTTGTTCCAATTAACTTATAATAGTGTTTATAAAGTAATTCACTGTTGTAATTGGAGGTGGTGTTCTAAAAAAGGTATCACCCCCATTCCTTTTTTAAAGAGCTTAGGACATATAAGAAAGTGGCACCTTGAAAAACTTTTTGCCCATGTAGTTCTAAAGTGACTAAAAATGATTTTAAAACCATTGTCATCATGCTGCAACTTTGGAAAGTAACTAAAACATCTTAGACAACTTGGACTTGTCTGTTCTTTCCCTGCTTTGGAACTAACTGTAACATCTGCTGACTTTCAATGCTCCTTGCTTCCATCGGCTCACTGAGAGATGAAGTTATATATGATGTACCAACGAGATAATGTACCTCACTTAACACAAACTTTTCTCAGAGAGCTTTCAACATCCTCCTGAAATATAAACTCAGTTAGGAAAATTAACACCTAATAAAACATGTACAACCTCATGAATCAGAAGGAAGACAGCACTATTTAGCTGTACTGTACCTGAAAGGAAAGCTCATAAAAGAGCAGCTTTCGGCTCCCAATTCAATAAAAAAAGCATTTAGAAAGAGCAGAACTTCAACAGAAGAAAATGAAATTTAGCTTTCACTTGTCCAAAAAGGAGGAGGAGCAGGAGGAGGAGGAGGAGGAGGAGGAAGAGGGAAAAATCCCACCCAGAAATAAAATAAAATAAAAAGGCAGGCAAGGATCTGTTTCGGATCAGCTGTGCTAGCTTCCAGTATGCTTCCTTGCTCAGTTCAAAGTCCTGGTAGTTACATCTATGCTGGCTGAAGGCTTTTGGGAGTTGTAGTCCAAAAAGGTAACTTTTCCAAGGTCTGCAAGTGGTTGCTTACCACATGCATGCAAAGGAAGACAATCATATGAGCCGCACGTTTTATTAAACAAAGAAGTTTTTTTTTATGATTGGATGAAATTATCTGGATCCACAGCTAACAAATCACTTTTGCTATGGCATTCTTCCAAAGAATTTTGCTTGGTCTGATCTAGCAGTGCTCTTCTTTAGCTGTTTCAAAATGGATTACAAAAATAACTCAAACAGTTCACTTGAAGCATGCTTCCCAAAACATTATGTTCCACACAGTGTAAAGATTTGGGGTGGCAGACCCTAAACCATGCTTACCTGAGTTCTTTCAGCAAGAGGGTGCTCACACTGATGAGAAGAATCTTTCCAGATAGGTTCTGTAGTTTTAGATATACTGTCTTCAGTTAACAAACCCCTTTGCTTATTCTCTGATGGACAAAGAACTACATTTTCTTTGTCACTGTCATCCTTTATCCGTGATAGTTCTGCAGGTGAGGTCGCTTTTGCGGCCAAAGGAAAAGATTTAGATCTCACTGGCCTCCCACGTTGGACGTTTCCCATCCTTCCGCATCCCTTCGCTCTGCATTGCATTGTCACAAGATAAAACAAATAGAGAGATTCAACACAAACATATTTACACACAAAAACATTCAACAATATTACAGGAAAAAAGAACCCAATCATGCAGTCATGAATAGGTTAGGATTGCTTACCACAAAAGAGCAAATCAAGGAGACTGCTCACATAACCTAAGACCCTCATGAGCACATTCATTTAGCAAAAGGAGTCAACCACCTTAGCTAATTGGTTTTGGCTAGCCTTGGTCTGGTTATGTAAACAGCAATGGCAGTGGTTCAAGTTACCACAGACTTTGCAAACTTCAGGATATGTCAGAAAAGAGGGGATAGAGACTCTCAGGAAGCCTGCAATTTGAATGCTAACAAACCTGGGGATGCATCATGGCTCAACTGGCCTACAGTTCCAGAGGACCTTTCTCCATTATCATGCCAAAGACAGACGTTATAAGAGCAGGCAGATGTATAATAGAGTGTGCTTCTTTAAGTGATAAGTAGGGTACCTCAAAGGGGCAGGGCTTCACAGACGCCTTACTTCAAAAGCTCTCAGCTAACTCCAGATTGGTGCTGTAGCAACACTCCAAGTCTATGAGCAAGCTTCATATTTGGCCCTGTTTTCAATCCAATCCAACAGTGAGCTATCTGTGGTCCTGACAGGCAAATATCCTTGCAGGCTTCAACTTGGAATTGTTGTTGTCATTGTTGTGCGCCTTCAAGTGGTTTCTGATTTACGGCAACCCTAGGGAGAATTCATTATGGGTTTTCTTGGTAAAATTTGTTCAGACTGTCTTTGCCTCCCTCTGAGGTTGAGAGAATGTGACTTCCCAAGGTCCACCAGTGGGTTTCCATGGCCATCTGGGGATTCAAATCCCAGGCTCCAAAGTTGTGGTCCAACACTCAAACCACAACACCACTATGGAACAGGCAAGGATAAAGGAGAAAATGGACTCTGGAGATGGACAGACAGTGCTGAGATACCCAAATGCTTCTTTTGGTTGACTGGTTCTACAGACTTAAGAGACAGTGGAATAGGCAAGATTTTCTGATGCCTAACAGAAGCAGAACTTCCTTCAAGAAACTCTTTCAAGACATTCTTGAATCTTTGGAGCTCTTCTCCCTGGACTGGTTTCTTCATTCTCTCAACTAGGCTTGACAGCTGCTACTGGGGCTTCAGAGCCCACCTCTGACACCTACTCTGGGCTCCTCTTTTCACCCATGCTCTGTAGCACCGGGTAGTTAGGTGTGGGACATGCCATTTAAATTCCCCACAATGTCACAATTTTTATCACTGCTGAGCAAAATGATGAGGATTCACTGAAGCTAGGACAGGCTTGGTCAGAGAGCACGCTAAAACCTGACAGCCCCACCATCTCTCATCCATCTTGTTCCTAACCTCTTCAGGGCTCAAGCTTCCGGCTCTCTGCTCCCACTTTTTGGCTGTTGTACGGCATCGTCCCTGACCACTTGGCTACGCCAGCCAGGGCTGAGAGCAGCTGCTTCGTTTTTAAAAGCACCGCACACTTTATGGACAGTCCCATACAGGCTATCACAAGCTGGATTTGGTTACTTGCCCAGTTCTGTCAATGAATAATTCATGGGGCTATCCTGACAATTCTCTAGTCACATCCGAGCTTCCCACTCTCCGCTTCCTCTTGTATTACATGGAAGTGACAAACCATCTGTTCTTGTAAGCCTCGCTGTTCCCTCCCCCCACCCCAAAGTCACTTAAGCTTTATGCCTTTAAAGTTAGTCCATCTGGAAGAACTGTCCTGTAACCTTATTAACAACAGTAATGAGGCAAAGACACAATGCTGCATGGTTAAGGTGCTGGTGCTTTTTACTAAACATTTAAAAGTGATTCATCACATATAATATATTCTACTGTGAGTAAGTCCTCACTTCCTCTGGAACAGGGCTCCATGCAATCAGTGAGGATATTTCACTAGTGGGTCTGGAGTACAGCTAGCGGTAAAATTCATTGTTAACTCAACTGGATTTGTTCTCCTGCTTCAGCCCGGGCTAACTAGATCTGGAGGTAGAGCAATTGTTCCAACCCTGCATGAGCTCCAGAGCTGCACCTGATATCCATTTGCATCAAGAGTAAGCTCTCTTGATTTAGTTTTGGAGTAGATTCATTTTATTTTATTAAAATGTTTATACCGCATCCTACATCAAGAGATCTCTAGGTGACTTGCAATAGCATTAAAACAGGTTAAACAGGCTACAAACAGTAGGACAGTTTAAAAATGAGCTGGGTATACTTCAGTTAACAAAGTAGATATGTAGATGTGTTCCTGACTACTTCTTTAACAGAAAATGTGGTGCCAGAGGACAGAAAGAACAGCTTCTCATATATCTACACACACACACACAGAGGAAGAACAGGTTGCTTATTTGTAATTGGTGCAGACACCCTGCCAGACTGTTCCAGAGCTGAGTAGCCTGGCGGGAAGCCCCACCCCTTCCTCCATACTGAGCGTGGTCCTGCCTGCCAAGCTACCTTCCCCTCATTAAATAATGAACGTGCAGCGTCTGTGTTAAGTAGAAGTCTGCTACCACCACAGTTTTATTACATTAAATCTGTTTTTCCAAAGCCAGAGGATGGGAACATCAAGAACATAATTTCTCGAGCTTGGAAAAGTTACAGGATCCCATTGGCTGGGGGATTCTGGGAATTATATTCCAAAAAGTTACTAAATATGCCCAATGTTGCTTAGGGAGGACTTTTTGGTCAGAAGAGAGCCTAGACAAAAAGGATAACATAATGCAATAAACCAGCAGTACAAGGGGCTAGAAAGAAATAGTGTAGTCCCAGGCCCCAGCCTAGCTGCTGAGAAAACAGCAAAGTAAAAAAAAAAGGCATAAATATACAGGAGACGTAGCAAAAAGAAAGAAAGAAATCAAAGAGAAGGAGAAAGGCATCTAGCTTCCAGCAGGGATTACGTATCTTTACAATGCAATAAATCCTCCTCTGAGAACTGGAGGAATAAATTAGCCTGGTGATAGCTGGGGCAGTGTTCCTGTAATTTGCTTCCTGCCTACATTCAATGACAGCATCCTATTCATTCGCATTCACATGCAGCCAAATGAAGCACTCCACATCAAAAAGAAATCAGAAAAAATATCGACTGTCTGACAAACTTCAACAAATGCTAGCAACACAATCAGTCTCTAGGGGCACTTTCACACTACTCAGATATAGCACTATGATTCCACTTTAACTGCCATGGCTGAATCCTATGGAATCCAGGGGTCTGTAGTTTGGTGACCTCTGGCTGAGAAGTCTGTGTCCTTCCCTAAACTTGAAATCCCAGAATTCCACAGAAGAGGACCATGGCAGTGAAAATGTCATGAGCTATATTTGTACAGTCTGAAAAGGCACCAGATCAGAGATAGACCGCACAGAGGATCCAAGGGCTCTAGACACCCTATTTTTCCATTAAACCCTGGCTTCCCCCAAAATCTGCATGCACACACATACACACCATTTTTTCCAAAATCAGACCCACAAATCATTTCCAATTTCGGTAAAAAAAAGCATACTTCAGCTGCTAAGTATGTGCACGGAGGGGGAGATTGTATTAAAATGGAGACTCACATCTCCCTGAGGCCTCTGGGAGCATGAGACTGTATTTTGGGGTTGGATTTTTTTTTCTCAGCAAGAGAGGGTTGGGGTAGTGGTGGAAGGTAATTCTAACCCCTAGTAGTCATGCACCCAATTTCAGGGAGTCATGACAATATTAGCAGGATTTTTGAGTAGAGATAAGCGGGCTCTAAGGTTGCTAAAATAAACCAAGTAAGAAATTTGGTTGCAATACTGTATTTCCTTAACTGGGATTAAGCCCCATTGAAATCATTGAGGTTTACTTCTCTGTAGATAGAGGTCTTGTCCCAGGAGAAAGACGGGATAGAAAACAAACAAACAAACAAACAAGATTGTATTGATAATCTCTTTTCAGAAGAAAGGTTCTAAACTTCAGCCCTTGGATACAAAACCCCCTAACCAGAAGGACTTTTCAAGGAAAAGAAACTACATCAGGCTAAGGCATCACCTGTATTCAAAGAACAAGCTATCCATTATCGCTTTTAACGTAGTTCTTTTTACTGCCAGTCTCTGCAGACACCCAGTCTACACATCATCTTTTTCTGCTCTTGTGGGGCCACTTGTACACTTCCAAACCTGTGAAACTCAACACCTTTAGAGTTTCTTTGGGGAGGTGAGTCAACAGTGATCTCTGCTGTCCACGATGATATATAAAAAGCCTGAGAGGGTTTTCGTGAAACAAAAATTAAAAAAAAAGAAAATGGCTTTCTCTTCATTCTTATTAACAAAATTTGACCGCCTTCCAATTTATCCTTGTTTATAAAGTCAGGTGACCAGTCATCACAGTCCAAAGGAAAATAGCCATGAGTCTGGTGGTAACCTTTAAAATTAAGGGATTTATTGTGGTATACAATCTTCTATGGAGCAGAGTTTATGCCACTATAAATCTGTTAGACTTTTAAAAGGTGCTACAAGACTCTGCCTGCAGAAAAAGGGTGGAGGTCAAGGAGGTACCCCTTTCTAAAAAGTAAGGTGACATAACTAAGTTAGATCTTTTTGACTTATTCAAATAAATCATGATTTAGATTTCAGTGCAGAGCTTGGTGGCCAGTGTGGTGTAGCACTGCACTAGGATTCTGGGAGAACAGAGTTTGAATCCCCACCCAGCCATGGAAACACAGTGGGTGACTTTAGGCAAGTCACATTCTCTCAGCCTCCATGGAAGGCAGAGAATAAATCCAGCCAAAGAAACCCTAAGATAGGGTAGATATCACACCTCTCTCATCAGCCTCAGCCTGCATAGCCAGTGGTCAGGAAGGAAACTCCAAAGCTTCCCCACTCATTCAAGGGGTAAGCACATGGAACAGGCTAGCACAAAATACTGGACAATGTAAGCTCCAACTGTACCAAGGACAGGATCACAAGCTCGAGCCTTGTTGCAACCCATTCTCGTTGCATTAATCAGCACAAAATAGGAAATGCAACCATTATCTTCTTGTGCAATCCACTTTTAAGCTAATGGTTTGTCAAAATCAGGTCATTTAAGCACTTGCCATTTCTCCGCGAAGACTTCTGAACTGGAGTTGGCACGCATGCTTGTGCCGTTGCCATCTCTGAATTGGGAGCTGTCGCTGTATGGTTGGCTTTCACTTTGTCAGCCCAACTGACGCCTGATGGAGCCAGGCGGTTTGAAGTCACTGTCGTGGTTGGTGTCCTAGCAGAGAGAAAAAGTCACGCATCCCACAGTTCCATTAAAGATGCTTAAAACTTCCCATATATTCTTACATATATTCACTTTTTCAAACTCCTCTTGGCTTCCTCTGCTTCCAATAAATAGATAGCTGGATGAATCCACTGTTTTTGGAGGTGCTATCTAGAAACAAACAAGAGCGCAAACACAGACCTGCACAGAACACTTTGGTGGAAAAAGGTCTCCACCACAGTCACTAAACAACAGCTCTGAGGCTGGCTAAACAACTGCTTGTTTTTAATCCCAGCACATATTGTCTCCATCCCGGGATGATTTTTCCACCTAGCCCTCCCTTGCAAAACAACACCAAAAAGAGGCAGACCTCTGCTTCTCACGCTGGAACCAATCTCACTGTCAGATCTGCTATCCCGAAGGCTCCCTCGGCCGCATGTGTCAAAACGCCAGCATTAATGGAATTTAAGATAAATATTACTCCTTTTTTTTTTAACAGCAAATGCTGTTTGTGAGTGTTGACAGAAGGAGAGGCAAAACAGGGCCATTGAGAGGGGAAACGAAAAGAGGAGATGAGAGGATTGGCTTGAGGGAAGCCCAGGCTTCACAAATGTTTCTGAAAAAAATTTAAACCTAAGAGGCCAAAAGAAAAGAAAAAAGAAAGAAACCAGGCCAGCAATGACTGAGCGTACTCACAAGCAAAGAAAGGAATGTAGAGTATCAACTGGGAAGGGGAAAGAAAGAGAGAGGAGAGTTGAATGCCTGGCACACACTGGAGGAAAGGGACCTTGAATAAAAACAGTTCTGCCAGAGGACAATAATATTCCCGCCACCTTTTGAGACACATTCAAAATTCCGCACCTTTGTTACTACCCAAATCCTAGTTTTGGCATAAAAGCAAGTCAGAGTATTGTCATTACTACCTACCTACATTCTGGATTAAGAATAACACCACCACCACTAACAGTGATAATAACAACAATGAGATGATGGAGATGGCGATGAGGATAATGATTACAGTGAACCCTCGATATCTGCTGGGATTTGGTTCCAAGGTCTCCCATGGACACCAAAATCTGTGATGCTCAGGTCCCATTATATACAATGGTGTAGTAATATGGTGTCCCTTACACAAAATGGTGAACAATTCAAAAATTTGCTTTTTTGAACCCCCTATTCAAATGGCAGGAACCCCAACTAGAGTATCCCCAGTAGGTGGTTGTCCAGCCTCTTTCTCAATATCTCCAGAGAAAGAGATCCCATCACTTTTCTTGGTAATTGGTTCCACTGCTCAACTGCTCTCACCACCAAGAGGTTCCTTCTAATGCCAACTTGAAATCTGACCTCCTGTAACTTAAAACTATCAGACCGGGTACCTATTCTCTGGAGGCAACAGAGAAGAAACCTGCACCGTCCATTTGCAGTACACTCTGTGAATGTCGCAACTGCATTTGCTTTGATCACTGCAATATAGGAGGAAATATTTATTCCTCTCATCCAATGTAGTTTATGGCATTTGTGAGATTTTGTAATGCTCAGCTCACTGAAGTACACTAAAATACAAAACAACTGACTTAATATTAATATTGCATTAAATATTAAAAATGGAAATCAATTTTTTTTCAACATAAGTGAAAGTAGCAATCAAACCTACAGTGGGAAATCAATGTCAGTGAACAGATCTTCCCAAAGTATCATAATTTTCACCCTTGAAATCACTAAAAGGTTTTAACTTTCATACCCAAAATTCAGACTTCTTCGTGCATTTGAGGTTACACTGATTCGATCAGTCGACGGGCTTGGAATTACATGGCGTCCTGGGGACATCTTCTTTACTTCCCATGCGAGTGAAGTCGGTCTGCCAATTAAAGACGGAACACAAACCAAAAAAAGGGGGGGGACTGAGATCCCTATTTCACTTGCAATTGCAACCATACCAAAGGATACAGCAAAGCAGGACAAGTAATGCAAGGCCCAAACACTATACAGTTGTCTTGCATGTTCCTTCTTCCTGATGTCATGGCTAGCCTTTTAAAAAAATTCTTTTTACCCTTCACAATGTATGTGTAATATGTGGCTATCTAGATATTTGTTGAACTATAACTCCCATGATCACACACCATTGGCTATTCTGAACAGGGCTGATGGGAGATGTAGTCAAATCACATCAGCAGGGCTAGGTTTCCCATTGCTGCCCTACACCAATGTGTACATTTACCTTCCAAGTCAGGAGGACATTCTATGCATCTGATGAAGTTGTATTTACCTTCCATAAATCTGACACATTCTGTGTATTACAGGTTTGGTCCATAAAAAACAAACCCATCGCAAATTTGTACATCCTTAAGAAACTACAAGCAGGGATGCTGGAGGAACTCGGGAAGCCCATGCTCTTAAACAAAGTCACCTAATCTACTTTTACAGATCAATGTGAAGACTGGACATGGTCGCCTTCAGAATCTACACCCTCAACCCAGTTAAATCTACAATGCCGTCCAAGAGTTTTCTTCTATATCACCTTCCTCTTTTAAAATTAGAAATGCCTGCTTGGAGCAGTGAGTGAAGAGCAGTTACTGACACCTTAGTGGAAAATGTGATTGCAAATGGTTTTGGGAGCAAAAGGACATGATGACATGCTATTTTCCTCATACAAAAAGGTGGTGCATTGGGAAAAAAATCATGACTACCACAGAAATAAAACATGGCTGCCATTCCATAAAAATAAAAGAGGGAGAAACTTTTGTGTTGTATTTTAATTATGAGTTTATTTATCCTTAAGTGAGACAAATTAGAATGAGGAGGGAACATATTCAAAAGGGAAATAGAATGAAATGAATAGAGATATCTGACACTTTTCACAAGGCATTACTGTTTTCGTACACAGTCGAAGGTTTCCCTGTATAGCTTTGCAACATGGCAGTGCAGGACCCAGCTATCTCAAGAACATTTTGAAAAGAAAGCTTCAGCCAGATCAGAAAAACTTAATGTTGGCCACCTTGTAAATCAGAGCTTCCAAAAACAATGTCTGTGAAGCAATCACTGCAACTCACAGTGGAATGCACAAGTTTATTCCAATTCCAAGAGCAGCTCTACTGGATCTACAAAAGGTCCATCTAATTCAGGACCCTGCAATGCTAGCCAGATGCTTCTGAAAAGCTGACTAGTAGGGTGATAGGCAACACCTTTCACTCATTAGCTGTTTCCCCCCAGAATGGAATTCAAATGTATATTACTTCTAAACAAAATCTCTATTTTTCTTAAAGGCAGATTGGAAATAGTTTCCTGATTACCTGCTTTGTGCATCTGCTTTCTCTAGCTTCTCCTGTAGCTGTATCCAATCAATCAAAGCCTTGAAATCTCGCACATAGTTATCTAGCATCATTAGCACCTCCTACAACAGAAAAAAGTAAAATCACAAAACAATCATGTAGGAATCGATAATGGTAAAAATTCTTGGAAGTTTGTCAACAAGGAGAAAAGCCAAGTCAAGCAGTTCTGGAAATAAATAGTCTTCTAGCTGCTGGGTGACCTTTAACAAGAGTTCCTTCACATCCATCTCTGACACCAGCCTTAAATACTTTACATGCTTCATTTATGTGCTATGAAGATTGAGTTTACACAGTCTCACCTCTGAAGAAAGAGACAACAGCTGAAAGAAGCTAAAGGCAAAGGATAGTCATACACACATAGTTTAATATCATATATTTCATTATGTACAATGCTTTTATAGTTCTACTGGGTTTATTGATACTGTATAGTGTATTTTCCACGAACAGAACAAGTTCAGAAGGCAACAACAGCACAACAGGCACAATAAGAGTTTTAATAAATTGCAACATCTTAGTCCAGCAAACATCAGCCTCAGGCAAGGATGCTGGCAAGGATAGTGAAGGATGCTGGGAACAGGAGTCCAATATGATCTGGAGGACCACAGGTTTCATACTCTGAATTTCATTGCTAATAATTCAGGAATTCACCGTTCATTTCAAATAGTTTAAACAAGCACAAAGCCTCACCAGATCTAGTCAGTTAATAACCTGTTGTTGTGTGCCGTCAAGTCGTTTCCGACTTATGGCGATCCTAAGGTGAATCTATCACAGGGGTTTCTGCGGCTGAGAGTGTGTGACCCAGCACAAATAACAGGAATATCAAAGCAATCCGTTCAGTAGCTCTGATTAACAGACTTCACAATAAGATACTTTGGCCAAATCAAACAAAAAGAAAAAGATGAAACTGACAAAATTGAATTACCCTTAGCAGCAGATTAGCAACCAAGCCAGGCCAAGCATACTATATCACTATACACAAACAAAGCCAAAATGTCCGGCTGAAAGCTCCACTTTATCTGCTGGGAGGCAATTCACGTAATTCACACACATAAAAGGTTCCATTTAAAGACTGCAATTTACATTATTAAGTTTGAGAAAGCAATCATCTTCCAGATACTAATCCAGGTGATCACTTTGTACGCTCTTATGTTTTCATGCAGAAACAGTAAGATTCCAAGTCGCACAGCCATGGTCAAGATGCCTTCATTATGGCTGTGTATGACAGCATATCAAATAAATCTAGCTCTCCTTTATCCTCACCTTGCCATATTTTCTCTTTATGATCAGAATAATGTTTTATCTCCCCTCTTACGTGTGCCACATCCAAGGTTGCTGTTGAATGGAACACATCCTGAAAGCTGTAACAGCCCCATATGTGATGAATGATCCCAATTTGAAAAGTGGGATATTAGGTGCAATAATATACTTTTCTAATTAATTTGTGAGTAGCATCCCCTCATGCCATTTGCATTTTTTATGCACCCAAGTGACTCCAAAGATAGAAGGAAGATGTTATGTATCTCCCAGTTGCTCCAAACAACTGTCTTCTGGCATGGGACCTCCAGAGCCAACTAGATTTCCACTAATCCCCACTGCTTGTGAGACAATCTCATACAAGTTGCATTCTACTGGAACTGCTTTTGATCTGATTCTCCTTAGGGTCCACATGGCACTGGTAAGGATTCTACAGAGGACAAGAATTTTAAACCTTATGACAATAGGCTTATTTCACACACACACACACACTAACAAAATGAGCCATGGAGATAACCAGCTACTCCTGCTTTATCCGCAATGCTAAAATGGAACCACCCACTCTGTGGTCTGCTTAGGGGATAGGTATTCCCTTTGGGTCCTCTTCAGGGTCTTCCAAGGATGCTCTGGTTGACTAACACTGAAGAGAAATACTATACTGACAATCCTATGGATGAGAGATGCCCAAAAGCCCCAGTCAACTCCCCTACTGCTGATCTAAAGAGAATTGCTTTACAGCATCAGGTCACAAGTGGCAGAGCATGGAGCATGCAGCCAGAGGCTTCTTTGAGCTTACCTGCTCACCAAGAAACGTGGAATGATTGTGTAGTGTGATGTCAAGGGCTTATCAATAGGCCTGTGTGTGTCTGTGTCTTTACTTTAGGTGCTGTGCAGGGAGGAAGGTACCAGTCCCTATGGCACCTGATCAGAATTCCAGCCAAATGTCTGTTTCAAATTTACTCTCTTGCTCTGCCAAAATTTCCAGGGAGGTTAGCCACAGTAGTCTGTTGCAGCAAAAACAACCAGGAGCCTTGTTGCACCTTAATGACTCAAACATTTTATTTAGCATAAGCTTCCCTGTGCTGCAGCACCTCTGCATCTGGTGAAGTGGGCTGCAGTCCATGGAACTTCATGCCAAATACACACACACACACACACACACGTGTTTAAGATGCCACTACACTCTTTGGCCATTTCCACACTATGCTGTTATAGTGCTATTATTCCACTTTCAGCATCCTATGGAATCCTGGGGTTTGCAGTTTAGGGAGGAGCATTTAGAATTCTCAGCCAGATTGCTCTTTGGCCTCAGGAAACTACAAACCCCAGAATGCCACAGGATGTTGAAAGTAGAATAGCAGCCCTATAACGGTGTAGTACGGAAATGGCCCTAGCTGTACTCCCTTTCAGATGGTCACAGATCGGAGTGCACAACAGAAGGAGAAAGTGGCATGTGAATTGCGACTTTATTAAGAAATCATGTCCCCATCAGACGGTTTGTCCCTTTCTTTTAGCTATGGCCTGCAAACATGAAATTTTTACAGTAAATGGCTTCAAGGAGCCTATTTCAAGGAATGCTGTGCCCCACCGCTAACCAAAATTATCAGGGCAAGGACCATGCAGCTCGTAATCTGAGTCCTGTTTTACGAACAAGGGAATACAAACAAGACAAGCAACCAGAGCGGCCCCAGATCCACTGATGCACATCTTTCTCCCTAAAGCTATGAAGGCCATTTTGTCAGGCAGGAGGCAGCCGAACAAAAGTGGCTCTGAAAGCGTCGCTACAGGCATCCTGATAACTACATATAGATGTACAGCTAAAATTACCAATTAGTTTACCAATTGGCTGCAACGGATTCGATTGGTTTGTAATTAATTCTAGTGACTGGCGCACACGGCAGGATGGTTGGCGCCATCCCTTTGTCCCCCTGACACACAATCCTCACACAGAGGGCCCTAGGGTCTCGGCTGTCGATACAGCTCTCCAGTTCACCCACCGTCCTGAGTACAGCAGATATACCCTATGGTGCTGAAGCAGTGGAAACGTGGACCACTTGAGAAGGTGCTGGCAAAAAAAAAAAAAAGGAACCTTTATAGGAAAGTCTGTTTCTGCACACAAAGAATCCCAACCACGTCAAAATCTCATTTTTTTCAAGGTCAAGTGTGTGCTTCTCGTAAAGAAAAAGATTTCTGACATTCCTTAACCGAGAGAGTGGGCTGCACTGAAGGAAGTACCACCCTTCTCCAAAATTCAGTAGAATGTACACACACACACACACTTGATTTGTATAGTATATTTCAGCTGACACTCTGAACATTTTCACTACACTCACATGTGAATAGAAAGATGGATAGCAGTCAATCCCACTCAAAGAAGAAACAGAGGTAAATTCGCCTCTGTTGATAACAATGACCATCTTTATGACTGCAATCAAAGAACAGGGTTTTTAATAGATTTTTTCCCCCATGTTTTGTAACTGCCTTTCCTTGGTAGAATTCTTTCTAGGTTTTCTGGTTCTTGGAGTATTTAGTTTTAGTCCTTACTTTTTATTCATTATTTGTATGTTTTGAAATTGTTGTTGTTTTAATTAAATAAAATGCAAAGAAAACTAAATCTGTTAAGACTTTGTTTTCAAATATCACGCAAATGACATCCTGAACAATTCTTGAACTTCTAAGTCTGGCTTGAAATTTTCAAAAAAAAAAAAAAAAGTCCAGAAAGAACCATCCAGTTGAGTGTAAGGCCACAATAAGCCTCTACCCTAACATAAAATTAAACCTATAGGGGGGAAATCTGCAAATAAAGCTAATTTTAAAAAATCTTCAAATAAAGAGAGCATCTAGGTGGAAGGATGGATGTTACCAGTGTAAATGCTAGCAAGCAAAGTCCTAAATAGACCTCATAGATTTTCTCTCTCCTTAGCCTAATCAGCCCCTCTCAAAAACTCCAACAAAACTCAACAAAGCAAACAAGGCTGTACTGAAGCCGAAATTCTGCACAAAACAATTCCCATGTAAGTTCACTGAAGCTGGATAGCTAGAGAAAGCCCAGGTCCCCTGGGTTCCTATGAGTAACCTGAATCCTGTCTCTATGCTGAAATATTTATTTATTCAGCACTGAGCAGGCCAGCGCCAAAAAAGCAATGCTGACATCTAGAATAACATTTCCAGACCTGCACATATATAAAGGGCTTAGATGTTCAACTCTTATCAATTCATATGTACCAATGCCCTTCATAGGTATAGAAGGCTCTTTTGGTTCGCCTAGTTCAGTTTAAGCTACTATGACTGGCCCTGATTTCCAAGGGTCGTCTCTGATAGTTTGTACCGGAGAAAGAAAGCACAGCAAGATTCTTATGCCACCTAACCAAATATATTATGGCATAAGCTTTTGTGGATTAAAGATCATTCCCAAAGCCTCAGAATAAAACTCTTTCACTGTAAGGGTTATTAACTGAGGATGCCAGCAATTAGATTGGACGTTTTGCCTAAGAAATAGCTATTTCTCAAAAACCCGCTCTCATGCTTTTTACTTAGTGGACAGGGAGCTAATCAATCAATGCACAAGGGATGAGCTGAGGACCACTGTAGCTGTTAAACGATCATTAGTGCATCTATGAGATTTTGAAAAACTACTGCATATATTTATACTGCATTAAAAGTGTAGGAGAGCCAGCATGGTAGTTATCTGAGTGTTGGATTAAGACTCTGGGAGACTGGAGCTCAAGTCTTGGCTTGGCCACAGAAATTCACTGTGCCTTGAGCAAGTCGCACTCTCTCAGATGAAGGCAATGGCAAACCTCATCTGAACAGGTCTTGCCAAGAAAATCCCACGATATGGCCACCTTAGGGGTGTCGTAAGTCAGAAACAACTTGAAGGCATGCAATACCACCAACAGAGTATAGGATTGCGGCCTCAGATTTTAAGACAATTGGTCTGAAAATAAGATTTCCACAGATTACATATTGGCCGCTGACTGTCCAAACAATAGCAACACGACACATACTTTGAAATCTAACTTGAAGGACATAATCAACAGTGAGCCTGTAGACTTCATCTAATTTATAGTCTTATCATCAAAACACACATTTGTTGGAGACACCTAAGCTAAAAAAAAAAAAAGGCCTGCCTGCACTGTGGGCTCCTGTATTTGAAGTCATAAAAAAAAAGAGGGGGGAACGCTGCAATTCAACAAAAGTCAAGGCTGCATCTGTAAACATAACTGTGTTTAGTAAGAAAGAATAACTGAACAGGGCAACACGGACTTTCAAGCAGATGTGCGTACAACTGAAGTGCAAAGTACGGTCCTTGGTGAGATTATAAGGAGCCGATTTTATTACAAGTGCTCCCCAGTCTGCATCACTATCACAACCCTTCTGTCTGCAGTTTCAACCGCAAACAGTCACCAGAGCCCTGTCCCATTCAAAGATGGTAAACATTATCCTTGACAACACTGTAATCAATAATTGGTTCCCCACTCTCATCAAATTGCACACATACATCCAACTTGCGATTTCAAGAACGAAGTGTGACACTTGCTGTTTCTTGGTTTAAAACGAATGCAGGGGTACTCCTTTAGGAAAATAACATTTGCTTAATAAATATCGCCCTCTGCATTCATTTCAAGAATACGAACTGATTTTCTGAAATCCTGTTTAAAAATGTGAACGAACATATGCAGATATTCCAAGGATGAATGCAAAAAAACACACAGACAGTCGTTTTGAATATTAATTTAACAAATAGCATAGAAACCTTCATTTGAAGCAGATTTTACTGAAAATAAGAACTCAAAGTAGGTTTGTATCACCATTTCTGGTCATTACCTACTGAGAACCACAAAGGGAAACATGTTAATGGCTTTGCTCTCCATTTTCTCAGTGTTAAGAAAATCCTAATCTGAACAACAGTCATGCCACCTGCAAGTCAAGAAGCATGAACTGCTTCACATGTTACATAGAATCATAGAATCATAGAAATGTAGAGTTGGAAGAGACCACAAGGGCCATCCAGTCCAACCCCCTGCCATGCAGGAAAACCCTCAAAGCACTCCCGACAAGTGGCCATTCAGCCTCCGCTTAAAAACCTCCAAAGAAGGAGACTCCACCACACTCTGTGGCAGCACATTCCACTGCCGGACAGCCCTGACTGTCAGGAAATTCCTCCTGAGGTTCAGGCGGAATCTCCCCCCTGCAGCTTGCATCCATTGCTCCTTGTCCTGGTCTCAAGAGCAGGAGAAAACAAGCCCACTCCCTCCTCGACATGACATCCCTTCAAATATTTAAACATGGCTATCATGTCCCCTCTCAACCTTCTCTTCTGCAGACTAAACATACCCAGCTCTCTAAGTCTGTCCTCATAGGGCATGGCTTCCAGGCCCCTCACCATTTTGGTTGCCCTCCTCTGGACCTGCTCCAGCTTATCCATATCCTTCTTGAATTGGGGTGCCCAGAACTGGACACAGTATTCAAGATGAGGTCTAACCAATGCAGAATGAAGTGGTACCAATACCTCCCTCGATCTAGACACCATACTCCTATTGATGCAACCAAGAATTGCGTTGGCCTTCTTGGCTGCCGCATCACACTGCTGACTCATGTTCAGCTTGTGGTCTATGAAGACTCCTAGATCCCTTTCACACGTACTGTTAGCCAGCCAGGTGTCCCCCATCCTATATTTCTGCATACCATTTTTTCTGCCTAAGTGTAGGACCTTACATTTCTCTCTGTTGAAGTTCATTTTGTTAGCCTTGGCCCAGCTCTCCAATCTGTTCAGGTCCTTTTGAATTTTGATCCTGTCATCAGGCGTATTAGCAACCCCTCCCAATTTGGTGTCATCTGCAAATTTGATCAGCGTGCTCTCTATTCCTTCATCCAAGTCATTAATGAAGATATTGAACAGCACCGGGCCCAGGACAGAACCCTGTGGCACCCCGCTAGTCAGTTCTCTCCAGGATGAGAATCTGCCATTGGTGACCACCCTCTGGGTACGGTCAGTCAACCAGTTACAAATCCACCTGACAGTAGCCCTGTCCAGCCCACATCTTACTAGCTTCTTTGCAAGAATGTCATGGGGAACTTTGTCAAAGGCCTTACTGAAATCAAGATATACTATGTCCACGGCATTCCCTTCATCTATCAAGCAAGTAACTCTATCATAAAAAGAGATAAGATTAGTCTGGCATGACCTATTTTTGAGAAATCCATGTTGACTTTTCGTAATTACGGCATTGTTTTCTAAGTAATTAGAAACTGACTGTTTGATGATTCGCTCCAGGATCTTTCCAGGTACGGATGTCAGGCTGACTGGGCGATAATTATTTGGGTCCACTTTTTTTCCCTTCTTGAAGATGGGGACAACATTTGCCCTCCTCCAGTCTGCCGGAACTTCTCCGGTCCGCCAAGAGTTTTCAAAGATTATAGCAAGAGGTTCCGCAATGACCTCTGCTAGTTCTTTTAAAATCCTAGGATGCAATTCATCTGGCCCTGGAGACTTGAATTCATCCAGTGTGGCCAGGTATTCCTGTACTACCTCTCTATCTATTCTGTGCTGCATTTCCCCCACTTCCTCACCTGCTCCCCAACTGCCAGGTTGCGTGTTTTTATCTTTTTGGGAAAAAACTGAGGCGAAGAAGGTGTTGAGGAGTTCTGCCTTTTTTCTTCCTCCTGTTATTAATTCACCACCTTCCTTGCGCAGTGACCCTATCGTCTCCTTCTTTTTCCTTTTGCTGCGGACGTATTTAAAAAAGCCCTTTTTATTGTTTTTAGTGTCTCTGGCCAGCCTAAGTTCGATCTGTGCTTTAGCCTTTCTGACCTTCTCCCTACATCTCCTGGCTACTTGCTTATAATCTTCTTTGGTGATTTCCCCCTTCTTCCATTTCCTGTACGTGTTTTTCTTAATACTTAGCTCAGCTGAGAGCTCTTTAGTCAACCATTCCGGTTTCTTCAGATGCCTTCCATTTTTCCTCCTTAATGGCACAGTTTTAGCCTGTGCCTTCAGTACCTCCCTTTTAAAGAACTCCCATGCGTCCTGAACTCCTTTCTCCTTGACTATTCTTGACCACGGGATTTCAGCCAGCAGCTCCTTCAGTTTACAGAAGTCTGCTTTTTTAAAATCTAAGACGAATGCCTGGCTACACTTGCCTTCTCTTCCCCACTGAATGCCAAATTCTAATAGGGCATGGTCACTCTCTCCTAAAGATCCAACCAGTTCTACGTCATTAACAAGGTCTTCTCTGTTGGTCAGGATCAGATCCAAAATATTTGATCCCCTTGTCGCCTCTTCCACCTTCTGGACCATGAAATTGTCTGCAAGACAAGGAAGAAACTTGCCGGACCTTGCCGCCTTTGCAGAGTTTGACTGCCAACATATATCCGGGTAGTTGAAATCTCCCATTATTACTGTATCTCTCCTTTTTGAATGTGCAGTCATTTGGTCTATCAAAGCGCCATCGAGGTCCTCAGTCTGGCTTGGAGGTCTGTAGTAAACCCCCACTATAATATCCCTATTGTTTCTCGCTCCCTTCTTACCCAGATGCTCTCGACCTGGCTTCCGGTGTTCAAGTCATGGATCTCTTCACAGGTGAAAACATCCTTGACATATAAGGCTACTCCTCCTCCTTTCTTATTTGGTCTATTTCTACAAAATAGGCTATACCCCTCTATTCCTACATTCCAATCGTGAGACTCATCCCACCAGGTCTCAGTGATGCCTATCAAATCATATTTATTTTGCTGCACTAGGAGTTCAAATTCATCTTGTTTGTTTCCCATACTCCGTGCATTAGTGTAGAGACACTTAAGTCCCCGTGCCCTTCCTGCAAGTCCCATAGCATTGTTTCCACCCCTCCCACGATCGGATGCTATTCCTACTTGGCCAATATCATTTGGGCCTTTTCCCCCTGCACTTGCCGAGTCCTTGTCCTGAATAATCTTGTCTCCCTCCCCAGTTGTTTAAAGCCCTCCTAATCCTCCTTGTGAGACTGTTTGCAAAAACGTGCCTGCCAAGTTTCGTGAGGTGCAGCCCATCCCTTGCCAGAAGCCCATGTTCCTGGAATTTCAAGCCATGATCCAAAAAGCCAAACTGTTGGCGGCGGCAAAATATGCGGAGCCAGCTGTTGACCTCTACTATTGTCCTTTCCCTTCGTGCACCATATCCTTGAACAGGGAGGATTGATGAAATGACCACCTGCGCACCAAGGTCCTTAAGCTTTCTTCCCATAAGCTCGTAGTCCTTTGTGATGTGGTGAAAGCTGCGCTTCACCGTGTCATTGGTTCCAACGTGAACCAAAACGAGGGGCTTACGGTCAGTGGGCTTGACCAGCCTGGCTAGCCTCTCTGTTACGTGGTTTATCCTGGCCCCAGGAAGACAGCAGACCTCTCGGTTGAGCTTGTCCGGTTTGCAAACTGCCGGTTCGGTTCCTCTGAGCAAGGAGCAAATGTAGGTTTGCTATGGACGCTGATGACCATCCAACATATACACTTGCATCAACACAATGTCCCCATGCCATGATTGCTAGAGTTGAACATTACATGGCTATCCTATGTATTCTCAAGGCAGAAGCATGGTACTCCCTTATATCCATGTTCTACAAATGGTGTAAAACAAGAGGGAGGAAGATCCAAAATAGTTGTTTTGCCCCAAAATGCCCCCTAACACCATGGGGGCAATGTCACCACATTTTGAGCTGTCCAGATGAGGCCTTTTTACGAACAAGATGTGGAAGTTGATTTAAGGGTCACTTACTGGGGTCAAAAAGGCCTCTCCTGAGCTTAAAATAGCCCACGACAAATCAACATGGGTCAAAATTGTCCCCGATAGCCACTAGAAGACACTCAAGGACAATATTTTTACATTTCTGTGGTGGGGAGAAGACCTCCAAGGTCTTCTTGGGGACCAATGAAGCCCCTGAAGCCACAACAATTTGTCCATCCCTGGTGTAATGCTTTGGCCTGCTAAGAAACTGTTGGAGATCTGTCTTTTAAACCACGGGAACAATGAAATAAATACACAACTTCAATCTCTCAGCTGCAACAGATGAAGAATGCAGAAGCCATAATGGGAATTAACTCCTCTGCAAACCTGAGGCTATAACACAATTGTTTATTCCAACTTTTTGATATACCTGCATGAGTAATTATATCTGCACGTTTTATTTCTGTTTAGTATCAAATAGATGAAAAGATGGACAAAAAAATGGGGCTACGGTTGAAAACAGGAAGTGCAGTCTTAAAAACACTCATCCACCTCTGATGGATTTCTTCCCAGATGTAATGCAATCACAATAACCAGTATGCTTCAGAAAAAATGAGCTCCTTCTATTTTGCAAGAGGTCATCTTAATTTTCTGCAAACTGCAGAGGCTGCAAATTATATATATGTGCACACACACAATAATACAGCACGTAGAAATGATCTCTGCTTTTAACATTCAATGCAGTGCACCTATGCTGACAATACTGCAGCCAAAACAGGATCACTGAATAGAAAAAAAAGAGCAAGAACAAGAACGCAGAAAGAATCTCCTTCCTTAAAAAAACAAAAAGCAGACTATGCATAGGCACGAGCATGCTCAGTAGATTCCAATAACCACGGAATGATGAATGTCTGCTAGAAAAGAAAAATGGAAAAACAGGGAGCAGGGGCTGGATTTGGTCTGCTTGAAGCCCTGACAATTTATAACTTTCTCAGAGAAAGGGCTGGCTAGCCTTAACAGAAACACTTCTTTGTGTGGGGCTGAGAACATACTGCAACATTTTGCTGCTGATGCCATTCAAACTTTCTAAAATGTAAATACAGATGTTTAAGAGGTCACAGAGTGCTACCAATCCACAAGGCTGCCTTAAGGCTTAAGAGACATGGTAAATATATCCTTTTTAAATGTGCATTTGCAATGCACAAAAATTAATTTAAAAAAAATCTAAGTTTTGTAAAGATGTCAATAAGAGAACAACTCTGCTGTTGTTTCACAATCTTAACTCTTGGTTTTATTTTCAGGATTTTTCTGATACATAATATTTCCTTCCTGAAGTCATTCAAGCAGTTGTGACAGGAATTCTGGATGGAGTCTTGGATTGATGGAGATGAGACACAAATAAACCACTATACTTTCAGCCACAAGCATTTAGAAAATTATAATCCAATTACTTCGTGAGGCATATCAGTTCTCTTTATTTAAAAAACACGCGCACACACAGAAACACACATATACGAGAAATTTCCTGAGCCACAAGACAGTTCCATTTCCAAATATACATACATATTTAAATTGCGTTAGACTAGCAGACACCTTGAAAGTCTCACGCCACTGTTTAGTTTTGAAACTAATTTTCAATATTGAAAATAATTTTCAGTAAGCTCTATTTGTACACTAATCCTATAGCTAATTTGACAGTATTTTATTACAACAGAAAACTAAATTGTCAAGATGCAAAGAAAATTCCTCTTTATGCTCAATGCATTAGCTAATGCTTTCCAGAACATGGTAAAAATTTTCAGTCATGATGAATGTGAAAATAACATGGATCCCTGAATATTCTTCAGAACATTGAATCCTCTTGGTTATTCCCCATCTAATTTGGTAATTCAAAATGCTTCACTTATTACAAAATTATATAAGAATAAACTGATTGTTGTAAAGAAGCAAACTACCTTCCAGCCGAGTTGGTGAAAAATCCACCAGGCTAGGCGTCTGTTTTCTATCTAAATTTAGATGGGGAAAGCCAACTTATGACTATGTCCCACCCAGACACTGTTTATACTGGCCCATCAATCTCCCGTGCTTACCACCAGCAAGTCAATGAGGATAGCGATAACTATCTCTGCAGAAGGGGAACAATGTGTAATTAAGACATTAAACAGGAAACCAAAGAATGCGGACACAGACTGAATCTCAACAGTGCCACCCATTGATCAATTTGAGAACTAAATAAGAAAGAAACCCATCAAAGATAATACAAACGAATCCACTTTATAATCTGTATGGAACAGGGAAAAATGCTCTTGCACGTAAGTAAACTCTATAGTGTTTCCTGATTAATGCATTACTACAGGAGATCTTTTTTTAAAAAACTGGGCTTTTTTCCCTTGTAACTATATTATGCTTAAGTGAAACTTGTCAGTTGTTCAGTTACGTATAATTCAAGATCTAACATTGTCACTAGCTGGAAGGTGGGGGCAGAGGGAACTAATTATGGTAGATGGAGAATTAGCATCTTGTATCATCAACTGCATAGCTGGAAAAAACGTAAAGGAGATTACAGCTGGCCCTCCACATTTGAGGGTTTCATGTTCACAGATTTGATTATTTGCAAGTTTCTCCAACTCCTGCCCCCACACCTCAACTGTTTCTTTTCTGGGGGAACCTTCCCTCTCAGTGGTTCCAATTAGGCCACACAGCCCCTTAAAAAGCCATCCCTGATCCTCCCTCTCCTCCACCAGCCATTGCCTGGCCAACTAAGGATGGCTCGCACCTTGCTTTCTCAGCACCACAAACCCTCTCCCGATGTCCTCCATGCCCAAGGAAGGAGATGGGCGAAAGAGAGGAAGTATATGTCCATCATTCCAACCTGCCCATCCCCATTCCCTCTTCTTTGGTTTGGACCCTGGGTGCCCATTCTTCCTGCACCCCCCATGCCACAATCTTCTCCAAAGATACATACACGCACATTTTGATATGTGTGGATTTTCCACTTTCGTGATGATCCTGCACCCCTAGACCTGGAGAAGGTGGATAGCCAACTGTGTTTTGTTTTAAAATAAAATCACAAGAAGCTTCCAATAACCAAAACTGAAACTGAGGTACCCTCACTGACAGGACTACCAGAAATGCTGAAAGCTATCCATCACATTACCAGAAGATTCTCACCTTGCATTCGACCACACTCTGATCGGATTCACAAGTGACATAGATTTCATCCACTGCCCGTCTCAAATTGTCAAAAAGGAAAGCCCAGTATCGTGCTCGGAGATCTACTTTCCGCGGCTGCCGCGTTTTTGTGGGGCTTTTATCGAAGTTCTTCTCCCCGGCTGCTGCTATTTTACAGTCCGATGTAGGGCACTGCAAAGGAGAGACCCAATTTGAAAAACAAGGTCCAGCCAACATCACCGTGGCATGAACAAGCTTTCAAGTTATCTAGAACACATCCTCAGTTTGGATTTTAAACAAAAGTTGACTTCCAGATTATTTCTTGTTGTTAAAAAGGGCCTCTCTTGGATCTAAAATGTAGTACCAAAAACCTGGCAAAATGGCATCCCAAATCTCCAGAGGGTATTCGGGGGCATTTGAGTTGAAAAAAATTTGGATTGTGGGTATGGCAGAGGTACAGCCCCCCAAACTGTGGTGGAGGGCCCGGGGGGGGCCTAATCCCAACTAATGGCCACTCCAGCCTATGCAAATTAGGGGAAGGGATTAAAAGGGTATGGGTCAGATGGAGGACTGTGGATTTCATGGAGGACTCCCAAGATTATCAACAATACAGTTCAACTGAGACTGAATAAAAGATTCTATTAACTCCACTCCAACCCCAATCATTCAATTCCTGATCTAGGTCCCAATTTCTGCCAATCAGCAGAGGCACAAGTCCAATTTGCGAAGCCACAGCACATGCTGATTCACAATTTCTAATCTTTCTTCACCCACAGCCAAATTAATAGTGCCCTGTGGCTCTGACTGTTGAATGCAAACTAATTATCAGCAAGTCTGAATTCAGCAAAAAATCGACAGAAGTCAAGTAAAGCCAAAAGCAATATGTCGTAGAACTTAATCCATGCTGCAGTTTTTGGTGTAAATTATCCATTTTATAATTGGGAAAAGGGCAGGATAGGTAAACCAAACACACGTATCTACACATGGGTTGCTGACTTTGAGCGCTCACCTGTAGCAATAACTGTTGCCTGGCCAACTAAGGATGTTGGAGTCCATAGGGCTTTCTTCTGAGTAAATGTGCACAGAATTATCATGCCAAAAGCAATGATGGAAATATTACATACATGCATATGGGGAGGGGCAGGTGAGGCTGGCCTCTCTTCATTTCAAAGGGCCTTTGTGATCTTGAATATGCCATCACAGCCATGCCGTAAGAAATTTAATTCCTCTTTCTGGAAATAATGCCTACTTTAAATTACCCATTTTTCTCTACCTGATTGGAAAGGCTACATTGAGCCAATTTTCTAATGTGATTTTTCCTCCAGGAAAAAAAATGAAAAAAGAGCACTCAGGACAAACATTATAGGGAAAAAATCCTTGATTGTCTACAACTTAGGCCATTTCTGCACTACGCTGTTATTCCACTTTCAACCTCCTGTGGAATGCTGGGGTTTGTAGTTTACTGAGGCCAAAGAGCTCTCTGGCTGAGAATTCTAAATGTCCTTCTCTAAACTGCAAACCCCAGGATTCCATAGGATGTTGAAAGTGGAATAATAGCACTACTACAGTCTAGTGGCCTTTGTCATGTTAATCTGTTTCAGCATGAAAAGGAAAGGGGGCAGAGGATTCCACCAGCATCTTTGAGACTGATTTATTTTAGCAGGAGCTTTTGTGGATTTCAATCTTCTTCTTCAGGCATGCTCCATGTGAAGAAGTGGACTGGAATCTATGAAAGCTCAAGCTAAAATAATTCACTTTAGTCACAATGATGCTACTAACCGCTTCTCTCCAACCCTTATCTCTTCGTGGTTCCCTAATATCTCCAAGTAAGGGTGGGAAAGACCCATCTAAAATCTGAAGAGCAGCCGCCAGTCAGTGTACACCCAAAGGCTGGGCAATTTGAACCCTTGTCATTCACTATGCTCACAGGCTCCAGTCCACAAACATGGGGAGAACAACAAGCAGTCCACTACTGGTGCTGATAATATTGATCCAAATAGTCCAACTCAGTATAAGGCTGATAATGATATTCATTTTTTTTATTGTGTTATTAGCTGCTGGAGCTTCATTTTAGGAGACAAAAAAGGGTGAATGGGGGAAAAACCCCACTGAAATTAAACAACCCAACGACCATAAGAACTGAGAATTATACCCCTCTTCTGAATTGTGGTGATTTGAGACAACGCTGTTCCTGGAGAATTCAGCATATTCCAAGAGGAATGTCCTGTTCTCAAGACATAGCTCCACCTTCCGTGCAGCTCCCCTGCTCCAAAAAGCAGCCCTTGGCTGTCATATCTGTAAGGAGACTGCAAAAATCTAGGCAACTGGCAAAAACAAAAAACACAAACTAATTTTTTCCTCCATTATTTGACCACTCTTTCCAGCCATCAAATCTGATGCAGTCGGAGGTTGTAATATGTACTAGGGAGCAAGCCTCTCTGAATACGATGAGTGGTATTCCCAAGGAAGAATTCACACATTTGCTCTCTAAAATGCCTTGATGGTGGTGTTCATGTGCCTTTAAGCTGTTCTGACTTTTAACAACCCTAAGACAAACCTATCAGAGCATTTTCTTGACAAGATTTCTTCAGAAAAGGTTTGTCCGTCTGAGACTGAGAGAGTGTGACCTGCCCAAGGTCACCCAGTGGGTTTCTATAGTTGAGTAGGGATTCAAACTCTAGTCTCCAAAGTCATAGTCCTATGCTCAGACCTCTAACACCATGCTGGCTCTCCAAAACACTTTACAATTGATTATTTCAAGCTGGTAGTGAATTTCTCCCAAAGGGAAATCCATCTTGCTGCTGTTGTTCAGACCCGGTGCTAAACGGACTGAAGAGCCTCAAGAGAGAAAGCGTAAAGCATCCATTGGTGATATTTAGCTATCATTTTACAGCTTCATTTTTTTGCTTTGTATTTAATATAGTCTAATTATTGATGTAGAACAGCTGGGGACTTGTGTTAATGTAACTTTTTAATCCCCAGGCATTCTGAAATAACAGTATAAATGGTTTCTTCCCCCAGAGACTGTAAGGCACACTCACCACATCTGGGTGCTAGTTTTACCCTCACTTGCCTCAGCTGGAAAGACTTTCTTTTTGCTGTGTATTTAAGATCTATTTCATGTCTCTCTAAATCACTCTTTAGTGATATCTACAGCTGGAGTAATACATGCATCCTTGACTAATACGTGTAGTTACTCCTAGTTTTGAACAAAATTCCCACCAAGCTAAAACAGCAGAATTGCCAGTATGCCCCACTGGAAATGTGAGAGTCCTTCTTCAGTTTTAACAAAAAGAAAAATCAGGGCCTCATTTTGCATTAAAAATAGAGTAGACATGAGAGATGTGGGGCACAATGGCCCTCCGGAGGCTCTCTGCAGCCTGTGGTCTACACTTTGCCCACCCATACAGGTTTACTTGGAAGTCATTCCCAGTGTGCTGGCTGGGACTTTGCTGGCACTATTGGGGTAATAACCCAGTAAGTGTTAAAGACTGCAGCTAAATTTAGGTTCAGAGGCAGCAGAGAATTAATGGAAAGTTCATTTTATATCCCCTGGCACTGATCTTTGCTGGCACTCTTGGTCTGAATTCACCACAGCTTGATATCAGCTACTGGAGGAGACAAGCTTTCAGAAACAAAACACAGCCTTGTGCCAGTGGCTGGCATTTCACAACTAAGGGCAACCTAAAATGAGTCTCAGCCAAGAGGCTGATAACTTACTTTGTGAGGACTCAACGAAGACAATTAAATCCAGAGGATGCAATCTTAGCAGCTGTCACAACACACATTCACAGATGATTTCTTATCTGCTTTTTATGTACATCTTCAGAAAAAAGGATCCATTGTGCACAGGACAAGACAAGATATATCTGTGCTGTTGACTCTACTGTCTGTGATACAAAGCTCTATGTCTCCCAAGTCTACAGCTGCATTTGTGCACAACAGTAATCCAGAGCCCTTCACCGGAGATCAATTTTCTGTTATAGTGTCATGTCCTGGATAACCTGCACTCACAACCAGCACTCAGACTTTGAACAGAAACATTTATTTGGAGCAAAACAAGCAACACAGCGACTTTCTCGAAAAGTTACTGAGACTACTGCATAGTGGATGTTACTGCTTTTATACTCTGTCACACAAATTTAAGCGTGCATAGCAATGATTGGCAAAAGTCATAATTGTCACAGCACTCCACCAGCACCAGAGTTTCTCAGACTCTTTCTGTTTACATATCTTTCATCATGGGAGCCAGGACAAGTTCTTGCATCCATATCTTTGCCATCCCTGTTCCCATAACCTCTTCTTGTTAGTTTCACTTTTCTCCTTCTGATCTCTCCCTTCCTCACTGGATATAAAGTGACCTCAAACACTGCAGCAATTACCCTTTGGCACCTTTCGAACCCTCAACTGAATACATATTTGCAGGCAGCAACTGGCAACTGATACATTGTAGTGCCAGCAGCCTATAGCTCCCTTTTCATCTATTAAACCTATTTATAACATATACTAATATACAGCCAGCATACTTTGACAGGAGCTATGCATCCTGACATATAGCTCAATAAAATATTTGAGATTAAGCATGTCAGATCCATTTAAAAATACTTGTGTCCTTCAATTAACAAGAAAACTCATACCTGTTTTGTAGTTTTGTGGGTTCCCTGAGTTACTTTTTTAGATTTTCCTCCTACTTGCCATTTTGGTTTTCCTGCGAAAAGAGAAAAACAGGTTAGCCAGCAATTCAGGGCTATGTTAAAATACAAACATTCTCCTATGGCCATACACTGAGACTAAGAAGAGAGACACCACAAAGCATGTCATCCCTGCAACTGGTAGATTCAGGCACAGAAATCAGGATGCATATATGTAAGTATAATTTTGAGACTTTGTTGTAGTGAAAACATGCCTGCAATCACAGAAAGGAACAATTTCCTTTGAGAAAGTACCAACAACCTTTTTTTCAGAGCTTCTAAGCTTGGATTCACCATGATGCCTATTCCAAATTTTATTTTGTAAAGAACTGTACTGGAAATTTGTGGAGTAGACATATTACCTCTTTACTCCATCACCTGGTTGAGTGTGAAGGTAACATAAGCCATCATGATTAGAACTCATAATCAGAGCTATCGACTAAGAGAATAATTCTCAGACTTTGATCCTCCAGATGTTTAAGACATCAGGTACCAGAACTGTAGACCAGTGGCTATGCTGATGGTGATTTCTGAGCACTGAAGTCCAAGACATCTCAAGGATGAGAACTACTGTGCCAGGAGACTATCTAATCTCCTTTTAATACCATCTCAGCCAATTATGGAGACCCAGCATGGTGAAGTGGCTTGAAAGCTGGACTACAATTCTGGAGACTAGAGTTATGAATCCCTGCTTGGCCATGGAAACCCACTGGGCAGTCCTGGGCAACTCACAGTCTCTCAGCCTCAGAGGAAGGCAAGGGCAAACTCCCTCTGAACAAATCTTGCCAAGAAAACCCTGTGAGTGGATCGTCTTAGGGTCACCAAAAATCAAAAATGTCTTGAAAAAGCACACAACAACAATGTCAATTACAATAACCAAATATTGTGGTTTAGAGTTTACACATTTTAGACACTGTATGGGAAGAAAACTTAATTTTATCCAACCTGAATTATGTACCAATCATTTTGACAAGCACAGTTATTTCTTGTATGCAAATACCTCCCACCCACACACACAAAGTTAATACACACCATCATCTTCTTTGTTTTCCAGCGGCACACTCCATGCAATCAAATTCCTTGCTGTGCGACCCTCCTCAGCCACTATTCTTCTGACCTTGTCATGACTGTTAGAGCGCTGAAAAGAAGCCTGAAAAGAAAAAGAAACTGGTTCATTAATAGGAGCACAATATAATTTGTGTCATGTAGAAGATAAGTCTTTGTTCAATGCGGCTCATTCTCTAGGATGCAACACTGCAGCTACAAGATTGGTTGAGATACAACGGCCAAGCCATATCTTGCAGTGATACTAGCTTAGACTCAAAGAT
Source organism: Iguana delicatissima (assembly GCA_948472985.1). NCBI lineage: Eukaryota > Metazoa > Chordata > Lepidosauria > Squamata > Iguanidae > Iguana > Iguana delicatissima. The sequence goes on from CAOKZL010001354.1 coordinate 308,164, forward strand.
GTCTCCATTGTTCCAGATTGGCAGATAAATCATTACATGTCTGGCTGTCCTTTTCCCCAACTTCCCTGAGAATACTGAGATGCCATCCCAAGCAGTTGCCATCATGGACAGAGCAATCATCCAAACCATGATTTGTGAGTTTTGCAAATATAATATCCAAACATAATTTGGTCAAATTGTGATTTGCAGGTTGGCTTTTAACTGCAGTTTCAGGTCCTGATCTGCCAGCCACTCAAGCCATGATTTACTGGACATACCATGGGTTGGCTTTGCAAAACATGTTCTGGTGTTACATGCAGTCCATTTTACCTTGTATCCCTATGACCACTTTGGAAGCATTCATTGCCAGATACTGAGGAAAAAAACCAACAGGGTTTCTGTAACTGCTATTTTACCATAACCCATAAAAAAAATAGAAGACACCTTTCCTAACACTTTTTAAATCATCACTTCAATATTGGGAGTCGTCAAAGGGGGATTTTATGCCTGTTTGTTGTTGTTGGATGAATGAATAATCAAGGCCCCACTGATCAAGAACAATGGAATCCACCAAGAAGCTTCTGCGAATCCAACTGCATATATACCACTTCAAGAAAAAACTTCCCAATGCGTGGAATGAAATCCACGGTATGAAATAGACACACTGCACCAATAACTGACATGTATTGTTCCATTTCAGATCATCATCTGCCTTGATTCAAAGCCACAGTGTGCCACCCAGATGCATTCCAGGGACTGGAACCAAAGAGGATGTCTGACTTGCTTCTGACATAGTGTTTTGCTGCCCCAAATTTATGCAAAGTAGAAGCAGTAAAATTGGTACTGTCCAGAGGAGAAGGACCACATTCAGAGATGCACACACTTTTACATGTGTCTTCCTGAGTCCACAGCTGCATTAATTGAAAGGACTCCTCTTTACATCAAATTTTCCTCCCCACAAAGACACTGGGATAAGCTCAACCACAGCATCTCTGTAGCCCAAAGAGAGCCAAAATCAAAGTGGAGCTTTCAGATGTGAAAAGAAAATGGAGGGAGAGGACATGGAGGGGCGTAGTGGAGAGCAAATGTTGCTTTGCTGGCTGTTGCAGACAGGGCTACTTCAGCAGGCTGCTGAACCCAAGGGGAGTAAAGACTCTAAAGCTAAAAGTTTCAACTCCCTGCCCCCACCACTTTGTTGAGAAGACACAGATCTGCACATGGCTGGCCTTTTCAAAGGGATGCCATTTTTCAAGACATGTTCCAAAATGCTAGCAAATATAAACAGTATAGTTCCTGTTGTTTGTAAAAACTCTGGCAAATAGCCACGGCAGATTTTAAAAGACACATGAAAATCCTTGTCATTAAGCATTTTAATTGTAAGTTCTGAAATGCTGATTCTTTTTATAAAGAGCAATTTGCTACATCTCCATAGCTACACTTGCATCATAAGGTACAAAGTGCAATCTAGGAGCTTGGTTGAGACAATAATTTGTATCCAATGCTGATAACATAAGAATAAATCTATTCAAAATGGTTATCTACACCTCTAATTCTACTCAAATTTCTCACACTCATATGTTGGCGCATTACGTAAAAACATCACTCACAGCTTTTGAAGCTTTCTTCTGGTTCAATCCTATATGCCACTGGTTCTTAAGCTTTCTAGTGGGGAGGATGAGCAATTATTATTTTATAATATGCATCAGGGAGTGGCACCATATTTGTCCACATTGGTTACAACTGTTTTGTTTTTTTCCTGGAAACTCTCTAGGGACAGGCAGCAGATGGCTTGGGGACCAGTGCTGGTCCATGGACCACCACTTTGAGTGGCAATTCGCTACATGACTTACCTAGGAGTTGGTCCCACTGAAGTTATTTTATCTTACTTCTAAACAGGTACATATAAGAACGTACTGTAAACCAGCTTTCAAAGACCACATAAAGAAAAATATTTTAATTGTATTTTGGACGAATGAGCAATCTGCACTATTTAGACAACACGAGATTTTTCCCCACTAGAAGCAAGAAAACAGACTGAATTTCTTTTGTTCTGAGACTTCCTATGTAACATCTATATATATATATTTAAAAAAAACCTGCCTATAAGAATGACTAGAATACAATTCACAAAATAATTGTTTCAGAAGTATTATTCATAGAACTATTGTTAATTCACAGAACCATTATCAAATATAATTTATTATGTCTTTTCAACTCCACATGCCAATCTAACACTCTCTCCAAGAGCAAACTCAGTGGGTACATGCCAAGGGGACTGCCGCTAAGAAATAAGAGGGAGGCATCAGTGCATTTGGGGGAACCTAAAAATATCTAACAGGGTGGCCCATTCTACCCCCCACTTGGGACTGAGCAGGCCCAGTGGCCACAGAATACAAACACAGATTACTGAGAAAATGGAAACTAGCTGGTAGGGAGGAAGTATGGAATGAAACATTCTGAAAAGGGCACAGCCCAGTGGCTTGCTGGATGAAAAGGAGATATCCCTATGCCAACATTTTGTTACAGCACCCCCTGTACACAGTATTTTTAAATATTTCAGAATAAAGTACTTAAAAAAGAATTAGTTTAGTCATTTCCCTGAAATGAACATGTATGAGAAAGTCATACCAAGATATCTTATATCCATAAAGCACACTATAATTGAAATTACTAGAAACAAGTATCAAAAAGCAACTTGGAAAAAAGCAACCAAAAGTGGTCATCGATCTGCTAGTCGAAGTCAACTCAGTAACTGACTTCACAAGCTAGCACCTGACTCAAAAGCTGTAAACTGTGGTTTGTCATAAGCCAAGATCATATCTGTACTGTACTGTCAAATGCTTTTTTTTTTCCAGTTCCTGAAGAGTCAGTTTAAGCAGAAGTTAGAAAGTATTTTGCAAATCACCCAATACAACTCCGAGCAACCACCACAAAATTAAGACACTAAAATGTTGTGATAATAGGTAACTTACCATCACGCTGTAACCATCCTCTACATCAGCAGATTTGCTAATCGCATTTTTGGCTGAGCCCATGAAGTCATCGTAGCTGTGTAATAGAGATATATATATATATATTTAAAAAGTATTTTAAAATTCAAGCCACAAGCATCAGGTATTTCCTTACCAAAGCTGGAAAGCCATGTAACATTTATACCATGCACTGGTTTTAATTATGCTGCTAATGAAGCAGGCTTTGCTGGCCCAGCAGATAATTTCTTAAGAGCAGTACACTGACTACTGCGCAAACAAAAAACTAGAAACTACAGTTTAATGCTACACTGGCAGGACATTGTACAACTGTATGAATGGTGCATTTTATTCATTAAACAATCAAGTTGTTTATTAGAAAACCAAAATTGCATTTCATTGGACAGTTTAAGAAAACATCTGGGTCATGGTGGGAGTCACATAGCCCTCATGATGTTGCTGGACTGCAAGTTCCAGCAGCCTGAGCTAGCATAACCATTAGTGAGGAATGATGAGAGTTGCTGTCCAATACGATCTGGAGGGCGGCATAATTCCCACCCAATTTAAATGCAAACAGTAAATTCTGACAAATAAGCATAGCATTCTAATTCTTGCACAGAAAATATGAACAAAAGTCTCTGATATTATAAGCCGTTTTAAGATCAATATGAAAACGATCCTCTTTTAATACTGCATGGGAAAGAAAAAGAAATAGCTTTAAAAGGTGACTGGTGCTAGTGCTTACTGTATGCACTTGTGTATAAATCAACCTCATATATAAGTCAAGGGCAGGTTTGGGGCCAAAATCATGGATTTTGATAGGATCTGTGGCTAAGGCAAGGGCTATTCCACAAAAAAGGGAAGGGGATGATGGTCTTTCTCCTAAAGCCACAAATTCTTCACTCTCTAATTGTCATTGCTCCCCTTTATCAGTTTAGCTTTATTATTTGAACGTTCTCCATGCCCATGGCATCAGGCTCAAGCCATCTTGAATGTGATAAGTAGAATTCACCACATTCTTCCTTCTACAGACTCTAATAGCCTATTGTTGATTCCAAATTATATAGTACAGTCACACACACAAAAAAAGGGGAAGAATAATACAGTGTTGACACTGAAGTTTTATTTTTACCAGTTTATACTTTTAAAAATTGAAATTTTATTTTATCTACATCGTGCCTTTCTCCCATCATGGGATTCAAGGCAGCACGCAGCACCTAAAGAACACAGCACCAATTAAAAAGTGCATACCAATGCGTACAAACATGCACACATAGGGTCACATGGTCTAAGAATGCTGCTAAAACTTGGCTCTCCAAACAAGGACTAGGCTGTGTATACACATACCACACTGATTGTAAACAGCTTACTTGTTTTGACTGCCACTATTTCATTTCCATGTGACAACACATTTGGATTACTTTAACTTAGAGACAGGAAAGAGATAGCCCACAATTGGATTGTAACTCCCATCAATCCTAACCAATGACTGTGATGGCAGGGACTCATGGAAGTAACCAAAACTGCAATCAAATAACATTAGAGTGAAGGCATACAACAGTAACAACATCTGGCCATACATTCAGCACTCAATTTATTCTCTCCTTTTCTGGATGGCAAAACATGGACACATGACAAGTCTGCTCAATTTACCATTTTTGTTTATTGCAAAACATTAAATCCAAGTTAATTGAAGCAGCAAAGGTCCCACTATTTCTCCTTCACCCATTCACACTGTAGGACTGCCTAAGAAAGTGTGGATCCAAGACTGTTTAAAACCTCAAGATAATGAAATGAAATGCTGACACCGGACAATGATAATAAAGGAGAGCAAATGAAAATGTTAAGCCAAATTGGGGCATAAGATAAAACACCTGGACAAAGAAAGATAGCTTAGCCTGACGCCAAAGGGACTTGGCAAACTTCTCTAGGGAAGGCATTCCAAAGAACAAGGGGGTTACTACCTGTAAGGCCCTCCATTCTTTGGCTTGGCTCAGGTGACTTAAGGATAAAATGGGGGGAAAAAACTTTTGTTTCTTCCACCTCCACTGAATGAGTGCACATACCTGCCCGATTCACAATGCGCATCAGACAAAACAGGTTTTTGCTATGAAAGCACATGCTCTACAGCAGGCCCAAAGATGAGGCAGAAGCAGCCCACCAGGACAAGATACAGTCAAGGATGGCCAGATTCATTACACACAGAATGTACCCAGCACACCATCCTCTTCACTATTATTTCCCTTTGGGGGCAGGGCACTAGCCGGTAAGGTGGCACTGCTTGCCCTAGAGCAGCATGCCAGCTCTTACCCGGTCAACTATCTCCAGGATTGTATCAAATTCCCAGAATGGTCAGAACTTCAAGGAACACTGGCCACTCTTAAGACAGTCTAGAAGTACATCCCAGGATAGACTTCCCAGCCACCAGAAAAAATGAAAAGGCAGCCACGCAGAAGCATCACACAGTGTCGGGGACCGCAAAGGGCGATGGGATACAGGGGCAAGGGGACAGCACCTGTGGCCACATCCAAAACCATGCAGGGAGCCAGGGCGAAAGCTGAAAGGGTAGGTGGGAGAGAGGGCTGGCCAGGGTGAAGAACAAGGGTGCCGTGCAGCAAAAATATCTAATTCTGCCCCCAGTCATGCCACAATAAACTAAGACAGACTTGAAGATGCCACAGGACTCCCATCTTTAGGAGAAACAGGAAAAGTGCTTATTCATACCATGAAAAGGCAAAGTTATGTCCGTTAGTGGACTTTTAGTCCTGATAAACTGTGCAGCCACTTTAGGGGGGAAAAGAAAAGACATTAGTTATAGAATGAAGATTTAGCAGGTACACACATCCCTCAGGAAAGTACTGCTCATTGTGCTAAGAGTTGGAAAGGTGGTATCTCAACAACGATAACAGGGAGAAGTATGAGTATGTTTCCTGCAAAAAGGAGATTAAACTCCCGATAACACAGTCGTCAAGGCTTCAGTGTCTGTCTCATTCTTACTCTACCGTCATCTTTTTTCTCATCAGCACAACGATGGTGAATTTCCTATGACTCAATAACTTCTCAAGGTTCTATTCTAGTAGTGGGTAGGGCCAAAAGCAAAAGAAGTAAGGCCAAAAAAGGATGCTCGGGCTTACCACACATACTGACAATCGCTGAGCCTTAGGAAAGGGAATTCAACCTTCTGGAATGGGGAGGAAATCCACACATAAGCTAAGAAAGCAGCAGTGATGGTGCTATGGAAGAGGGGTGCAGCCATCTCAATAAGCAGAGGAAGGCCAGATTAGGGTCCCAAGAGGACTCATTCAGTCCCCAAAAATGAGAACTGAGGTTCTCCCTCCTTGCCCTTGCCCCTGTCAAGTTGGCTGTGAGGGTACTGATGCCCTCTAGAAAATATCAAATTCAAAAATCACACATAGATTTCAGGTGTTTTAGTGCTCACCTGGGAATTTTTCTCTGCTTCAGAAACAAGCATGCCTGAATTTGTTCCACCACCGTCACATGTACAGTTGGTGTGAACATAAGAGAAAGCCTTCTCAGCAGTTTCTCCCACGCTGCAGAACCCCCTCCCACAGTAGGCTAGGTTTCCCTCCCATGATCTCTTTCTGCAAAAAGACCTGTTTATTTAAGCGTGGCTGAAAGTGACAGAAGGGTCTTGTAATGGGGTGACTGTATGTTGACCTTATGTACTTTACACTGTTTTAAACATTCTGATACAATTGTATATTTGTTTGTTTTTCAACTGTATTTGGTTTTAATCATACACTGCAAACCATCTTGAGTCCCATACTAGGAGAAAAGAAGCGTATAAGTAAAATAATTGATCTTCATAAACTGTATTTCCCCATTTTAGCTAGGTCTGATGAAATGAAATGTGGAGACAATACTCCTCCTCCTACCATGGATATTGCCTTGCAGCTCTGTAGCTGCCCTGTGAATTCTCATAACACAGACTTTCCCATGACGTGGCCCTCTCTACGTTTTGGAGTTCAGCTCCTATCAGTTCCAACCAGAGAGGCAATTGGTCAGGAACAGCAACAGCTGCAGTGTGAACTATCTGGAGAACCAGGTCGGAAACAGCTACCATAATATGTTTAGTGACAGAGTAACCAGTACACGTACCACTGCATGCTACTTTTCCTCTTATCAACTGTCAGGGCAGAGGAGAACACATCATTTTCATCAAGTCTGATCTTCTTTTGGATGAATCCAACAAAAGACTTGTCAATATTATCTTTTACAAGGTATTATCTTTTACAAGATGCCCTTGAGTCACCAGATGACCATTACAGAAGGGGAGATCCTCTCCCCCTCTTCAGAACGAGTTCCAGGGTACATCAGAGACTAATTTATTACAAACATAAGTTTTCACAAACTATGCAATTATGCCTTGATTAGTAATGTGAACAAAGTAGGTCTCTCCTGCGGCTGCTGGATTGCAGCTCCCATAAGCCCCTTGATTAGTGGGATGAGCAAAGTACATCCCTCCTGCTGTTGTTGGACTGCAACTCCCATAAGCCCCTTGATTAGTAGGGTGAGCAAAGTAGTTCCCTCCTGCTGCTGGATTGCATCTCCCATAAGCCCCTTGATTAGTAACGTGAACAAAATAGGTCTCTCCTGCGGCTGCTGAATTGCAGCTCCCATAAGCCTCTTGATTAGTGGGATGAGCAAAGTACATCCCTCCTGCTGCTGTTGGACAGCAGCTCCCATAAGCCCCTTGATTAGTGGGGTGAGCAAAGTAGGTCTCTCCTGAGGCTGCTGGATTGCATCTCCCATAAGCCCCTTGATTAGTGGGGTGAGCAAAGTAGGTCTCTCCTGAGGCTGCTGGATTGCATCTCCCATAAGCCCCTTGATTAGTGGGGTGAGCAAAGTACATCCCTCCTGCTGCTGCTGGATTGCAGCTCCCATGAGCCCCAGTCAATGCAATCAATGGTGCAGGAGGATGGGTGTTCCATTCCAACCCCACCTGAAGAGATCCCCTTTGCCCACCCCTCCTTCAGTAAGCATGGTTTTCTTTTTAGGATGTCACAGAATGTCTAGGTGGGTTTTTACTGCCATGAAATGACCCTGTCGCTACTAGTTCTTCGGAATCTGACTCCCCAGGTGAGCCCAGGAGTCTGTCGCGCAGGGACAGGAGCACTCGACAGCCTTCAGCAGGCACGTGTGAATCCAATCTCAGGGCAGTGAGGGGAGGAAGCGTCAAAAAAAGTTGCAGCAGAGTCCAGAAGACAGGGGGATCTCCTTCCTGTCAAGACAGATCCGCTGCCTAAACTGAGGCCATTTCCACACTGGCCGGTTATAGCGCTATTATTGCACTGTCAACTTCCTATGGAATCCTGGGCTTTGCAGTTTAGGGAGGGGCCTCTGAAACTGCAAACCCCAGGATTCCACAGCGGTTCTCAACCTGTGGGTCCCCAGATGTTTGTGGACTTCAGCTCCCAGAAGCCCTGAGCATTGGCCATAGTGGCTGGGGCTTCTGGGACCTGAAGTCCACAAACATCTGGGGACCCACAGGTTGAGAACCACTGCCAGAGGAGGTTGAAAGGGGAATAACGGAGCTATAAGGGGCCAGTGCGGAAACGGCCTGAGCCCGGGGAAGGCTGGAGAGGCCCCTCCCGCCGCTGCCCTCTCCGCCCGCCCGGGGCCCGGGGGCGTCTCTCCGGCCCGGCCCGGCCCTCCTCCGCGGGTTGCCCTGGAGAAGGGAGGAAGGAGCCGGCCGCCGCCATCTTGTTGCCCGAATCCCCTCCCGCCTCGCCCCTCCCCTTCCCTTCCCCCGCCGAGCGCCGCGCGCCACCGAGACTCACACTCGCCTCCTCGCAGCGCTGGTCCGCCTCCGTGCGTCCCGCCGCTGTGACGTCATCTCGTTCCGCCGGTAGCCGGTGCGGCGGCTGGAAAACCCTCTTGGAGCGAGTTTCCCAGGGCGGCGCGGGCTACTGAGCACGCGCGGCGCGCCTGGCGCGCGGACGCAGTAGCGGCGACTGAAGCCGCCGGCCCTTGATAGGGTTTTCTACCTTTTTTTTTGCCCTCACTTGCGAAAACCCAAGGTCCCGACAGAAAGGCTTAACTGAGCCTGCGCGCTGAAGGAGCATGCCCAGTCGCGCTGCCTGAAGCCGTTTGCCCTTAACTTTGCCCCTGCTACAGTGCAGGCTGAATCTGTTCAAAATGTGAATGCGAGCTTCCCCCAGCTTGGCGCCCTCCAGGTACATTGAGTGCAGCTCCCATCATCCCCAGCTGCTTCCGGAATGGTGGGAACTACTAACAGATCGGGGCCAGCTGCTTTACAGAAACCAAGGATTGCTTATAAGAGACTTGGGAAAAGAATCCACTTAATGCTATGTTTGTCTACTCAAAAGTAGTTATGCTGACCTTCCTCAGTCTTATTCCTGAGTAAATGGGCATAGGTTTGCAGCTGAAGTTTTATTTATTGGATGACAGATCAAAACTTTTACTGGACGACGCATCAAAACTAAACAATAGGGTTTTTAAAAAAAATTATTTAAGAGCAATTGTCCCCATTTCTCTTTTGACTCGAATTTCCTCCATTTAATGCCCACCTAGTTTGTGCATTACGACCAAAGGACAACCAAAATAACCCCACCCCAAAACAAAAAATGAAAAGTCTGGAGACTTAAATGCAACGCAAAGACAATGAACCCTATGAAATCACCAATGAATTCTAATATCTAACTTCTCTTTTTAAAAAAAAATCACAAAGCAATACCTGCTGAGAACGGCTGCCAAGGAGGAAAGTTGTTTTTGTTGCTAAGCAGCTGTAGTTGGGTCAACAAAAGCCTAGAAGGAACTCGATTTATCCTCTATTGTGGGTGCAAAACACATTGTTTGCATCTTCTGCGTGGTGTTGGCTTAACACTGGCTTGCATCGTATCTTCTCTGAGACTTTAAACAGCTGCCCACTTTTCAACCTATAATCAAATGCTCTTTAAGAAACGAGAAAGCCATTTTGGAGTGCAGCTGTTATAATTTTTCTCCAGGAGCTGAAGATAGGCACAGCCTCCTTTTCGGTCCCTGTTACACTACACTGGTATGCCAGGATTATTCCACTTTAACTGCCTTGGCTTCACCCTTTGGAATTCTGGGCTTTGTAGTTTTGTAGTTCTGGCTGAGAATTCTAAATGCCTCTCCCTAAACTGCAAATCCCAGGATTCCATGCAATACTGCCAGGGCAATTAAAGTGGAATGATAGCCTCTCCCTAAACTGCAAATCCCAAGATTCCACGCAATACTGCCTGGGCAGTTAAAGTGGGATGATAGCGCTACAACAGCGTAGTGTGATAAGGCCCCTAATCACGCATCTTTAAAACAAGTCACCTATTCATGAATCAGTTTTGCTTTCATTGCTACCTTATTCCCAGTTGCAGCTGTGAAAGATTTAAGTCTTAAGACTTAGATTTCGTTCTTATGGTTGCCCATGAAGCAATGGAGCCGTAGCCACTGCCTAGAAGCCCCTTGTCAGTCCTAAGAAGAGCAGAATTCAGTAACTTATGTGAGGCCATTTCCACACTACCCTGTTACAGTGCTATTATTCCACTTTCAACATCCTGTGGGATCCTGGGATTTGCAGTTTATGGAATTCTCAGCCAGATAGCTCCTTGGTTCCAGTAAACTACAAACCCTGGAATTCCACAGGAGGTCGAAAGTGGAATAATAGCACTATAACAGTCTAGTGCGGAAATGGCCTGAGTTCCAGAGAGGCAAAGAGTCTGCTCTGGTTGGCACCGGCCCCTGGAACCGGGCCCATGTTGCTTGTTGCCTGGCATGGCTGGATCTTCCCAAAGGGAGCATTTCACGCTGAAATGCTTTTCTTCGATGGTGATGTACTCTCTTGCAGGTTTATCCAAAATAAGAAAGAATTCTGCAAGAAGTGCCACATGATTTATTTGACTGGATTTGTATGCCACCTTTGCTCCCGGGATGGGACCCAGGGCGCGGCTTCCAAAAGGTTAAAAAAAAATTAACTTCATGGCATGAATATGGTGGATTCCTTAATGTGACAATTACTAATGCACAACCCAGTAGAGACTAATACAGCCCCTAACACCACTGCCGCTTTAGGAAGCAATAAACAGCAACATCCCCGTGTGTAAAGCAGGGGGCGGATTTATTCCCCAAATAAACTCTCATCATCTGTGCACCTTCCTCCCCCGAAGTCTCTTCCAGTTCTTTTTGTTCTATTTATTTCCTTTCATGCTTAATAGCAATAGCATTTATTTATTTTTTTTATTTAAAGCAACTCGAGCCTCTCCACATAACGACCAACAAAACCCCTCTGTTTCTTGTTTGCCAAGCGCCCCGGGAAATCTGTCCCTGTTTTATTCTACTTTCTTTGCAGAAACCTTCATTGGTCATCTCGATAGCCTTTGGGGGGGACCCCGAGGCCGGGGGGGGTGTGGTTGCGGTCATTCACACCACAACGAGAGAAGGAAGGGCGGGCTGCTGATCCTCGTCGGCTCCGGTTTTGCGAGGAGGACCCACAACCTCCTCCGCCCCCGCGAGGCCGGAGGGGAAGGGCCTGCCCGGCCAGGGAGGAGCCAGGGGCCTCCGAGGCGGCGACTGGAGGCGGGCCGAGCCGGCACGAAGCGGCGGCGGCGGCGGCGGCACTCCGAGGCCCTGGCTGGCCGCCCCCCGTGACTGAGGCCTCCTCCACAGGCGACGCGAGGCCGGCGTTTCTCCCCGCCCGGGCAGACCATGAGGCCTCCGCCGCCGCCGCCGCCGCTGCTCCTGGGCCTGGGCCTGGGCCTGGGCCTGCTGCTCCGGGGCCTGGCGGCGGCGGGAGGCGGGCTCGGCGAGCGGCAGCACTACGGCGGCGACGGCCAGCACCAGCCCGACTACGACCGCGAGGCGCTGCTCGGGGGCCAGGTAGGCCGCGCGGCGGGCTTCAGCCCTCTCCGCACTACACTCTTACAGCGCTGTGATTCCACGTTCAACCGCCGGTGGCGTCCTGGGGTTTCAGAGGCCAGCGTGGCTTGGGGCTCTTGGGCCGTTTCCGCGCTACACAGCTGTAGTGCTATTATTCCACTTTCGACATCCTATGGAATTCTGGGATGTGTAGTTTACAGAGGCCCAAGAGTTCTCTGGGCTGAGAATTTTAGATGACCTTCCCTAAACTGCAAAGCCCAGGATTCCACGCGATGTTGAAAGTGGAATAATAGCACTGTTACAGTGTCGTGTGGAAATGGCCTTAGTGTCGGACTAGGGGAGCAGCATTGGAGTCCCGGCTGGGTGAGCCCGGGTGAGTCACATACTCTCAGCCTTAAAGGACGGCAAGGGCAAACCTCCTCTGAACACATTTTGCAGAGAAAACCCCCTGACGGGCTTGCCTTAACGGGGGCCACTTCCACACTAGGCTGCTATAGCGCTGTGATTCCACTTTCAACCTCCTATGGAATCCTGGGGTTTGCAGGTTAGGGAGGAGCCTTTGAGGATGGCCTTTGAGGCCCCTCCCTAAACTGCAAACCCCAGGGTTCCAGAGGATGTTCAAAGTGGAATAATAGCACTATAACAGTCTAGTGCAGAAATGCCCTGGGATGCAGTAACTGGAATAATAGGCTCAGGCCATTTCCGCACTGCACTGTTATAGTGCTATGATTCCACTTTCAACCTCCTGTGGGAATTCTGGGGTTTGTAGTTTCCTGAGGCCAAAGGGCTCTCTGGCTGAGGATTCTAAAGGCCCCACCTTGAACTACAAACCCCAGGATTGCAGAGGAGGTTGAAGGTGGAATAATAGCACTATAACAATGTAGTGCAGAACTGGGCTTGGAGTTGGAAAGGACATCAGTGACCATCTAGTCCAGACCCCTGCCATGCAGAACCATGGAGGTAAGGCACTTCCAAAGACTGCTAGCTTGCTCCATCTTCTACATGACATCCGTTCAGGTACTCAGAGGTGGCTGTTGCATCGCCTCTCCCTCTCCTTCAAGCTAAACATATTCAGCTCTTTTAAGATGCACCTCTTAGGGCTTGGGTCCCCTTTACTACCCTGATTACTCTGCTCGGAACGTAGTCCAGTTTGTCAGTGTCCTTCTTGACCTTTTGGTGCTTGGAACTGCACACTGTATTCCAGGTGAGGTTTGACCAAAGCAGAACAGAAGGGCAATATTAGCTCCCCCAGTCTGGACACTATTTTCCTGTTGGTGCAGCCTAAAATTGCACTGGGCTTCTTGTTTGTTGTTTTGGCCGCAGCATCACACCATTGCTTGTGGTCCATCTACTCAGACGCTTAGATACTTTTCACATGTGACGCGATCAAGCCACATGTTACCCATCTTATATTTGTGCATTTAAAAATTAAGTGTCTTACTGAGACTGCGTACCTTCAAGTTGTTTTTAATCTACAGTGACCCCAAGGCAAACCTATCATGGGGTTTTCTTGGCAAGATTTGCTCAGAGGGGTTTGCCTTTGTCTTCCTTTGAGGGTGAAAGAGTGTGACTTGCCTAAGGTTACCCAGTGGGTTTCCGTGGTAGAAGGTGGATTTGAACCCAGGTCTCTGGAGTCGTAGTCCGATGTTCAAACCACTATATCACACTGGCTTTCTTGAGTGGCTAATACCCCAATCCTGCTCACGTTTACTCATATGTAAATCTTACTAAGTTCAGTGAGGTTTGCCCTCAAGTGTAGGGTTTTTAGGCTTAATGGTCAAGCAGCCTGGAAGAGAAGTTCACCACCTGACTGTTTCAGTGAGTCATACCATAGTGGAAGATACAAGTCCAAAGACAAGGGTTTAGTCTGCTAAAAAAGCTGACTTCAAAAAAATACTGGAATGACATTCACAATATGATATGTAAAATATTAAGAATCCAACTTGATAAGATACCTGAATTGTATTTGTTAAATATGACTTACATGTTAGATGGATCTGTTGCAAAAAAATACCGGAGAATTTTACTTTACATGATTACGACAGCTCGTATTGAATATGCAAGGTTATGGAAAATTGAACAGATACCTACAGTAGAGCACTGGTGGGCAACATTAATTGAAAATTGCAATGCAGACATAGTTGGTCAGAGATTAAAAGGAAAATCAGATGATGATATCTTTAAAGAATGGCAAAATGTATTAGATATGAAGGGGTTTTTGTCAAGTAATAGTTCATTATCCATCATAACAGGTTAAATAAAAGGAGATAAACAGAGAAATATTATGGAACATGTAAACTGGGTTTGAAATGCAGGAACTGTCTTGATAATGTAATCGATTTATTGCGATGCATAAATATAACATGACATGATATAACAGTTTATGTAATCCGGTGTGGAGTGGGAGGAAACTGTAACAGTTCGGTAAATGTACAATGAAGAATGTATATTTTATATGTTGGAATTACAGTAAAATTATTATAAAAAAAAAATCTGACTTTAAGATGACAGTGATAAGCCACCCAAGTAAAGTGCTCATTTTCACTGGTTTCTCTTTCTCTGCAAAGGAAGAAGCGGAAGAGTTTGCTAAACTGAGTCCAGAAGAGCAACAGAAAAGATTGAAGAGTATTATAAAGAAAATTGACACAAATGATGATGGCTTCCTCACAGAAGGTACGTGAGATGTTCGTGCTGTGACATGAGAAATGGCCAGCACACATGAGGAAATGCACAGACAGAGCTGTGTGTCAGCCTGCTTGTATTGTGTGGTAAAGAAAATGGTGTTAGATACAAGAAAAATTTAAATAGGCAAATGGAGAAGGAGAGGAACTTCTGTATATTTCTTTCTTCTGCAGTCATAATGATGCTCAGATCGAGAACAATAGTAAGCATGATAACACTAATGCTGTGCCAAGCACAAAACTGAATATCGTAGTGTTATGTTGGAAGGAATAAATGTGTTACAGACAAAACTTGAGACTTGCAGACAAAGATAGGGCGTTTAAATCCAAACCAGTGTATAGAATTCTGTCCTGCCCTCAAACAGTCATCTGTTTGACCTCTCTGGTTCACTCTGGCCTTGCCTCTACAACTTCTGCACCCATCCATTCTCTTTCTGCCATTCACACACATCTTTTCCTTGTTCCTTGGTTGAGGTTTTTCTCACTTTCTCATCCGCTGTTCCTATCCTATTTTTCTTCTGCCTTTCTGGGTTCTGTTTCTTGTTCCTCTGCCTTTACTTAGATTTCCTTTTCTCAGCCCTCTTATGTTCTTGGCATATTCTTTAACCACCTTTTCTTTGATCTTCCCTACATATTATATCCTCTTTCCATTCAATTTTCCAGTCCTTAGTCTACTCTGCTGCACTTTCTTTCCTCTTCCAGTAGACCCAAACCCCTCCTGTCCTGTGATCCTGAGCAGAACTTTGTTCCCCTCTGAGTTTCTCTTTCCCATAGCATTTCCACTGCATATATGCCCCGAGTCTGCCATAAATTATATTATAATCCAGGAAAGAAGGCCATGTAAAGATAGAATACTTGGCATAAATATAATGAGGGTACCAGATCCCATCTGATCTTGGAACCGAACAGGGTCAGCCCTGGTTACTACTTGCATGGTAGACAGCCAATGAATATCAGGTGCTGTTTGTTGTATTTCAGAGGAAGGATGTGGCAAACCACCTCTTGAGTATTCCTTGCCTTAAAAAATTCCTACGAAGTTCATGGGGTCATTATAACTCGGCAGGCAACTTGAAAGCACATACACACACAAAGATGGAATAGAAGAGTATCATTAAAACAAAGGCTTTGGGAGAAATAATTTATGTTGTGATTTAAAGCAAATCAATCCTGTACAACAGGATTGGGCAAAACATTTTTTCCTGCTGACTGCTACATTCCTGGGGGCAGGGGAGTGAACCTTGTGCTAGCACTGTGTGGGTCTGAAGCTGGATGGATTCAGAACTCAGAATTGTCAAACTCATCCCCTTTGTTCTGCCATGCTCCTTTTTCTCTTCCCACCCTAACAGGCTGGAACATAAACTGTTCACTCAGACAAGGTTTTTGAAGCTAGGCCAAGGAGCTGAATGGAGGTGGCGGGTATTATGGCCTCAGGTTGCCATCTGTTGCTGCAATATGTATTATGTAGATGCTTACCTGGAAGCAAATCACATTGAACCCAGGGGGACTTCTGAGCAGAAATGCATTGTCAGTGAATTTGTGCATTACATTTTTTTTAAAAGTAGGAACTGATACAGAGGTATATTAAGGATTTTACCTGTATTTAAGGCAACCTAGAATATGCTAGCTTTTTGTTACTACTTACTGAGGAAGGAATAAGTTTACGAGCTTAATAATGTTACGGGGAATCTCCACAGCTGAACTAAGCTCATGGATCCAGCAGTCATTTAGGCATTACGTTGTAGAAGATTCTAAGCAACAGTTTGGTGAATATGACAAAGATGGTGATGGATATGTATCCTGGGAAGAATACAATGTTCAGATGTATGACCGTGTCATAGACTTTGATGATACAACGTTAGAAGATGCTGAAGAAGAATCTTTTCGGCAGGTAAGATGCCAAAATATTGTGAAGCGACTCTAGCCTTGAAAACTCTTTCTCATTTATTTAGCTTCGCCTCTATCAACAGCAGCCAGGCCTGTGGCCGAGCACATCAGATGCGAAGTCCAAAATAAAAGACTGTTTGCTTTAACATGGCACCATTACCCCTTCCTTGTCAATCAGCAGTAAACAGAGTAAATTGTTTAGAGAAAATGAATCAGGTTACTTTGATTTAGATCAATTGAATTAGGTTACATCAGCTTAGAAGACTTGTTGATTTTTAAGAAGGTGCTCCTGGTTAACTGCAGAGTTGAATTTGTTGCTAAGGCAAGTACTTAGGTTTTGTGGAAGCTGTTGAAATTGCAAAATGTGGACCCTTTCAAGTTACACAATGATGTCACTGTGATTCCACTTTAGCTGCCATAGCTGCAGCCTGTGGAATACTATGGGGTTTGTAGATTGGTGAGGCCCTAAAGTTCTCTGGCAGAGAAATCTGAATACCCCTTCCCAGACATTAAGTCCCAGGTTTCTTTCGGATGTTGCCGTGTCAAGTTAAAAGTGGGATTATACCACAATAATTTTATAGTGTGAAATGGCCCTTTAAGATACACGAAGCTTATTTGCTGTTCTTGCTGCAACAAACCGGTTAACTTTATCTGTGTGAAGGTTCTCTGTAAACACTTTATATTTATTCTGGAAGTAGTTCATGCCACATGTAGTTCATTACATAAGCAGCTGTGGCCTTATCTTCAGTAATTCTGTTATGATGGGAGGTTCTCATTTAAATTGGTGAATCAATCTCTGCGTGAGACTTCATACTAATTTTTTGTTATTTGGGGATACACAATAGCTGTGATGTTCCTGACTAGAAGGGTCAAAGTGCCAAAGTGTAGACCTTGGGACCCACCCCCAGAAGACCTCTCCAGCCCCAAAATTGGGGAGGGGGGTGATTTTTGGCCAATTTTTTGTCCCTAGATGGGGCAAAACTGCCTAAAAATGCAGTGTTTTTCTTGCTCTAACCTTGCAAAGCCTCTCAAAACACCAAAAAAGAAGGGGGAAATGGGCTGCAAATTGGCCAAAGCGGTGGGTGGAAATGACATCAAGTCACTTTGGGCACACTGAAACTCGCTGGTGTGGCCCACCAGACAGGCACTGGGAAGGAAAATGGTTCCCACCTCCTATACTGTTGCCCACCTCTGTTCTAGACTCTTTTCAGTGTATAACAAGCATCTTTTAAACCAAAAAGTCAAAGCAAAGGCAGAATGCATTCATATAGCACAAGATTATTGAGTATTCTTTGGTTTTGCTTTGACATTAATGTACTTCTCCAACATATTTTATAAGCTCCATTTGAAGGACAAGAACAGGTTTGAAAAAGCTGACAGAGATGGAGTTTCTGGCCTGAATCTGGATGAATTCATTGCATTTGAGCACCCCGAGGAAGCTGAATACATGAAGGCAAGTTCTGAGAGAAAATTGCTTGCTTTGAAAATGCATGACAGGAATGCTTACATTTTAATAACTGAAATCGCTTAGATGTATTTCTGTATACTGCAGCGGGGCTTCTTTTGGATCAATTTATGGATTTTTCTGGGTGTAAAAACTGTTCCTTCATTGTTCTGAAGATGGGCTGTTCATATGTGACTGTGGATTTAAAGTTTTTGGGAAATTCGAGTGCTAAGTTGGTACACTTTTTTTTTGTCCTCAAGTTGTTTCCTTTTTTAAAAAAAATTGGTTACAAGAACTCTTTTAAAATCTCCCAGAATCTACCCTGTTCTTCAACTGACCCTAAGGCAAAACGATCACAGGGTTTTCTTGGCAAGATACGTTCAGAGGGGATTTGCCTTTGCCTTCCTTTGAACTTGAGGGAGTGTGACTTGCCCAAGGTCACCCAGTAGCTTTCCATGGTTGAGTGGGGATTTGAGCCCTGGTCTCCTAGAGTTGTAATCCAACACTCAGACTACTACAAAATGGAACACGCTATGCTGCAAAATAAAGAGCAAATAATACAAAATTGAGACTCAAAGCAGCTTACAATTTTTCAATACAGCCACATGATTCTTCCCCTCCCTGGATCCAGATACAGTTTCCCACAGAGGTTTACAGGAAGCTAGATCCAATGCTAATCCTATCTAGATCAGACTGATTGAAATGAACGGGACTTGCTAGTCACAGCTCAAGTCCTACTGATGTCAGTGAATCTATTATAGGCAAGACTAATATTGGATTTAGCCCAGGGTCCCTTGCATACTACATACTGTTGGTTAGTGGACCAGTGTTACCAGATGGCGTTTTTTCTCTCATCGTGCTAGGATTTTGTTATTCAAGAGGCTTTGGAAGAACACGATAAAAATGGTGATGGATTTGTGAGCCTTGAAGAGTTTCTTGGCGACTACAGAAGAGATCCAAGTAAGTGGGTTTGAGGTAGGGCTGCAAGTGTCACCTGTTCTTTGTGTTGTGTTTTCAAAGGACACTTACTGTCAACACAGATTTTGGGTTTGATTCCCTGTGCATATTTGAATTTAGGTGTTTTCTATTCAAAACTATTTTAATGACTTTCTTTAAAGCCGTGTCTCTGAAAAATAAGAGTGTACAGAACAAACAGACAGATTACTTAAATACATAACACTTGTTTTTAGCTGCCAGTGAAGACCCAGAATGGATACGTGTTGAGAAGGATCGATTTACAAATGATTACGACAAGGACGAGGATGGAAAACTCAACCCTAAAGAGCTACTAAGTTGGGTTGTGCCCAATAATGAGGGTATTGCACAGGAGGAGGTAAGAGTTTTCAAGAATTTCACAGCCAGAATCCATGACACCCCTGGATGTGTTTTTAAGTCCTCTGTGGAGTCCTTTGAACTGAAACCCATTAAATTGTAGCTGATAATTATCATAATTCGTTATAGATTTCAGCACTGCAGTTCAGCTGGGTTTTCCCACTGTGATAATCTTCCTATTAAGCAGTGAGACTTGTGCAGAGCAATCTTATGTATGTTTTTTTTCAAAATTTAGTTCTAACTTCTGGTAAATGGGGAGACGATTGCGGCCTGAAGCATGCGTAGTCGCACTGAAGTGTGTACATTCACGAGTAAGAAAGATGGGTTTGTGAAGTGCCAAAGCATTTATAGGTTAGATGGCGTGTCAAATTAATGCTTGTTATTTTATTTTGCAGGCGGCCCATCTTATTGAAGAAATGGACCAGGATGGGGACAAAAAGCTAACAGAGGCAGAAATTCTTGAGAATCAGGATCTATTTCTCAATAGTGAGGCTACAGATTATGGCAGACAGCTCCACGATGAAAGTTTCTACCATGAAGAGCTTTAGTTTCCAAGAAACTTTTCTTTGCTTCCTGGGTTGGATTTTTAATAGTGTTTGGATTTTGACAGCAACAATACAAATCGTGTATGGATGTAGCATACTGGTTTCTGCACCTGTTTTTTGCATTCCCCCAATTTCTTGTACATTGCCTTGGATGTGTTAGCCCTTTGTAATTTTGGTACTACAAAGCTTGTCTCTTCTTTAAAAAAGTGAAAACCAATGTTTGAGTTTTAATGTTAGTTTTTGAAACATACTTGAATATGGAAAGATTTGACTGTGTGACAAGAGAGACAATTACCACTAGCTAGTATTAGATTTTGAGAAGACTGAGACTAGGAGAAAGTGTTTGCTTGGTTGTTATGTTCATAATAATCCTTCTGTATGAATATTCAGGAGGACTAAGACCTTCCTTACTTGTAAGGTTTCTGTGTATATGAACTTTTGTTGAAGGTGTTTATATGATCTGCAAATTGTATTTTTGCATCTTGATGGTTATTTTTACTGTATTAATACAGCTTAGTAAGTGTATTTTATGTAAGTAAGACTACTACTCACTTCAGAAACACTCAGATTAAAACACTAAAGGTCATTTTTTGTGTCTTTTTTGATATGACTCTCAAAATTACATTTATACTCATATTGTACTAAAAGCTTTCTTGTGTCTAATGTGAAATTAGTACTGTATATAGTATAGAAAAGGAAACAAATGCAATTTGGAAAAACAAACAAGCAAAAGTCAAGAGCAGCAGAATAATACAATACAATCAAATATATGAATGTTATCTTAAAAGCTAAAAGCAGGCACGGAGGGGGACTGATGTACCTCTTCTGGGAGATTTTTCCACACCAGAGGTGTCACAGCTGAGAAAAGACCCCCCCCCCATGGATGCCTTCCTTTATCTCAGAGTAAGAGGAGACTTCAGAGACTCCTCCATGGAAGAAGATCCCCGAACAATCCAGGCTGAGAAAAGCTGCCATACACCCAAGCACATGCAAACCTATTGCCTGCTTAAGGTCTGCAGAATTTGTGCTGTACAGTCAGGCCCTCACATTTCACTTCCATTGATTTTGATTATTTGCAACCTTTCTTCAACCTCTGGCCCCCACCTCAGACGCTTCTTTTCCAGGGGAACCTTCCCCCTCAGAGGGTCTGATCAGGTTTTGATCAGGAACAACGATTTCAACAGCTTGTGAACCATATCAATCCAGTCTTTGGTCACAGTGTGTACAGTCAGCCCTCCGCATTCAATAAGGTTAGGGGCACAGGACCCCTGCAAAAGTAGAAAAATTGCAAATATCAATTTGTGTGTGTGTCTTTGGGAAGAGGGGGTGAGGAGAACAGACACTCAGGGTCCAAACCAGGTCAGGGAAAGGGGGTGAGGTCAGCGTGGTAGCCATATACTTCCTCTCTCTTGCCCATCTCTTTCTTTGGATTTGTGGGGGGCACTGAGAGAGCGTTTGTGGTGCTGAGAAATTGGGCTGTGATCTATCCTTTGCTGGCCAGCCAGCGGCTATTAAAGGAGCTGGATCAGAGATGGGTTTTTAAAGGGCTGGATAGCCGTTTCCCCCAGAAAAGAAGTGCTTGAGGTGTGATTGGAAAAATTTGCAAATAATTCAATCTGTGAAAGTTAAGCCCATGGAGGGCCGAATGTAATCCCCCTTTCCTTCTTTCCAGTGACACAGTGGATGATAAAAGAAGCTAATTCTCCATTTGCAACCATTACTTCCTTCTGCCCCCACCTTCCAGCCCGTCTCAATGTTAGATCTCGGATCGTGCACAGCTGAAGAACGGACGAGTTTCACTTAAGCATCATATGCGTTACGTGGGGAGCCAACTGTACTCCATTTGTGGTACTTGCCCTCTCTTTATCTCCCCTACGAAATTCTGGAGGTGATGCTGCCTCTAACCCAAAGGAAGAAACTGGTGGAAAAAGTGAGCGGCAAACCTTTCAAGGAGACTCTAGTGGTCTGCAAAGACCCCTTGTTGAGGCATGGGCCTCAGAAGCCAACAGATGCCCAGCCCATTTCCACACTACACTGTTATAGCGCTATGATTCCACTTTCAACTTTCTATGGAATCCTGGGGTTCCGGCCGGCCCCTCCCTAAACTGCAAACCCCAGGATTCCATAGAAAGTTGAAAGTGGAATCATAGCGCTATAACAGCGTAGTGTGGAAATGGAAAGCAGCAGAACAAGCAAGGAGAGGAACAAGTGTTGACGGTGCCGGCAGCTGTTAATTTATGTCGGTGAACAAATCCCGCTTGTTCCATTTGCTTACAGCTGTCATGTGGGAAGAAACGGCCCAGTTCCTCATTTCAGGGTTGGCGGGCAGATAAAGCCGCAGGCCTGCCTTGCACACTGAGCTGAACAGGCCAATTGATTTCGTCGGAACGGCTGGGGAGGAAGCGGATTTGCATGACTGACAAGCAGAATGCTCAGAGTAGGAGCACCACCCTTCTACTTTGCAGGTGCAAACTACAAATCTCCTAAGTCCAGCACCAGGGAGAACGCATTTGCTTCACCACTAAGCCAAACTTGTCCAGGGCTAGGGTTGTTCATCCTCCTCCCCAGAGCCCAGAAGCAAACATTTAGAAATAACAAATTACTTGCAATTCCTTTGGCTTTTGTGCAACTAAGTCATAGTATGCTTGTAACATAACAAAGGACAACCTTACTCTCGATGCAATATGACTGTGCCTTAATGTTGTATTAAAAGCACGTTTGTGGCTTCACTAGTCAGGTATATCACCCCAGTGGCTTAGAAAAGTCTGGTGTTTTCTAATAAGTATCTTCGGTAACTATTTCATCTCAGTTACAAAAAAATAATAGTTACTCTAAAAACCTTCCTAATGGCTAATAGGGAAGGAAAGGCTGGAACGGTAACAATTTATCTCAAAACAGTAATTCTCCCAGACTTTTTTCCTACCTGGGGAATGGAATGGGTAGCACTGAAAGGAAAGTGGATTCCAAACTTGAAAATCTTACATTTTTGGATTACAACTCCCAGTATCCTCCACAATCTAATTTCTTTGCTTGCTTGTTTGTCTGTATCCCACCATTCTCCTACCATGAATCCCAAGGCAGTTTACAACAAGGTTGAAATAAGCTATAACAAAAAGCCTGCTTATTAAAAGAAAATGTTTCAAAGCAATTCAATTAGCTATTATCTTAAAATTACCATTTTGGCATCCATAGCTCGAAATATAAGCTTTCCAGGCTTTGCTTGTTCAGCTGCTTTAAAGATGTCTCAGTTTCTCTTTCCTTTTCCCACTTCCCCGCTTGTTTTCAGCTTACTTCTGGTACCACCAACTGAATTCAAGTGCCAAAGCAGCTTGCATTCAGCTAAGGTCATTTCCGCACCAGACTGTTATAGCGCTATGATTCCACTTGCAACATCCTATGGAATCCGGTTGGCCCCTCCCGAAATTGCAAACCCCAGGATTCCATAGGATGTTGCAAGTGGAATCATAGCGCTATAACAGTCTGGTGCGGAAATGACCTTAGCAGCAGGAGAGGAGAGTAGCGACAGTCGCTGAGCACCTCACAAAACTACAAGTCCCAGGTTTCGATACGATTGAAATTAAGGTGGTATCAAACTCCTATATTTGTGCAGCATGGAGACAACTTTATCTGATACACGCTTGCCCAACATTTCTTCACTCAGTTTGCAATTTCCCCTTCGTGAGCGAGGCTGCCTACGGTCCAAATGGTTACAACATCCAGCCTTTTTGTTTCTTTCCCCTTACCTCTCCTTTCTCTGGCACAGTCCAGATCCGCTGAAGAGCTCTGGGGAGTTTAAAAAGCTCCTAATGCTTGCTCCTAATAACAAAAGTATTTACCCAAGACTGCTTGTTTTGCTTTTAGTGATGGACCACGTGGCTAATACTGTAAAATTTACCCATTTTTTAAAAAGACATTTCATGGTCTTCGGCGAGACACTTATTCCATTTGTTAGCAAATTATGGGGATATAGTTTGGCTTAAGCCCAAGAGTTTAGTTTAAGGAATGCAGTGGCGGCAAGCGAGAGGCAGAAGTTGCCAGAGGTAGAATCAACTATATTTTGTGTGCTACCCAACCTCCTCCCTTGCATTTTGCATCATTTCTACTGGCTGGGAGGGGAATTGGGGGCTTAGGTGCACAATGTCCCATCTACCCAAACAGTAAGACCTCTCAATGGGTCAACCTTCTTTCTAGAACTCCTCATGAATGCTTTTTTTCCCCCTGTACATCCTCAGCTTAAATCCCCCCCCCCTTAGATGTATATGAGCCAGGGTAGTGTAGAGGTTTGAGCATTGGATTATGATCCTGGAGGCCAGAGAGCAATTCCTTGCTTGGCCTTGGAAACTCACTGGGTGACCTTGGGTGGTCACACACTCTCAGCCCCAGAAAACCCCATGATTGCATTCTTATCCCACCTATAATATATATACAACTTTTCCTTCCTATACCCCCTCTTCCCCAATGTGTGAAGTCCCTTCTTCCTTGTTGTGTGTTTCCACCAAATTGCATACTCAGTTATAAGCTTCTTATCGAAACCTACTTTTTAAAAAGCAATATTCTTTCCCCACTCTTATATCTGTATATTTGTATTTGTATATGTAAATAAAGTCTCTGTCATTGTTGTATGATTTTGTGTGTGTTAACTTTGAATTAAACAGATTAGTTAAAAAAGGCAGGATTGGTTCATTTGAACATCTCCATAAGTCGGAAACGACGTGAAGGAACAAGAAGACAGCAAATACGTTTCAAAAGCCTCTCTGTCTTGCCAGCAGCTACCTGTCTTCCCCTTTTTAGTTGCCTGTTCTGGAAAAATGAAAACATCTGCCGTCTATGTTGAAGCGTGATTTTCCCACACAAACAACGGGGCAGATAATATCGGTTGCCATCTATTATTACAAGTGAGCCAACACGCAGGACCCGAAGTCCTTTGGGTCCACGTGCAAGTGGCATCTGCCTCGCTGAATTTTAAAACTTCTGGCCTAATGAGGAGGAGGGCATACTCCATTAGTATTCTGGTGGCACCGTAGGAGCTCTTTCTCCTTCATTCATATTCACGCTTGCCTTGAATAGACGGTGCTTGCAGAGTACATCTGAAAGCTGCGCACTGGGCTGAAGAGTTAAGCCTGCAGAATGCGTGATCTATACATTTCCTTCGTTTTGATGAGGGTTGGAAAATGCTTCCGTTATTGCAACAATTGCTGAGGCTGCAACACCACAGCCTTGCTTCCTGTGTACATACGATTTTGGCCCAGCAAAAAAAAAAAAAGACAACCAAAGTACTCTACACATCCACAAATGCACTGTGGCATAGCAGTCTGTGCTACTTCGATGCTGCACAGTAAGAATCCACGTTTGGTTTTGTTTCCACAGTTCATCTGCTTACCAAACATCCCTTTTGCTTTCTGAAGTGTAACTAATCTTGTCATCGAGTGCCACCAACAGAAAAGTGGCTTGTTTGCATACCAAAGAGGGTGACAACTTTTCTGTTTCCTCCTTGCAATATTAATCATTTTCCAGAAATGAAATGGGGTTAGACTTGGTCCTAGAGCACTGGTGAAGAACTGGTGGTGGAGCAAGGCAGAAAGAAAGAGGAAAGGACGACCTGTGAGGCTTGGGGTGTAATTTTTCCTTCAGAGCAACAACACACCACACACCAAGCTTCCTCAAACCCGCCCAGCTTTCTTTTGCAAGTTGTAAAGAGAGAGTTTTGTTCTCTTTCTCCTTCAGAGCTGCCTGCAGCTGGCGCAAGCAAGGTGCCCGTTTTTCCGACATATTCAGCAAGACGGGGCCGCTTTTGCTGAACGTGGTACCATTCCTGCTGTTTGTCATGGCACACCTGCAGTTTAAGGATGCTTTCTGGGTAAGTGCCCATTTTCTTGCGATTCCTCTTCGTAGGCGATAAGGAACAACACCTCCTGGGCTGAATTCGGTATTTCTGCTAACTGCCTGTTGTCACAATTCTTTGTACACCTTTGATCGAGTAAATCAGAAATACTGACACGGCGACTTTTGCTGAAAGCTGTTACTTCATAGAACCAAACATTTAGCACACCCGAATTCTCACAGTCGAAACTGGCAAGGTGAGGCATTCCAGGTTAAACAAAAGGAAGGTCGCGCACTAGCACCATTGCTAAAAACATCTCTAAGATGTTCTCTTGTTTTGTTTAAAATAATGAATGAATAACAGTTAATATACATAATTTCAATGTTGCTTTAACTAAAATTTATATTTTTGAGTTAAAACTATTAATTGCATTCTCTAAGATGCTGGAAGAACACTTTGTTATTATTTATATCCCACATTTTTGTTGTGGTTGCCACTGTTAGTATTCCCAAAAACTTAATTTATAGTATCCCTTTTCCCCCAATGCTAGGATTCAAGGTGGTTTACAAATTAAAATGATGCATTTACTAGAGTTGAAAAGGGTTCTGAACATCAAGATTAAAACAGAATCAAACTATTCACAATATTACAAGAAGTTAAAACAGGCACTTCAAATTATTCTCAAACTTAAAAACGATAGAATTAAAGCACTGTATCGTCCAATATGGTGTGTTTCTCCCCAAAAGGAAGGGGCACAAGGCAGCTTTCACATTTCTTTATATTCACCAACTTGTACTCTTCCATCTTTAATGGTACTTTTTCACCTTAAGTGTAAAAAATTGCTAGAATAGCATTTGATCTTGGGGGGAGAAAGTTTACTAAACCATCCTAACAACACAAACCTGTATATGTTTACTCAGAGGCAACAACAATTGAGTTCGGCGGGACTAGAAAAATATGCATAGGATTGTAGCCTAAAGACGCTTTACAGAAAACTCAGAATATATTGAGAAATTTTTTTTTCTCATCCTGGTATTCATGACTCATCCTCAATACTTTGAAACTGTCAGTTTCTTTTTGTAGAAATAAGAACAGCTGTGGTTGATCATACCAACCATCTGTCCAGTCCAATACAGATTTATTTGTTCTTAAGATGTGTTTACTTACTTTTCTGCCCATCAGAGTCCTCACGCGGACATACAATAAATCTTTGTTGTATATAATCAAAAGGACTTTAAAAAAAATAGATTCAAAACCATTTTAAAAACCGAATTTAAAAACGAAATGCCGGGTGGAATAAGCTTTTTAATAACTCCTAGAGGGCCAGCAAGGGCAAATGGAGAAGGTGTGCCGCCGTTTTGGGATTACAAAGAAATTCCAGTCGCATGTACTTACTAGCCTCTTGCGATCGTCGTAACTGCAGCAGGGTTCCAGATTCTGGACATGATTCTTTTACAAACCGGATGCTTCTAGGAAGCACGCAAGCAGGCTGCAATGAAGGAAATGGTTCCCTTTCTAGCAGTTTCTTCTCAGGAATGAATTATTCAGTGGCATGCTGCTGCTGGAGCTGGATGCCCCGTCTTGCCTTCAGGGTTAGTAACTTCTGTCATCTGAATGTCGAGCTCCAAGCTGCACTGTCACCCCTGGTTCCTTACCTGGGATGGCATTGCAGGAACAATGCTTTAGGCACGGGGGTGCCCTGGGAACATTGGCTTCTCCTGGGAACTTTCACCCCCAGTTCTTGGGGCCACAGTGCCCTGGCAGGAGACACATAGGATGGTGGTAGATGTGTGGCCAGCCTTGCTAATTTTCTACTTTAGGGCCATCCTTATCATTTGGCAAGGTGAAGCCACTTCCTGGGTCTCTGATTTTCCGTATCATGAACAGGAAGCCAGAGAAGCCAAAACCTAGGGCTTTCTGGACTAATCTAAAGAAGTGTACTTTTTTTGCAACATCACTCCTTGGGTTTTGCCAGTCGCTGTGCCTATTCCTTCCATTCTTTGGAGGGGCCGTTTGTAGTGATTTCTTGGATCTGCGCTATGCATCTTCCAGAGGTTTTATTGGTTTGTTTGTTTTAAACTGAGTCTCCCGAGCTTGTTCTATGGTTTGAAGGGAAATTTTTCTCCTTTCTCAGTTTGTTTTTTTAAAGAGTCATGGAATTACAGCACATTATAGTGCTATTGCAATGATGATAGAGAGTTCACTTATAATTCTAAAAATAGGGTCTGGAAGCCATGCCCTATGAAGAACAGCTTAGGGAGCTGGGTGTGTTTAGTCTGCAGAAGAGAAGGTTAAGAGGGGACATGATGGCCATGTTTAAATATTTAAAGGGATGTCATGTTGAGGAGGGAGCAGGCTTGTTCTCTACTGCTCCAGAGACTAGGACAAGGAGCAATGGATTCAAGCTGCAGGGAAAGAAATTCCACTTGAACCTCAGGAAGAACTTCCTGATGGTCAGAGCTGACCGGCAGTGGAATCTGCTGCCTCCATGGGGGGTGGTGGAGTCTCCTTCTTTGGAGGTTTTTAAGCAGAGGCTGGATGGCCTCTATTGAAAATGCTTTGATGGGTGTTCCTGCATAGCAGGGGGTTGGACTCGATGGCCCCTGGGGTCTCTTCCAACTCTATGATTCTATTAATAAATTAGAAAGAAAGGAGGAGAAGGGAATGCACCGTTTTGATATGTCTGGAATTAAAAAAGAAGCCCACCTGAGGGCAGGAGTGAACTGTTGCACTTTGTGACCTGAGTTGCTGAGAAACAGAAACATGCCTTTAGGCCCAGAAGGAAATGAGCGCCCTCCATCCATCCCAACGGCCACAGCTCTGGCCTCGGAGGAAGAGAAGAAGAGGCAGACAATGGAAAGGCCCTCCCTCCATCCCAGCTGCCACTGCCTTGGCCTCGGAGGAAGAGAAAAAGAGGTGTAGTGGGGTAGGGATGGGAGGGCGAAAAGAGCGGGGTGCCCTGAGCAGCATTTTTTGGGGGGCGCACCACTCCTTGCCTGCCCCCCTCGCGCACCTTCACCGCTCCCCGGCATGCTGTAGCCCCACCCACGTGCACCGTGGCCCCGTCCAAGTGCCTCCACCTCCTCCTCTACCCTTCTCATGCCAAGCTACCCCACTGCAGTCACTGCTGGACTTAATCTCTGCTCGCACTGCCATCCCCTCTTCTATCTGTCTCATCTCTTACTTGGACTGTAAGCTTGAGGCAAAGGAACTAGTTTTCTTCAGGTTTTTTTTATTATTATTATTATTATTATTATTTGTAAAGCACCGTGAACAGCGACGGCACCATATAAATAAATAGCAACAACTTTGTTTGGACAACAGAATGTCATTTGGCTTTAAAAAAAAAAAAAGACCATGAGACCTACAGCAACAAAGACTGCAGCCCCTTCTCCAATAGTTTTGCCCAGAATGGAGGAGATGTGTGTCGCTTAATTTGTTGCTGTTTCCATTTTTACTGCCAATGGGGAACAGAAATTCTTACAGGTTCTTCTATTTCACATGCCTAAATAACTTCACTGTTTTTGGATATGCACACCTTGACTTGGGAATTTCCTGCCCTGCTCCAAGGAGCAAAATGTCTCAGGCCAGTTTTGTCCGTTTTGGGCTAGAGCCATCGTGGTGTAGTGGTTTGAGCATCGCACCGTGGCCGTGGGTTCGATTCCCTGCTTGGCCATAGAGACCCACTGGATGACCTTGGGCACATCACATACTCTCAGCCCTCAGAAAACCCCGTGATAAGTTTGTCTTAGAACATTTCTGCACGACACTTATAGCGCGATGATTCCACTTCCACCTCCTATGGAATCCTGGGGTTTGCAGTTCCGGAGGGGCTGGCCAGCCCCTCCCGGAACTGCAAACCCCGGGATTCCATAGGAGGTGGAAAGTGGAATCATCGCGCTATAAGAGTGTCGTGCAGAAATGGCCTTAGAGTTGCCATAAGTTGGAAATGCCTTGAAGGCACGGAACAACAACATGTATTGTGCATGAAGCAGCCACTGAAGAAAGTAGAACCTTCCACTGATGCAAGGTGCCATATCTAGCGGTACAAATAAGCCAGATAAAATGTACCATGGCAAGGCGAAAGCATTTGCATTGGCTACCAGTAAGCTTTCTCTTGATCCAAGGCTTATTTATTGAATGTGGTCAAGATGGAAAAAGCTATGGAAGCTGGAAGGACATGCAAACTAGGAGAGGCTGCTGCAGCTTGCTTTTGCCTGACCCTGCTGGGAAGGACAAGATTCCGCTTGCTTCCCTCCTCTCCTCTCTGCCTGCTGTGTGTAAATTACTTTTGCACTTTGATCTCAGTTTGCAGCAACTGAAACAAGCTGAGGACAAAAGGGGAAAGGAGGAGAGAGAAACCAGGACATTTTAAACACAGCTGGAAAAATGGGATGACAGAAGATTAATGGGGATTTTCCCTGCCAAATTAGGTCAGTTCAAAGGTATGAAATTAAACATCCTGCTCAGAAACTATAAATCATACTAAATCCTATATATCCTTACCTGAAAACAGAGGTTGAAAAAAACCTACATTTTATGGACTACAACTCCCAGAATCCCCCAGTGGCCATGTTGGCTGGGGCGTCCTGGGAAATCAAGTCTAAAAACCACCCTTTCTTGACTGGGAATAAATACATACTACTAAAGTGGACTTCTTGGAGTAATTTGAAACATAACCCCAGTTCCAAGGAAACATTTATAGTTGCTATCAGTCTTACATTATTAAACAATCCTTAAATATTTGAGTTTAAGTTTTTGCTTTTAATCTCTTTTTAAATATTGTTAGCTGCCTCCGTAGCTATTTTTTTGGTGAAAAGGCAGGGAAAAAGTGAGCACACGCATAAATACATTATTTTAAAAAAATATTAATTCTGTTTCGTGGGTGTTGTTTAATTAGTTGGTTTGCAACCCTGTTTATACTGTTCATTCATTTTATTTTTTATTAAACTCAGTGTTCATTGCAAGGTTCTTCTCTACTATTTGCCTTTGGTTTGCAATTACATTCCTGTTGCTTTTGTTAAATTGATGTACAAAGTATTCATGTTTCTGTTACTTACACCATCATATTATTGGTATCCCTTTTGTTGGTGCAATGTGGAAGTTTTGTGCTTTAAAACACTTCTTGGATTTTTCTTTTTGATGGCTGCCCTGCTTTATTATTTCATTCTAAATGCATTCTTAAACACGTTCCCTGCTCCTGAGGAAAATATATCTGTCTTCATTTGGGGTTTTACTCTTTATACTTAAATCGCCTCCCAAGTACTTATTTTCTATGATAGTCACTGAGGGAAGGGGAGTGAGGGCAGTGGCTCCCCAAGTAAGAATTCTGCTCCCTCCATTAAACTGCATCCCCTCCCCATATTTCTGTTATTGCAGAGAGTGAGACATTGCCCATTTCCGCACTAGACCGCTATAGTGCTATTATTCCACTTTCAACATCCTATGGAATTCTGGGGTTTGCAGTTTAGGCCCCTTCCTAAACCGCAAACCCCAGGATTCCATAGGATGTTGAAAGCAAAATAATAGCACCATAACAGTCTAGTGCAGAAATGGCCATTGATAACTGTTGACATCCAGACTAGAACTCTTACATTTGTGTTAGCACTTGCTGGGTAATTTTGCTTTTCCCTTTTCTCATACCCTCCAACTATCCCAATTTGGCAGGAATAGTACTGTTTAATCCTCTGCTCTTCCACCTTTTCGGCTGCTTTTAAAATGTACCAGTTTCTCTCTTCTCCTTTCCTCCTTTGTCCTCAGCTTATTTGCTGCAAACTGAAATCTAATTGCAAAAGCAGGTTTCCCTCAGTTAATTCAGAAGAGAGGATGCGATTTCGCCCTTCCCAGTAGGCTCAGGTGAAAGCAAACTGCTGCAGTTTCTCCTAGCTTCAGTCTCTTTCCTCCTTGGTAACTTTGCTATCTTGACTATACTCTGATGTTGCTTGGCCATATGTCTCTTAGGCCATTTCATAGAATCATAGAAATGTAGAGGTGGAAGAGACCCCAGGGGACATCCAGTCCAACCCCCTGCCATGCAGGAACACCCTCAAAGCACTCCTGACACTCTGCTTAAAAACCTCCAAAGAGGAGACTCCACCACACTCCATGGAGGCAGCAGATTCCGCTGCCGGACAGCCCCGACTGTCAGGAAGTTCTTCCTGAGGTTCAGGTGGAATCTCCTTTCCTGCAGCTTGAATCCGTTGCTCCTTGTCCTGGTCTCTGGAGCAGCAGAAAACAAGCCCTCTCCTTCCTCTACATGGCATCCCTTCAAATATTTAAACATGGCTATCATGTCCCCTGTTAACCTTCTCTTCTGCAGACTAAGCATCCCCAGCTCTCTGGGGCATGGCTTCCAGGCCCCTCACCATTTTGGTCGCCCTCCTCTGGACTTGCTCCAGCTTGACCATGTCCTTCTTGAATTGGGGTGCCCAGAACTGGACACAGTATTCAAGAAGAGGTCTAACCAAAGCAGAGTAGAGTGGTACCAGTACCTCCCTCGATCTAGACACCAGACTCCTCTTGATGCAGCCGAGAATTGCATTGGCTTTCTTGGCTGCTGCATCAGACTGCTGACTCGTGTTCAGCTTGTGGTCTACCAAGACTCTGCACTACACTGTTAGAGTGCCCTTATTCCACTTTCAACATCCTGTGGAATTCTGGGGTTTGTAGTTTACTAAGACCAAAAAGCTCTCCAGCTGAGAATTCTACATGCCCCTGCCTAAACTGCAAAGCCCAGGATTCCATAGGATGCTGAAAGTGGAATAATAGCATTATAACACTGCAGTGCAGAAATGGCCCTGGTTTTTTAATCCGTAAATGTTGGAAGGCATACTTTCCTTTGGAGGCTTCAACTCTATTTCTACAGGCTTAACAGAAAGCTTTAAGCGAATTCAATGCTAGAAATTTGGGGATTGAAGGGGGAAAACTCATTTTGGGGGCAGAACTCTTATTTGGGGGGCAATGCCTTCATTCCTCCCTCCATAACTACACCCCTGAATTATTCTTCTATTCAACATCCTCTCCTTCCAGGCCACCGTGGGGTGATGTCCTTAGCTGCTGAATACACCATAAAAAAGGGAAATGTCTTCCTGAAAATGGTGCTTAATAGGGAAGTTAACTTTCCTTCTTCCTGATTACTGATTTTTCTGTGCTGCATATTTTGAATTATGTAAGTAAGCTTGGCTTTTTGTTGCCATGGTATGCAGCCTTGTTGACTTCTCAATACTCAGCTCACTGGGAATGGCCTCACTGCAGGGATCGACCAGGAGGTTTTGCTGCTCAAGGGCCCCTCCCTAAACTGCAAATCCCAGGATTCCATAGGAAGTTGAAAGTGGAATAAGAGCACTATGACAGTCTAGTGTGGAAATGGTCCGAGTTAAAAGTGGTTTACACTCGATTAACCCAGCTGGGGAGCAAGATGGGCTTGGGCTCTTGCCCTTCGAAGAAGTTCAGCCAAAAGCAAACTGCTACAGCCTACCTGGGCATTCTTCCTTGTTAAGAACTTTTTCCATCTTGGCCACCCCTCTGCTTGCCCGCGTGTGCCTCATTTTTCATCTGTGAAACCTCCATGGAGGTTGTGCGTCTGAACATTGGCACGTCAATTCCAAGTTTTCTTGGATTATGTGTGATCTGCATTTAGGCCTGATTGTGGGACTCAAATGGCCTTCATTGCTGCTTTATTTAAAGGTATGTACGGTAGTTAGAAATAAAAACGTCCCCGGTAAAGTAGAGCCCGTGGCCACCCTTGCTGGTAGGGGAAACACCCCCTGCTGCCAATGAATGCAGGCAACACTGAGCTAGAGAGACCAACAGTTTGACTTTATATAGACCCATGGTCCTCAGCTGATGTCTTGGATTTCAGCTCCCAGAATCCCAGCGACGTAGACTTGAATCAACTGACTCGGACTCAAGTCAGACTTAAGTCGCTTCAGTGACTCGACTTGCATTCAAGTCAGGAATAAACGATGCACTGACTAGACTCAAGACTTGTATATTTTTAGTGACTGATTTGCTGCCCTTGATTCAGTAACACGATCCATTCATCCAGAAACCTTATGACTTTGAACAATGCTTCCATCTCTTTTTTGCCCCCTGGTCGCATGATGATCTGTCTTAAACCCAAAGTGTGGGCGCATCTCAGAGGAGCCTTCTAAAATTTCCAAGAGCAGAAGACAAGACTTGCAGGGTGCATTTCTCAGAGGGGAAAGGCAAATGTGTCAGGCAGCGGGCTTGGGAAAGAAGGATCCTTCTAAAGGTTTTGAAGCTTCAATAATGGGGAGTAAGAAGGAGCCTATTCCCCACTTCCAAAGCTGCAGATGGCAACATCACAAATGTGGAAGGCTGACTGCTTAAATTGTTAAATCTGACTTTATGTGGCTTTGTCCAGAAATTCTGGAACGTAAGTCGGGATGTAAAGTTGGCTCCCAGATTTGAGACTTGATTGAAAGTATCTTCAAGGATTTAAGACTTGGAGTAAAAGACTTAAATCCATCACTGCAGAATCCCTCCTCATTTGCTGCCGGAAATTGAATTCCAAATATCTGGAGGGCCAAAGACTGGGAACCCAAGATTTAAGCAGCCTCCGGTCCCTCCTCACTGAATTATAGGGATTGGGGAAGGATTTGTTTTTGTCACAACCATGGAACGTGTGGTTCTCTGGGTTTTGTGAAATTAGTCAGCTGGTCAAGAGCAGGAAGCAATGAGAGTTCTTTGGTGTAATTTGCATTTCTGAACGCCCACAGTTTTGCACTTCACTCAACACCCAGTGAGTTGGTGGACCCAGAGGAATGAGCAGCTAACGGTACAGCAAACTGATTTCCTGTGGGGGGGCGGTGGCAGCTCACAGATTGTGACCAGCGACTGTCCAGTGGCCCACCTGCCAACCTTTCATTGGTGAAATCTGGAACCTACCTGGCCAAGCAACATCAATGTGGATAAGATGGCGAACATTATGAAACGGGGGAACAAACAATCTGGTGGAGGCCACAGCGGTTTGCTCTTGCCTGGGACAAATGGGGAAGGGGCAAGATTCTGCCCCTTCCTCACCTCTTTCTTCTCCTGAGTTGAGGCAACTGCTAAATTTGCAGCAATTTGAACTCACTTTGCAGCAATTGAAGTAAGCGGAGGAGAAAGGGGGAAGTGGGAGGAGGAGAGGGAAACTGGGACATTGTCAAAGCAGCTGAAAAGTTGGGACAGCAAAGGATTAATTTGAGCTGTTTCTGCAAAATCAGTACAGTTGGAAGGTATGCAGTGGTTGCTGACGTTTTCAAAGCCTTTTGGATTTATTTATGTCATTTCAGTTCCAGAATTCTACTATTGTTTCCTCAGTTTGATTTGGATGTAGTGGCTGGTATTTGCAGACAGAACTTGGGAAGCTGATTCAGGAAAATGTGCTGTTGTAGGAAAAGTGGTGTGAGGACTGCTTGCTCTAATCTAGTGTTCTCTGGAGGTGTTGGATGACAGCTTCCATCATCCCAGTTAGCGTTGGGAAGGGAAAAAAAAGCTGTAGAACAATATACCAGTAAAGAGGTCCCCAATTTGGGTAAGGCAGTAGTGGGAACATGCTAAGGAGCCTGCCCTATGCTACAAAGCTGGCCTGCTGCCTTCCTATGTGGTAGAATATGCACAGATTATGTTACAGATTTGACTACTTCTCCAATTACAGTCAGCCCTCCACATTTGCAGGTTTCACTTTTGCAGATTTGATTATCCTCAGATTATTTGTTTTCAGCTCTGCTGCCTCCTAGGCCATTTTTAATAGGGACTGCAAGCCTCATGAGATGGAGAAACTGCAAACAAGGCTTGTAAACCCCTATTAAAAATGATGTGGGGCAGCAGTGGAGGTGTTGAGGAATATTTGTTGTCTCCCATAACAGTGAGAAAACTAGCATAACTGTTCATCTATACATGCAAGGACAAAATAATTGAGGATTTACATCCCTGTGAAGTAGGATTGGTCCTTAGTAGTACAGTACTATACATTTGCAGGTTTTGCTTTTGTGGATTTGATTATTCACAGATCCTTTGCTGTCCCCTTTGCTGCCTCCTAGGCCATTTTTAATAGGGACTGCAAGCCTCCTGCGGCTGCGAAACTGAGAGCAAGGCTTGTGAGACCCTCTTAGAAATGGTGTGGGGCAGCAGCAGAGGTGGCTATCAGCCCCACCAGCCCCCCACTTCTGCCTTGGGAAGGAACCCTGATGCCCCAAAGGAATCCACGGTGGGTTGAATATGGCAATCATACTTTTTTTGTGTGTTGAATATGGTTTGGGAGAGCCTAGAGTTATTCATGGTTTTCCCACTTTCATGGGGGTCCTGTGCCCCTAACCCTAGTGAATGTGGAGGGAAGACTGTAGCTTGACGTGGCATGGGACCACCTTCTTGTTCTTTACCTCAAACAGAAAAATATCTTAGATCGGTGGTCCCTGTTGCTGCCGTAACTGTTGGTCTCCAGCAGCAGGGCTTCATGGACCCTCCCCAGATTAAGAACCACTGTCTGAGATCATTTCTGCAAAGCGTCTGCTTTGTAAATTCCTGCACAGGGATACAGGACAAAAAAAAAAAAATCCCCTGCTCACTTCCCAGATCTTGGAAAGGTTCCTGTTTTGGAACTGTCGAATCCCTCATTCGTCATGGCCAGCGAGTTCCCCCAGCCCCAAAACCAGAATTTCTTTGAGCTCCACCACTTCCCTACACAGTTACTGTCAGTCTAGTTTACACGCCACTGAACTAAATCAGATGTCTGATTCAGATCAATGCGGCTTCATGTGTTGCTGCATATTCCAAAACACAGTGTTATTTCCCTGGAAAAATTCTGACAGGTTGTTGAGTTCTGATGTGAAACGGATGAATCAGAAAAGCACAACCAGGCCTCTCTGAGGGGATGGGTGGAGTGATGTGCCTGGAAACAGAAGTGAGATTCCAGCACAACCTATCAGGTTGTGAGTCCTTGACACTTTTTATCTTCACCG
The DNA here is from genome assembly GCA_948472985.1 of Iguana delicatissima. Taxonomy (NCBI): domain Eukaryota; kingdom Metazoa; phylum Chordata; class Lepidosauria; order Squamata; family Iguanidae; genus Iguana; species Iguana delicatissima. The sequence continues at coordinate 344,660 of CAOKZL010001354.1, forward strand.
GGGTGCCTCTTCATTCTAGCAATGGCAAATGCAACAGTAAGTTTGCTTGTGGCTCTTTTGACTTTATAATTGTCGGAATCCTTTGATTTCTAAGCAGTTTCCCAACAGGAGGTACAATCATTTTTATTTACTACTTTGCTGGAGAAGAACATGTTTCTTAGAGAATCTTGCTCTTTTTTTTTTGTAATTAGAAAAGAGAACCTTAGGTTCCAAAGAGATCCTAAAGTAACACTGTAATCCCATGCATCTTGATTTTGAACTAAGTCTCCCTGAATTTCGGAGTGGGGTATATCTAGATGAAACAGGTTATACCCTGTATTAGGGCTGTTAGGGGATAGTCTTTCTGGTGGTGGCACCCTGTCTCTGGAATTCTCTCCCACAGGGAGCCAAGAAAGAAGTTGTATTTTCTCCCTTCTTTCCATAGTTAATTTAGAACTTACATTTTTTTAATCTGAAGGCTTTCAGGAAAGAAAGATAGTTGTGTGTGCCGCAGCTTGTATGCTTTTTTTCCCCTGGTTTCTAATCGTCCTGTTGATGCACTGCAGAAAAAAAACCAGCTGCTCTTATTTTAGAAGTGCATTTCACTGCCTCAGAGTTGGCTGTTTTAGAAGTTATTCTTTTTAAATTCTTTAAGTTATTCTTTTCAAATGTGCTGGTTGGGATTTAATTTTATCTTATGGTCTGTTGATTTGGAGGTCTGTGCATGAGTTGATAAACATTTTAAATGCATAAGCGAACTTATGTGTGAGATGAAACTATCTGTTGAAGTACAGAACGTATTTGTAACATGGTTCGCAGTTAAGCTCTGTCTATTTTCTGTGCTGTGTTCACTTCATCGGACTTGGAAGTATTTGTCTGTATTTCTAGGAAGATTGTTGCATAGACGGAAATGTGCCGAGCTCAAGCCAAGGAAACCTGGGTTCAAATGCATATTTAAGCCACATGTGTGCCCTCCAACTGTCCCTGTTTGCAGAGAAGGTCCCAATTAATCTTCTGTTGCCCCCCTCACCATCCCAGTTACTTTGAAAATAATCCTGGTTTCCCATCTTCTCATCCCACTTTCCCCGTCATCTTCAGCTTACTTCAGTCGCTGCAAACCGAGTTCAAAATGCGAAAGGAGTTTGCACTCAATTAATTTAGAAGTGGGGAGAGGAGAGGATGGGGCCGAATTTTGCTCTGTCCGGGAGGCTCAGGCAAAAACCAACTGCTGCAGCCTCTCCTAGCTTGTGTGCTCTTTATTATTAATAACTGCGGCCATTTTGACCGCATTCTGATGTCACTTGGCCACACTTGGCCCAGTCTATATCTGTGAAATGTTGAAAGGAATGTGTGTGGCTAAAAATTAGATGTTATGTTACATGCATGCTTCTAACATGATTTTTTTAAAAAAAAAAGGTTAAAAGCCTGTATCGGGACCCCCCAAGAGTAATGGAACTGGGATGGGCAAGAAGGAGATTTTAGCTTTTCCCTCTGCTGTGATCTTGAGAGAAACTTCCACCTCCCCTTTGCCCTGGGAGGAAGGTTCCAGATTGTCTCAGGATAAAGGCTAAAATGCTCCTTGCTACCTGTTCTGGCCCCGATCCTGCGTAGGTGGGGAGGCACAGCAGCTGTTTTCAGGGCTGGAAAGAGTGGAATCAAAATCCCTGGCTCTTGGCACACCCAGATGGTGAAAGAACAGCCATAAACAGTGTGCTTGTGTACTTACTGCTTTAATAATGCAGATTAGTAATGCAGTAGTATTAAAGATGTTAAGTTTATTTATTTTCATTTAAGTTTGCAAGCAGGATCACTTTTCTAAAGAAGCATTAACGGTCTCCTTCTGATAAATGTTTTTCATTTAGTTTCAAACAGTCTCACCCTAAGTTACATTGAAGTCAGTTTAAAATTTGTTTCAGGAAAGGAGTAACATTTCATTTGTGGGAAGAAAGGGGTGGCAACCACACATCTTGCCCTTGGGCTGGCTTTCAAAGGCTGTGGTATTTCTACACGCAGTTTCAGGGTTGCCAGATCTCATTTTCAGGGGTCATCTCTGGGCAAAAGGCATGGGTGCAAAGTGTACGGTTTGGGAGATTCTGTTCTGGGCAGGAGAAAATGGCCTCCCGTTCAGCTAGTAAAGCAGCAGCTTGCTACAATTTGCAAGGCTAATTGCTGCTTTTCTAGCTGGTGCAACTTGCAAAGATTTGGGAAGGGGGCTCTGTGTACTCAGTTAGCTTCCTTCTCCCCTCTTAGCTGTTGAAGTACCAGGGCTCACCCTCAACTCTGCTCTCCATCCATGCTTCTGGCTAGAAGCAAATTGGCTAGATTAGATGTTTCTCATCCCATCTCCCTAATAATCTCCTAATTTCACTTTGATCTGGGAAAAGCCCCTTTAGTTAAGATTTCTGTCTTAATTTCCAAATAGGAAAATATCTTCTCTTTGTGTGTGTTTGTGTCCCTGAATTGTCAAAGCTGTGAGCTGTGTCTCATGGGTACTTAATGCTTAAGGCTTAGTGACATCACTGAGGATCAATCCTAGATTTTGGCCCTGAGACCCCAGGGCATGGGGAAAATCCCAGACAACCCTATATCTGTAATACATTATCATGTACGCAATAATACATTTAACAATCATGTATGCAATAATACATTTAACAAATGTATTAACAATAATACATTTAACATTGGAGTTCTACCTTTACAGGGTGACCTTGGGTTGGTCCATCCCTCTTAGTCCAGGAGATAAACTGTTAGATTGCTTTGTGATTTGCATTTGGTCGGTAGGGTTTCTGGCTCTCAGGAGACAATCACAAAAACTCTGGATGCTTTTGCACTACACAATTACAGCGCTTTCACTGCCCTGGCTGCCTCTTATGGCATCCCAGGGTTTGCAGTTTGGGGCGGCCCTAGGGGTCTCTGGCAGAGGACTCTAAACACTATACTCCATCCGTAAGATGGAGCCATGACAATTACAGCGGGGAAGGAAAAACGTTAGTAGTTAGAGGTGGTCTTGTCGTTAGACAAAGTGATGCAGCTGCCCCAATCAGCAAATGCTGGGAACAGAGAATGCTGGAAAAGTTGGGGGCCCAAAGGTGTTGTTCCCCATGAGTTCTTTCAGCCTCCACACCCCTTGCCTTCATGACCCATTGCCAAGGCTAAAGTCAGATCACGCCTCCAACCTGACTAACCCTTCTGTGTAAAAAGGGGAAGGGTCCCATCTAGTTTTGTGGCACTACCATGACCATGGCAGTGGCTGGGGTATCTTCTGCACTACACAGTTATAATACTTTCATGTCACTCGAACTGTCCTTTGGCGTCTTGGGATTTGTAATTTGGTGTAATTTAGATTTGTAATTTGGTGAAGTATTCAGAATTCTTTGCCCACCGAACTACAAATATCAGGATTCTGCATGATTGCCATGGTGTCCTCAAAGGGCTATAATTGTGTAGTATGAAAAAGACCCCTGGTGAGCTCATAAGTGGAAAAATGATAACTGTTTAGGGCTGCCCACCCCTTCTCTCTCACGCCACTTTGGACGCAGAGACAGAATTAACCCAGCTTTTGGCGGGCTGTGTAATAGAACCATGTTGGCTAATAGCTGCTCAATCTTTTGATTTCCTAGTGTAAAGAATTCACCGTTCACGCTGGATATGAGGCCCTTCTGCAACGGTTGCTGGACGGGCGGAAGATGTGCAAAGATGTGGAGGATTTAATCAAGCAAAGGTAAAGGAAAGGCAATGATGGCTGAATGCTGTTGTTGATTCCCATGTAGAGATGTTGTTAATCTCTGTCAAGTCAGCCATGGCCATTTCCGCACAAGACTGTTATAGTGCTATTATTCCGCTTTCAACATCCTATGGAATCCTGGGGTTTGCAGTTTAGGGAGGGGCCTTTGACCCCAGGATTCCATAGGATGTTGTCTTGTGCAGAAACGGCCTATAAGTTTTAGTAACTCTGTGAATGAGAAACCTTGGAGCCATTCTCTTATCAAGAGCTTGGCTCAGGTCTTGCAAACTCTCGGTACCCATGTCTCTCTCGATCGAGTCTATCCACCCATAATGTGGTCTTCCTTTCCTACTACTGCCTTGAGTAGAATAGAGTAGATCCACTAAATGTATTGCTGAACGGTGTGTTGACACGTAGGTAAATCACACTGACTCAAAGGGATGTTTCCTATCACCAGCCCCAGTCAGCAGTCCGGCTGCAGCATTTTGGACCAGCTGTAATCAATAAATTGCCCAGCAGCCGTGGCTCTCCGGGAGTTTCAGGGTTTCATGAATCATCCTGTAGTCAAAAGTGACACAGGCTCTGCCTTCTCTCCAGAACTATTTTTAATGTATATGAGTAAACTTTTCTTCCACTCAGTGGAAACGATGCCTTTCTATCGGCACTGTTGTCCTTGTTGTGTGCCTTCGAGTCCTCCCCAACTTATGGAGACCCTAAGGTAAAACTATCGTGGGGGATTTCTCGACAGGATTTGTTCAGAGAGGAGTTGCCATGGCCTTCCTCTGAAGCTGAGAGAGTGTGACTTGAACAAGGTCACCCAGTGGGGTTCCATGGCCGAGTGGCATCTCCAGAATCGTTGTCCAGTGCTCAAACCCCTGCACGACACTGTCTCTGTTTTATTGGCACTACTGCAGTGGAAGTGGTGTGGAAAGGGAGGAGAAAAAAAGAATGAGCTGGGCTGGATTTTACTGTGTCTTGACCCTGTAATCTTTTTACAAAACCCAGATGGAGCTGGAATAACTGTTCCATATAGGCAGACTGAGGCCATTTCCGCACTGGCCTGTTATAGCACGATGATTCCACTTTCAACATCCTCTGGAATCCTGGGGTTTGCAGTTTCGGGAGGGGCCACACGGCCCCTCCCGAAGCTGCAAACCCCAGGATTCCAGAGGATGTTGAAAGTGGAATCATCGTGCTATAACAGGCTAGTGCAGAAATGGCCTGATAAAATGATCCAAACTCTCTACTGTGCTGTAAACAGCTTTCCCTCTCCTCCTCCTTCGCCGGAAAGGTTGGCACTGCATGGCCTATGTTAAAGAAAGGCAAACATTACCTCTCTTCAATGCACCTCTGTTTCAACTGGACTTTGTTCCGTTTCACTCTGCTACATGCAATTATTTATGCAAAAACGGGGTCATCTGTAAGGAACACTGTGTTAGATCTGAATCCGTTAACATCCACATTCTGACACAAGGTACATAAACTCTGGATCCTTCAGCCTTCACTTTTAAGTTACTGTATTTGTCGGCGTATAAGATGCACCAGCATATAAGACACACTCCATTGATATGCCAGCAAATACTATTTGCCGGTGGATAAGATGCACTGGCGTATAAGACGTACCCCATTTTCAAACAGTGTTTTTCAGGAGCAAAAGTGAGTCTTATACGCCAGCAAATAGTTTGCTTTATGGTTTATTTTCTAGGCGGTTTTTTTAGCCCATGACAGTAGTATACAAAGATTAATAGAAATACAGGGGTGAGGGTGGGGATTTAAAGAAGCAAGAGATTTAAAGCAGCAGTGTCACAGTAACATGCAGTGATTGTGTGTCCTCAAGTCATTTCTCACTTGTAGTGACCATAATGCAAATGTATCACAGAGTTTTCTGGGGACTGGGAGTGTGTGAGGCTCCTAAGATCACCCAGTGGTTTTCCATGGCCAAGCAGGAAATCGAAGTCATAGTCTACTCAAACTATTACACCACACTGGCTCCCTCGCAATAATATATCTAAACCTAAAAATATAGACTTACCCTTTTCCATGCCTAAAAGCAAAAAGGACCCCACTCTGCAAAATGCCAAAAGGAAACAGGAGGAAAGCTCCAAAGGCTACTTTATAAAGTTTTGCAGGCCAGGGGAAGAGCAGAGGAGATTACGAAATTCAACCTCAAGGGTGGATTGCTTTGGGGCTGGAGGAAATTAGTGTCTTTAAAGCAGATCTCTCTAACCTGATGCTCTCCATATAGTTTGGAATTGTGACTCTCCTCAGCCTCACCCAGCATGGTCAGGGATTCTGGGAGATATAATCCAAAACATCTGGAGGGTAAAAGCTTAAGGGAGGCTGTTTTAGCGGGTGGACCCTGTTTATCTGTTTGTTTTTATTATTTGGGGTTCATAATATTTACCCTTTTTCTTGTGGTAGATTTACAGAAGCCAGCAGGAGTATTTAAGAAATTAATGTTCAGATTGTATTTTTATTTTAATCGAAAGATCACACATAGGCCTGCATGCTCACTTTTAAATGGGCTGCAGGAGGCTCAAAGATTTCTCAAAATTTTGTGACCCACTGTAGCACAATCTTGGAAAAATTACTTTTGCAAGCTCCGCAATTACTCTGTAGGATAGGGATGGGAATGAAATGGCTTTCCAATTATGTTCCTGGAGTGGAACTCCCAGCATCCCCAGCTAGTATGGCCAGTGATGAAGAATGCTGAAGTTTTCAGCCTATCATCATCTGGAGGGCTACATGATTCCCACTCTTGTACTAGGGTGTTACTGAAGAATATGGAAAGGTTATTCATTTGGACTATAACTCCCATGATGGCTGATGGAGCTATATTTTTAAAAAAGCAAATTTTCAAGCTATGTCCTTTTCTTATTTCAAAAAGATTTGTGCCCAAATCTTGGAAATGTTCTCTTTTTTTTGGGGGGGAGAGTTTGATTCCCAAAATGCTCCAGCTGGCCTGGTCCCCGGGATTCTGGAAGTTGTATTCCAAAACAGGAACACTTCTGAACTCTCCTGGGTTCCCCGTGCACCTGAGAAGTGACCACATCATACAAGATTTTAAGGACAGGAGGTCCCAAGATACATGTGGGCTGGTATTATCTGAATTTGAAATGATGGCAGGATTTTCTTTTAACAGGGCCCAGGCCGAAGAACGTTATGGGAAGGAGCTGATGCAGATCGCTCGGAAAGCAGGCGGCCAGACAGAAATCAAGTGAGCCTTTTTGGATGCAACTTAACGGCAAATAGTCCCGGTTGAATTAATACTATGCCCTCCATCCTCAGAACCTGCCCCAATGATTTATTTGTATTCAGACAGTTTGGCTGATTCATTCCGCATGCATTGTATTATGTTCTAACTTTGGCTCGGATCCGAATTGCTACACCTGCTTGTCATCCCTGTGATATACTTGCAAGCAAGCAAGGGAGGGAAGGAGGGAGTGTGGGTAGCTGTGATTGTTGTTCCTTCTCACTGCCATCACTTGGCCTCTCTGGCTAAGAGCGGGAAAGGAAAGGCTAGTGGCCAAAAGTGAAGAGGAGGGGAAATAGAGATGGTGCTCTGTTTGCTGCATCTCGGAGTCAAAGTGCATCTGTGTGAATGGCTGGAGATATTTTTGTGGCACTTGATGTCACCTTGGAAATGTGACTGACCCTGTATTGTGAATGGCTTTGAGGCCCCTCCCTAAACTGCAAACCTCAGGATTCCATAGGATGTTGAAAGTGGAATAATAGCACTATAACAGTCCAATGTGGAAATGGCCTATGATAGCTAAAGGCAGTAGTTGTCTTCTTTTCTTTTTTTTTGCCTTGGCAGGCATTTCTGGTGGAAATACCATGCTGTTGTTGTTAACGTTTTGGGAAGCGGTAATTAGACCATCTGTCATGACAGCCCAAAGCATGACAAGAGTAAGAAGGAGAAACGGAGCAATCAAAGATGCCACTTTGAGGTCACCGGAGTTAGGACTCGTGTCCATTTGAAAGCGACCTAGAAAACGAGGCGGCCACGTGATCCTTTCTTTTCCCAAACTCATTTCTTAATTGCATCCTTTTGGATTGGCTGATTTACCACTCTCTTTGCACACCATTTTTTTTCCTGAGCCCTGTCTGTTGTATCAATTGTTGTACCAATCAAGCTCAGGAGAGACCGTTCTTTGTAGACCTCTGACATCTTCCCAAATGAAAGGAAAGGGCTCCACCAGATGCATCTGAACCTGACTGTGGAAGGATCACTCTGCTTGAAATGCTACAGTCACTAGCTGAGGGATTCAGAAACTAATGGAAACTTTGACATTGCATTGTCATGGCTACTTTCTTTCCCACTCGTGGATTGCTCTAAGAAGAAAAAAGAAATCGCTTTTTGAACAAGCAAAGAAAATTACCCTCATTCCACTAAAACAGCAGAAACACTGCAAGCTGTTGGGAACAATAAGCTAAAGGAAGCAAATAAAAGAACAAAGCAATCTTATCATTCTTATCTGTCCCTAGGCCCCTGGAGAACAGGGTTCAAATACCTGCTCAGCTGGGGAAACCCACTGGGTGACCTTGGGCCAGTCACACTCTCTCACCCTCAGAGGAAGGCAAAGGCAAATCCCCTCTGAGGAAGCCCTGTGATAGGCTCGAATTACCGTTGTCATAAGTCAGAAACAACCTGAAGGCACACAAGAACAACAAAATCTTGGAATTTAGGAATGCATCCATAGGCAGTGTGGAAAAAGCTGCATATAAGTGGGTGTGTCTATGTGCCCTCAAGTTGCCTGTTGACTTATGGCGATCCCATGAATTTCATAGGGTTTTCTCAGGCAAGGAATACTCAGAGGTGGTTTTGCCAGTTCCTTACAGAACTTATCTATTGACAGTTCACGTTTAATCTGGGACACTCTTGCTGTAAAAGAGAAGACACAGTGGCCCCCACATTTTTATCTTCCCCATAATTGAGCAGAGCTAGCTGATTTGAGCTCCCTCTCCAAAGAACAGACAAATAAGATAGGGACAAGAAACTATGACCAGCTGCTAATGGTGATAATCTTTGGGTATCTATTGAGCCACTGGGCAATTTTAGACTCTGGATTTAAAGACTGAAATCCTGTTGGTAACACGCCAGTCATAAACTCCCATTATACCTATGTATGCTTTTGTAAGATCATTGTGCAAGGAGCTAATCAGTAGCTTCTTGTGCCACGACCTCTCTCCCCATGGCCAATTTATGCCCTGGGAAGTCAGGGGATGCTCAGGCAGCTTGTGGCTGTGATTCTGTAGCCAGGAACACAGCAATCACATCATCCTTACAGATCTTTACAGATCTCCAATGCGCACTGGCGATCCAGGAAGGTGACATCTTCTCCCTGCTCCTGGCTGTAGAAACAGAGGCTGTTTCCGCACTGGATTGTTATAGTGTGATTATTCCACTTTCAACATCCTATGGAATCCTGGGGTTTGCAGTTTAGGGAGGGGCCTTTGAGGATGGCCTTTGAGGCCCGCAGTGCGCTTGCAGCGTAGCTACAGTGGAATAAAACAGGCCACTTTCCTCCCAAATAAGAATTCTGTTTGCCCAAGTTGGAATTCTGCCCCTACAATGTAGGGACCACTTTCTCTTCTGCTTAATTAAAACAAGAGTGTCTTAGTTGAAGATCAAACTCAATATACAGTATAGGTCTAAAGTTATGCTAAGGTTTTGCGATGGTGCCTGATTTCATTTATACTGAAGGGAAAACACCCAAAATTGTGTTTCAAAACTGCAGAAAATTGTTCGGAAATGTGAAAATGCAAAGTCCAGTAAGTGATAGAAATTCTGACTCATACGAGCAGCAAGAACAACGATGGTTTCTAGAAACTTCCTGTGACTTCAAGCTTTAAATAGAATACAGAATCATAGTTGCAAATGGGTGAGGGGGAAGAAGGGATATTAGCCCAGCTTGCACATTTCCTATTTGATGCAAGATTGAACCCTGTGATTAATCATTTCAGTAAGCAAACAGGTAGAGCCTTCAGCTAAGCAGCGAATCGTGCTGTGGCTTTATTTTGAGAGTTTTCTTGTGTGAAAAATGCGCCCGTTCGATTCTATCTGTTGAGCTTGTTCAATATTCCTGCAGGTTAGTATGAAGGCTCTTTCTACTGGGTTACAGGATGTTCCTTTAATAAAAGGCCCGGGGGTAACAGCACTCTGAGTTTTCTAGGGATATAAGAACAGGGCAGAACAAACTGCCTTAGATTACAGGAAGCTCTTTGCCCGTCTAGAGAGCATTGGTCTGAATGTTGGACGATGACCAGTGTTTGATTCCCTGCTCAGCCATGGAATCCCATTGGGTGACCTTGGACAAGTCACACACTCTCAGCCCCAGAAAACCCCATGGTAGGGTCTCCTGAGGGCAGGAAATGACATGAAGGCATGCAACAATACCAACAACCTGCCCATCGAGGCCAATATTATCTGCTCCAGTTGTCAGTAGCTCTCCTGGGTTGCTAGCAGAAGTCTATCTCATCTCCTGCTACCTGATCCTTTTTTGAAAAAAGAGAAGATGACCAGGCTTGGATGTGGGACCTTTTGTTTGCAAAGGAGGTATTCTACGTAATGGTAGTTTTTCCCGTCGATGTGGGCTGAATTCTTGAAAGGGGAGATGTATGTTTGATACATACCTACATCTGCAGAGGAGTACCCAAAAGCTACACATCTGCATCTTCAGGGGAAGTGTAACCCCAAATCAGGCTGAACCCCTATTTCCTGGTCTGCCTTTCAGCTGATCTAAAGCCCACAGCCTTAAAACAGCCAATGGAGGCTCCTCATCTGGTTCACAGAGGCCATTTCCGCTCTACACTGTTATACTGCTACTATTCCACTTTCAACATCCTATGAGATCCTGGGGCTTGCAGTTTAGGGAGAGGCGTTTAACTTCTCGGCCAGAGAGCTCTTTGGCCTCTGTGAACTACAAACCCCAGGATTCCACAGGAGGTTGAAAGGGGAATAATAGCACTGTAACAGTGCAGTGTGGAACTGGCCTCTGTTTCTGTTTTTCCTATCATTGGGGCAGTTACCTGAGATCAAAGGTAAGGGGCTGTTCAACACTGGGAAGGGATTAGAATCCTATAACCCTACAGTTTTAGAGTTGGAAGGGACTGCGATGGCCAGCTAGTCCAATTCCCTACCAGGTAGCAATACACAACTACAGCACTTCTAAAAGATGCCCATCCAACAGTTGTTTAAAGACCTCGAAAGACGGATGGTACTGCATTGAAATGAGCTGTAATTTACAGCCTTACGAAGTTTTGCATGAAAGGACTTCTGGATTGCAGACTAGAAAGATGGTTTCTTAAGATGATTTTTCAAAGTGAACTCTAAGGCTCATTCTTCTCTGGTGTGCTTAATGCAGAGGCCGAGCAAGCCGACCCAGTCAACTGCATCCTTTGACAGTTTTCACAAACAGCCGTTGTCCAAGTGGCACCTTTCAGCTCTGAAAGGGAGCTCTTTAAAGACGTGTTTTAAATGTGCAGAGAGAGAGATGGGTGCAAGAAAGCAGGGGATATCGTGCTGTCTCACTCCCCGTGAAATCTGCTGACCAAACCAAGCGGGAAGGCTAGCCTTGGGTTTTTTTGTTTTTTGTTTTAGACAGGCCCAGTTGGGAGATAATAGTGACTCAAGTTCCTGCTAGTGGCCAAATCTCTAAAGAGAAGCTGGGGTTTCCCTAGGTGACAGGGAAGAAACAGTCCCAAGTGTGTTGCTAGAAAACTAGTTCCTTAAGCAGCCTCAGTGTTACATCGTCAGCTTCCGGTGGTTCAAATACAGGAGGATTTGTATAATTTCTTTTTCTTAACTGCACCTGCAAAAATCGTAAAGATCCTGTGTGGTGACTACTCTGAGGAGAAATAGCGTGGAAAGAACATGGACGATACAGAAGAGTGCGGCCAATACCTCACAGTATTTGCGGCATATCTTAGTATCTGTGGGTCCCCAGATGTTTGTGGACTTCAGCTCCCAGAAGCCCCAGCCACTATGGTCAATGCTCAGGGCTTCTGGGAGCTGAAGTCCACAAACATCTGGGGACCCACGGGTTGAGAACCACTGGTTTATATGGTTTTCATAGAATCATAGAGCTGGAAGAGTCCACAAAGGCCATGGAATCCAACCCCATTCTGCCACGCAGGAATACACATCAAGGCATTCCTGATAGATGGCCACCCAACCTCTGTTTAAAAGCCTCCAAAGAAGGAGACTCCACCACACTCCCAGGCAGCAGATTCCACTGCCGGACAGCTCTGACCGTCAGGACAGTCTTCCTAATATTTAGATGGACTCTCCTTTCCTGCAGCTTGAATCCATTGCTCCGTGTCCTAGTCTCTGGAGCAGTGGAAAACAAGCCCGCTCCCTCCTTGACATGACATCCCTTCAAATATTTAAACATGGCCATCATGTCCCCCCTTAGCCTTCTCTTTTGCAGACTAAACATATCCAGCTCCCTAAGCCACTCCTTATGGGGCTTCATGGCTTCCAGACCCTCCACCATTTTGGCTGCCCTCCTGTGGACACGCTCCATCTTGCCAACATCCTTCTTGAAATGAGATGCCCAGAATTGGACACAGTATTCTAGATGAGGTCTAACCAAAGCAGAATAGAGTGGTACTATTACTCCTTTACAGAGGTGCCATCCATCCACCCACCCAGGAAAATGGTCACGAGCCAAACAGTCTTTATTTGACCAAATATCATTTCTTTCTCCCTTTTTAAAACTCAAACCACTCAATGCCCTTCTGTTTCATTTACCTTCCTCTTCTCTGTTCAGAGCCCCTGACTGTGGAATAGGTGCTCATAAAGACGCAGATCTTTTCAAACAGAAAATGATTTTCTCTCCTCGCTGCCCATTATAGCTGTAGTTGGTCTAGTTATTTTTAAAATTGCAGCATCAGTTTTGTTTGCACAGATATAGAATGTTCAAGTACTCTTATTTTTGGTGCAGAAAACCTGTAGTTTCGGTTTTCACACACACACACACACACACACACACACACACACACACCCCAGAAAGAACAGATACTCTGCTATCAACTCCAACATTGGTATTGTGGTTTTTAATTTCACTGTTAGCTAACATGTAAGGAAAACGTACTGCGTGGTTTTCCTGTCAGCAGTGTCTCGTTCAGTTTTATCTTCCTGTATAGAAAGAAATTGAAAACACTCTTCAAGTCGGTTTGATAAGATCATCAGATGTCATGTTCTTCTGGAAATACAGATTAAATATTTTAGGATCAAATTAGGTTTTAAGTATTGCACCTTTTTGTTTTACAGAAACGCTCTCTCTAGTGTCAAAAGACCTCTGTTTGTCATAGCATGTGATTTTCCTCACCTACACATCTTGCATTTAACATGCTTTGCTAAATAACTGGTCGTCTGAAGTTAAACACAAGCTTAATTTTAAATTCTGGTCACTGAGGCACATTTCTTCAAGAAAAACAGATATATTTCCCTTATACCTAGTGTCCCCTCTAGGGATTCTGCCAGAACCAAGGTTAAGCTGAATTATGGTGGCAGGCTTGTCAGGAAGAAAAACCAGTGGATCAGAGCAGGGACTTAGGTCAGATTAAAGGCTATGAGACCAAGGCCATTTCCACACTGGACTGTTATAGCGTATATTCCACTTTCAGCATCCTATGGAATCCTGGGGTTTGCAGTTTAGGGAGGGGCCTTTAAACTGCAAACCCCAGGATTCCATAGGATGCTGAAAGTGGAATAATAGCGCTATAACAGTCTAGTGTGGAAATGGCCCAAAAGCTAGGTCCACGTTTTCCTCTTGTAACTCCAATGCAGGTACCATTCTTGCACAAACTGCAAAAGATGGAGTTTGCAAAATCCGTCTGTCTGTTTTGACACAATTCTTTCTTGTTAAAAAACTTTTTTTTTTTTTTTTTTGCAAAGTTTAGATTTCTGAAACCAGAGAGAGAGAGATTGAGACTGAGAAAGCCATAATGATCCCTTTTCCGTTTAAGAATCAATGGAATGCCAGCTGGCATTCGGTTGCTGTTCTGTGCACATATACCTTCCTTTACACATGTGGTTGTACTTTTTTTGGTCCTAGTGTAACATCCACATTCTGCTCACAGTTCTGGGTTTGTCTCTGTTGCACATTACGCTCAAATCCTGTTGGTTAGTCTTAATTAGAGTAGACCCACTGATTCACTTGTTGAAAGGAGAGTTAACACATAAGTAAATCCCTGTCTACTTAGGCCATTTCCGCACTAGCCTGTTATAGCGCGATGATTCCACTTTCAACATCCTCTGGAATCCTGGGGTTTGCAGTTTCGGGAGGGGCCGGCACATCTGATCACAGAGTCACCAAATGTTCAATGTTGTCTAACAGAACCAAAACAAAGACCATAGTAAGGCTTTGGAGTTTACGCTGCCAAATACTTTGCGTACTTCCCACACAAAAACTTTGGATTTCTGCATTTTTGCAGATCTGGAAGATGCCTTTATGAATTGATTTTGACCAAACTTGATTCTTTACACTTAGCTTGATCTGTTGACCCTTTGGGAGCATGTGTAAGGATGCCTTGCAAAGTTTGGCTTTGTTTTTCCGCAGAATTTCTGATCTGCATCCGTTTTGCATTGGTGTGGAACAATTTTTAAGGACCGTACTGCTCTGCCACTCAAACTGTTGTTTCTTTCAAATCACGCGTGAGATCAACCATACCGATCCAGCCGACACGGGCTAAATTTCTTGATACTTAATCCTCAGTACATTGACTGACTCTGGATTTTTTTAACAATACAAATAAACTGATTTACCTCTGCATATGTTGGTGGAACTCGTTATATTTTTTCTTGAGTGAGATGCGAGAATTCTTTAAAATTCTTGAGTGAGATGGAGAATTCTTTAAAAAGTCCTCAAGACCTGAAAGTTGAAATGATGCCACAAGAGGGCGTCAAATAAACACAGTAACGGGCACTGTTCTTCGTTAATATCATTATCTGGGGAAGAGGATCAAGATGTATTAGTTCTGGGTCAGTAATGACTACAAAATTCTTTTAAGGCACTGAAAAAGGCAGTTAATGAGTCAGTCATTTGGTTTTAACTTTACACCAATACTTTGGTCTCAGGGAACTTCTGGGAACATACAATAAATATATAAATATATAAACATATAATATAAACAAGGAACACAGGGATATTTGTCAGCACTAGTAAATAAAGTTTGGTAAGAGAAAGGGCTGGATAGCTCAAAGGAATCTTTGGTTCTCTGCTTTGCTAAACGTTTAGCCGGTTTTCCTAATAACGTGGGGAAATGCAGCTATATTGTACCAAGCACAGCTAGTGTTCAGGTTTGGACTTTTAGCTGGAAAAATTAAAGAAATTAAAGACAGCAACTCTCAGACTCCCCCAGTCAGAGCATCTGATGTTGCAGCCCCTTCAGTGTAACTTTTCCACGCACTGGTTAGTGGTTAGATCAAAATCTTGTTGCTATATTTTGTGATCAGTTTCGCACATAGCTGTCTGGAGGTGTTGATGCTCCAAAGGAAGAAGGAAAAAATCAAATATTTCCTTCGTGGGTTGGTCCGTGGTAGAGTGTGGTTGCTATAATGTGGAAATTTTAGGACTTCAGTGTGGTTAAAACAACCGTTGCATCATTTGGGATGATGAGATCTGTGAGTCTGAACTGTTCTGCATAGACTGAATTGAATTTTCACCAAAAGTGACAATAGTTTTTCTTTTCTCTTCCTCCTCAGCACTCTGAAGGCTTCGTTTGAAATCCTC